>VDFB02193867.1:455368571-455569228 GCA_007258455.2 Sequoia sempervirens
TTGTAAGATGTTTTGTATTTGGATACCCTTTTAAATTAGAATAAGAGTTTCCAACTTTCGAAATTGCTTTTTCACATTTTTGCCTAATACTATTTTTAGCAGGTTTGCATTTGAAGTCGTGGGAAGACAGAAATTTATGGGAAGGTTCAGGATGGAAAAATACACAGTCTGGTGAAAGAATCAAGTCAAGATCATTCATGACTTGAAAGTTATTCAAGTTCCAATTTCTGCTTTTTGACCTGAAAAACCTTCCGAGCTCAGTTTGAGGCACCAAATGATCCCGGATGGGCCTGAAAATTTGCGAAAACGCCAAAGTAGTCCGCCAAAGGCCTACTTTGCGGAAAATCGTCTTTTCGAGAGCTTTCCGAAAAGGTATTATCATTGAAGATCCGACGGTCGGATTAAAAGTTATGGCTGCCGGAAGTTGGTGTATATTTTAAAAATGTGCTAATTTTCAACTGTGAATTTATCTTAAATTTCAAATTGTAATTTTGGCGCCAAATCGTCAAAAATCTTATCTCGAATGTTGTTTTTGGTTCCAAACCGAAATGGGTCTATTTAGGGACTTGTATCTGATTTTTGGGTAACTTTTTGGGGAAAGAAGTTCGCATGCTGTGAAAGGGGATCTGGGTAATTTTCTGTAAGTTTGTAATTTGCATGTATCACAGAGCTCGAGGATTTGTGATCCTCTGCATGTAAGATTTTTCATTATTGAATAATAAGAAAGTTTGCTAGTTGTGTGCATTATTTCTGTGTCTCGGGTTTGCTCCCTCGTCATTTTAACTTTTAATTTACTCTGCTGCTGTTGTGGCTGTGATATTTGCTACTCCGATATGAATGGACAATGCTGCAAGACGTCCAATATAATCTCATTCCCTTAAATCTTGAGTATGTGAAATATCATTTCCTTCAATTTTGAATTAGATTTGGAACAATGCTTAATCGAATCATAATTGTTTATTTTGTTTTTTTTTGGGAGAATTCAATATTGTTGGTAAAATCAATGAGATCATAATATGAGGATCTCATCTTCTGGTATGAATGTGCTGTATTTATGCTGGAGATTTAAACCATTTGCTTCCTTTGGGCTGCGTGATCTGATTACATTAGCTAACAAACCCCATCTTAGCAACAATGTCAGTGTGTCGTAGGCGATGTCTTCATTATTGACAGCTTCAAACTCCTTTAATCCAGAGGGAAAGAATCTTGAGATCAATGGTGTTGCATCGCCCGTTCTGCTCATGCCCGCCGCCCTCAAACTGCAGATTGAAAAAATAATAACCATTATCTATAATAATATAGTTTTGGTGATTGCATTCTGATTATTTATGTTGGCATTTCCCAGATTCGCAGCTTCTTGCTTGCGGGACATGCATTCATTCATTTGTTCAAAGGCACTCAAAACAGTCGCTGGATTTAAATATTGCATAGGTGATTTCTATTTTATGTGCTTTATTTTGTCATTTGTGACACATCCATTGAACATTTTTAATTTATTTTTCAATTGAATCAAAATGGTGGTCTGAAAAATCAACGGAGCCCCAAATTACTTCATTTAAAACATATATTATTATAAATTGGTAAAAAGGTAAGAAGATGCATTTTAAATTGGTTGCAGCTCCTCTTTCACCAAATGCCCTTCTTCTATACTGTACGATAGAAATTAAAATAACAAAAAGAATGTGGCTCTCAAAACTTGCTTTTAGCTACAATAAATACAAATTACCAATCTAAATTATATGTGTATCTTTTTTTATTACTCTACTTAGGTTGTAGGAGGTGAATTGAAAAATTCACCATTAACAATTTATTAATTGTTAAAGGTTCATGCAATTAATTTTTCATTCTATGAATTGTCATGGTGGTAAATTGAAGGTGAATTGCTGATGGTGAATTTGCCATATCCCTCTACATCATAATGTGGAGTTAATTTGCAAGTTGAAATTATATATGAAAGGAATTATTTGTATATGTATATGCATATGAGATGATGTTATTTATAGAGCATTATATTTTTCAAATGAAGAATATTAACATCTATGAAAAAATGACAAGACATTAGTTTTGAATTATTTTATTTATTTAAAAAAAATATATTTTAGCCATGTTTTTGTCTATTGTTGATAATTATGTATGTGATTTTTTTAATGAATCTTGTAAGTTTCTATTTTATTTTTTATTTTTTGAATGCAAATCATTTCATATTCTAAAATTAAACTAAATTTTAATTTCGAAAAAATCATCAACTATTTTGAAATACAAAAACTTTTGATTTGTCTTTTTAATAGGTTGGCAAGAAATAAATCTTATTTCTAGAATTTTTTAGTTCATTTGAACTGAACTTTAAATTTGAATGAATCAAATCATCATAATATTTTGAAAACCAATAAAGAATATTTTGAAACCATTTTAACATCAACTATATAAAAGTAATGCACAATTTAAAACTGATTATATTTCAGGTGGCAAAGGATCATATGTGAGTCTCATTCCCTTGTAGTGAACTTGTTGAATAGGCAGCATTTAGAGGATGTTAGTTATTCTTAACCTCTGCGCTTCTTTAGAGTTTGTTACTTTCACTCATATTCCTAGATAATGGAATGCTGATTGTTTGGCTAAATGAGCTTCTAATCATATTCATGATTGGAATTTGGTGGACCCGGGTCATTTACCTCAAGATTTGTCTCAATAGTTGGATCACTTGGTGGAGCTTGATAGGGCTATGTAATGCCTTTTCTTTGTACTTCTTCTTGTTTTAACAAAAAATTTACCCCTCCTTTATATTATGTGGCTAATTCTTTTTATTAAAACAAGAAGAATTATAAAGTAAGGGCATTACATAGCCCTATCAAGCTCCACCAAGTGATCTAAAGAATTTATTATAATTTATTTTTATGGTTCCATTTCAAAACTTCACATTTACATATTCCATTACTAACATGCTAAAATCTGATTTCTTTCTTCTGTTCTTGCTCAAATTCTAACTCCTTTTATTCCTTCCAAATCACACTGGATTCATGCCTCCAAGATACCAGCCTCTCTTTGGGTCGATTTTCTTCATTGGATTGTTGGGAAATGTAATTTCTCCCTCAAATTAGATGTAAAAATATTAATTAAATTAGAGGTTTCTAGAAGTTCCAGCTGGACTAGAGATTAGGTAAAATATGGTAAAGTTCTAGAAGTTATAGTTTAGATGTTTGTAGAAATATGTCGGCTAATTCTAGATGTTTCTTAAGCCCTCTATAAAAGAGGCACCATGTAATGTTTTTTTGACAAGCAATTGAGGAAGCAATGGAATGAGGTGCAGCAGCATAGTTATGAATTAAATTTCTGTGTTTATTTTTGAGTGTTTTATTTTTTGTATATGAGTGTGAATGTCTTGTGGATGTGAGATCCACGGCTATCAAAGTGGTATCAGAGCCAGGTTATGATGTTGCTATTTGAAGAGTTGTTGATTGCAGCAGCTAATGAAGACTATTTTTTAAAAGAAAATTAAAGGCTACAGTCAATCAGCATTGCTGGAGATGTTATTTGAGGAGAGCACAAAAGTTTCTTAAATTGCAGATTAAAAACAGGCTGCCAGCATTCGAAGAAGGTAAAATAAAATTGTTGCTTTAATTTGTGTTCATCATTTTTAAGAAATTTTCAGAAGACAAAGATTCAGATTTGTAAGAGAAAATTGAAAGGTGAAGGTACACGAAGTTGTCAAATAAGAGGAAATTGGTGTAGAAGAACCATTGTGAAAGCTGTTGTTCAAATAGAGGTAAATTGGCTTGAAAATTTATGAAAATATTTTTAGAGTGAGGATTGTCATAGTAAATTTGTGTTGCCCTAGTTAGGGTTTGGTACATTTTTGTTGAAATTTTTAAATTACATAAGAAAAAGAATTGTGAGATAATATGTGTCAAAAAGTTGTTGAAAGAAATGATTTGTGAAGTTTGAAGAAAGATTGCAACAAGGGTTTCAAAAGGTTACAACAAGTTGAAGGAAATTGTGGAAGAGGTTACAGCGAGTTGAAGGAAATTGTGGAAGAGTGAAGCAGGCGAAGATTGGAAAATTGAGGTAAGTTTATTTGTTTGATTCAATGGGAAAAGCTGATAGAGTCAAGAAAGAGAAAACAAAAGATTTGGAAGAAGAATTAACAAATCTTAAAGAACAATTGGATATTGTGAAAAAGAATAATAGATTCTATTTTGAAAGTAAGAACAATTGGATATTGTTAAAAAGAATAATAGATTCTATTTTGAAAGTAATAAAGAGATGCAGAGAGAAAAGTGTAAACTTTTAGATGAAAACTATAATCTTGAGAGGGAATTGGAGGAAGTTAAAAATAAAAGTGAAAAGTTAGAGGAAAAGTTAAAATTATTTGATGAGGTTAAAAAGAGGAGTGAAGTGTTAGAAGGAAAGCTAAAATTGTTTGAGGAGATCAAGAAAAAGAATGAAGAACTGGAACACAGAGTGAAATTGGTTGATGACTTAGAAGATAAATTAAAGAAATTAGAAGAGGCATATAGTGTGCAGATAAAGGAAATTACAAAATTAAATGAATGTTTGCAGTCAAAATCCGTATGTGATGTTTCATGTAGTACAGAAGATTTGAGTTTGTCAAATGATAAATGTGTTTTTGCTGAAGAAGTTTGTAATAAAAAATGCGAAAATGATAATGTTGTTAGTTGTAATGGCAATGAAATGAATGTTGGTTTGCAAATCATGAAGAGAATGGGATATAAAGGCCAAGGATTAGGTAAGCATGAGCATGGAATGAAAGAGCCGATTGAACCAGTTATGAGGTCAAAATATGAAGGCCTTGGATATGTGAGAGGTAAAGGAAATGTTTCAGATTCAATAAAATTTGTTCAAGAAGTGCATTGTATTCAGTGTTCACATTGTAACAGGAAAGGTCATGCAAATGATACATGTTGGGATCTACATCCATGCAGAATATGTGGTTTGAGAAATAATTCAGAGAAAATGTGTTGGCAAAGAGAGAAAACAAATACAAGAAGCATGCAAATGGATTGTGGATGGTATTACGGATCAAGTTGGCAAAAGATGACATGCATGTTCAAAAGGTTGTTCAAATGGAAATGTTCTTATGTCAAAGATGAAAGAAATCAAGAGAGGTTTGTTGCTCTAGCAAGACATCAAAGAAGATGGAAAGAAACAGATAATGAGTTTGTAGAGAAGAAGACTTCCAGTTTGAAGTTCTGAAAATTTGAAGTTTGAAGGACTATCGCAGCAGTGGGATGAGAGTTGAAAAGAGTTGAGGAAAGAGATCTGTAGATCATAGAGATGGATAAAGACAAAGGCATCAGCAGGCATGAAGATATCAAGCAAAGAAAAGGATTTGCAAAGTCAGTAGTCAAGAGCAAGAAAATTTATGCAGCAGCATTTGAGGTCGAAATTAGGGGGGAGTGTTGGGAAATGTAATTTCTCCCTCAAATTAGATGTAAAAATATTAATTAAATTAGAGGTTTCTAGAAGTTCCAGCTGGACTAGAGATTAGCAATTAAGTAAAATTTGGTAAAGTTCTAGAAGTTACTTTTATGTCGGCTAGGGTTAGGTAAAATAATAAAAATAATATGTCGGCCTATATTCTAGAATTTTCTTAATGTATCTAAAGTCCTCTATATAAGAGGCAGATGTAAACCATTTTTTATGCAAACAATTAAATACAAATATTTGGAGCAGCAGCTCGTGTTTATTTGTGTGTGTTTATTTATCAATTGTTGAGTTCATGTTTGCTTATTTGTGTTGATCTGTATCCATCCACCTCCTTCATGGATGTCTGCAGTCATCTTTTTCCAAACTTAGGCGCTCCACACATTCAATCTGCTGTGCCTTGCATTTTCTGGGTTCTTCAATTCCCACGCATCTCACAAACTTCCCCAATAATGCTCAAACAAACGTGCCTCAAGCTGATTTTGACTGCAGAAATTTCCAGCCAGTTGAAGGGTCGATTCTTCCTCTCCTCTTTGCATTTTTTCTGCTGTCTTTTAATCAAGCTTTTGGTACCCCCAAAGTCTCCCCTCTGCTGCATTCTCTATTCCTGGACTCTTGAGTTTCTACGCAGCCCACAAAACTTTTTCATTTCTTGCTTTTTCCTTGCAGATATAAGGCGTCCCAATTTTGCCTTATTTCCATGCTGTAAAATAGTGAGTTTCTCCAATTGAGAAATAAACATTTAATTTTTTACAATATGTTTTAAAACTACATTTTAAATGATCTTCAATATGGATTTTCATTCGATAACTTTCAGATGGAGATGCCAGCCGGACAATAATAAAAGTCATCAAGTTTTTAGACACCACAACAAAATTTTCAAATAACAAATAAAAATGAGATTGAAAAATGACACAGATAGCCAGAGTACATCATGAATCTTATTCGGGTTTCAAACTACAATTAGAAAAGTAAAATATCTTTCTGGACCTTTACAATCTATCTGTTTCAAAATGGAATCGTAACGTTTGAGATACGATGTGCATAGCTTATTTAGGAAGAGGCACTACAGGTATATGGATTTAGCAGCAAGTCTATCATGTTTCCAGTTTACTAAATAATGAGTTTTTCCTTTTTCCAATATTTATAGATACTTACGCACACATTATTAGGCTCTTGTAAGGCATAATATTATATTCATATTTCATAGCATGATTATATTGTCATCTCTATCTAATACAGACTTGTATTTGTAATGCAGGGAGATTTTTCACTATCTTTTCAAATCAAAACAACTTAATATGGGAGCTCTACAATGGTGTGGACTATTTCCATGACATGGACGTTGCAAACAGAGATCAAAGCCTTCTAATTGTCTACTCTCCATTAGCAAGGAAGAACACATCTAAATTAATTTTGTAGACTTTAGATGGGCTATGATGGTGAGGGATAAAAAGAATGGCCTGATACAGATGAATGAGAATGAATGTCTTATTGTGGTATAGAGCTTCAAAATTATTGATCAACAAAGAGCATACAATTTGTTTGTTGGGCCTTGTATTTTAGCAAGTGGGAGGCTCTCCCATTAAGATGATAGATATATATAGTGGTATGCTTTATCAAATGTAAACTATGCAACTACCTTCCCTAGATTTTAATTAGACCTTGTATACTATTACTACTTCAGTGTTATTTGTGTATTTATAGAGAAAAAATTGTGAGACTTAATGCATTGATCTATGTTGCAATTCCAGGTTGTTATTTACTAGTAGATAGCTAATATTTGTATGGCAGTAGTCAAGCTTAAGTCTGGCCTCTGGGTTTATGCACGAATTTCTCCCACAAAAGAATGCATTCAAGAAAATTTTCAAGAATTTTTATATGCTTATAGCTAGACCTTCATAAGCAAATTTGTCCTGTATTCACGTTCTTTCGAAATGTCAAATTTTGTGTTTTTCTGTTCTATTTTTAAGTTAAATGGGGCAAATATTCATCAAGAAATGGGAATACTCTTCTAGAAGCACATCAATTTAGATGCATAACAAGAAAAAAATTAGAATTGTCTCCTAAGTAATCAATTATTCAAGTCTATTTCTGGAATGATATTTTATCAATAGAAACATAGCAAAAACAAGTCATAACAAAGTTAAATATTCTTGTCAGTAATGTTGCACCAATCTCCTGGTATAGCCTTAAAAATGGAGCCAAATTTTTCTTTGTTCTGCCCTCCATATTGAGGATTATTCATCTACTAATGTATAATTTCATTGAGCCTCATTGTTGTTAATATGCATCTATTTATGTATAATTTCATTGAGCCTCATTGTTGTTAATATGCATCTATTTATACATAGAGGTCTAAACCAACCTCTCATCCATTTCAAAATGACATTCAATTTCATTAATTTTTAAATCTAAGTCATAGTTTACTTGTCCCATTTATTATTTTCCATGAATTTAATTCTAGACATAATTTGTAACATAATTCATATGCATGGCCATCAACATCACAATTGCTACAATGTTTTTTATTTATTTTTTTAAACAATAGTTGTAGCACTATGCTTTCCTTTTTATTTACTCTACCCTGCATACTTAGAGTTAGAACTACATTGGCAACTTTGTTGTTTTAACTAATTTAGAGAGAGATAAACCTTTTTTCTTTTCTATCTCTATGTAATGGGCTTGAAACCAAGTATCAACAATGTCCTTAGACATAATTATCAAAATTAAACTATGCAGCATTTATATGTTTTTCATGAGTGTGTCCTGATCCATCACATCTATTCCTATTTAGATTGCCTTTTTGTAAATTGTTTTGTGTAGGTCTACAAACTTTGTCTTTTTCCTTGCCTCAAATATTATCATTGGAAGAATTATGCTCAATATGGAGTTGGATTTGCTAATTAGGCGGTTCCACTTTTCCTCTAAGAGACAACACCAACTAGAATCAGAGTATGCATTCAGCACCACTTCCACCAGAAAAATAATGCCTTTAAATAACATAGTTAGTTTTGGAACTTTCTCTATCATTTCTTCGATTGACACATTCTTTATTTCTAGAAGGAGAAACATGACCAAAAAAAAACATGATTAAAAACCAACCAGTGAAAAATAGGGAATATTGAATTTGAAATGACCAAGCGTTGATAGGAATATTTGTGCAAGGAAAAATGTGAACAAAAGTTTGTCATGTGGATCTGTTTCCAATCGAAATGTTATGGATGTCATCGATATTGTAAAAAGTTGTACAAGAGAGTAGCTGGCTACAAAGATCCTCTGATTATCAGACTTCTTGGAAGTGTCGTCGACTGGTGATGATTTCACTAGAAGTGAAAGCAAGATAAGTTCTTGTATGTAGGCGATCATGTACAACAAGATCTAGATAGCAGTATGTAGACCTAAAGTATGCATATACATACAATTCTATTGCCATCGTGTGTGATGTTCTTTCTCCCCATGTTGATAGTAAGAGGGGGTGTTAGAGATTAGTGTTCACATGATTAAATTAGCATTATAAGTATGTGTAACAAATATTAAGCTTTTGAGAAACAACTCAATATTATTGTTAGCACGATTTATTAGAAAATTATTGTATTTGGTAATATGGTATTGCATTACAAGATGTTAGAACATCATGTCTATGTAAAGGAGAGATTATAAGAAGTTATAATAGTTCTTTTATAATTTAGGAGATAACACTCCTAAAAATATGTAGTATCTTATTGAATGAAAAAGTGGAATAAGAATTTAATATGTTTGTGTGTGAAAATTTGCAGATTGAATTTTAATAGAAAATTATTAGGAATTTAAGTTTACCAAGATGACCATCATCTAACTATAAACATGAATTACCATACATTTTTATTCTTTCCACAATGGAAGATATATAGCTCAATAAAGTCCTCAAGTTTGACCAACAATTTAATTGATAGAGTCATCTTTGTTACCATACTGCTCACATATTTCACTATAATAGATTATAGTTATACAAAATTATCACAACCTAGAATTGACATCATAAGATTCACAAACTACATGCATATAATAAAAAAATCACACATTAATTACATAAGGCTTTGATCTATACATAAACCATCACATTTAACAACATCAAAAGAATAATAATACCAATTTTTCACAATCCAAAATGATCAAATATTATTTTTGGATTTGATTATGTTGGTGTATTTCATCAATGTTTCAAATCACAATCCATGATCCATCATTAGGATGATAGAGAGATGAAGGAGAAGAATTTGTTGTAAACCATTAAAAGATAAATCAAGAAGGGTGGGAGGGGAAGGTTGTACACACCTAAAGGAATAAGGTTAATTCAGAAAATGAAAATGTGCTAAAAAGACACAAATGCATTCATCTAAAAAATAAATGAATATAAATCTTCTAGGAAAAAGAGCTAAAAGGATATGTATTTTTTCAAGTTTCTTTCCTTGGAAAAGTTAAATTTCTTATTTATTTTTGACGTTCATGAAATTGTGTCTTTTAAACTATTTTTCATTTTCATATCAACCTTAGTCCTTGAACTATGTGCAAAATTCCCCATTTCCCCCCTCTTTCTTTTTAGCTTATCTTGGTCTATGAAAAACCATTTCTTCTCCTTCATCTCTCTATCATCCTGATGATGGATCATGAAGTGTAATCCAACACATTGATGGAAAAATACCCACACAATCAAATAAAAAAATAAATGAACAAAATCACAGGGCACAAACATACACACAATACATGTGCATAGAGTGTTACTTCATGCATTTTGAACAATATCTCCAAGTTTTAAACCAACTAATTATTCCATCAATATTTTTCTTCGTCCTTCCATTTTTCTTCTAATATGCTTCTCCTTTTTGGCTTACCATCTAGACCAACCTAAACATGATTACAATAGGTTCAAAACCTTCTCTATATGCTCTTTGTTAATACTTATACTAGTTTCTTATGATTATGGCTCAAATAGGATTCAATTAGGGTAAGGGTAGAATTCAATTTGGGTTATGGTTATGATTTATCAAGGGTTTTATTAAGGTATAATTTAATTAGTATTCAATTGCAATTCAAATAAGGTTGAACTAGGATTTGTATAAGTATACTATACTATTAGAGTATATATTATTAAGAATAAAATTAATTATATTAATATAATAAACTATTTTATATTGTTTAACTTATTAATTAAATAAAAATTAATAAACTAATGAATTTAAATTTAATCAATTTATATTTGATAAATTGTAATTTTAAATATAATCTAATGATATTATATTATGATGCAACAATGAATATATTATTACAAACACACAACAATAACATGCAAAATGGTTGTTGTTCCTCTTATCTACTACTCTGGAGGGGAGTCTTCCCCTTCTGATCAAAATTTCTCAATTTCAGTTTCTGATTCTCCTTGGACAACAGTTCACAAAAAGAAGAAACATTTTTCTAAGAAGTTTATGGTTTCATTTAACTCGCTCTCAAAGGTTGTGCTTGGTTCAAGTTTTGTTTCTTGAATTGTTTATGGTTGTAGCCTGTTTCTGGTTGGTCTTTGTTGGTAGCTATTTTTGTCTCACTGTTTCTGTCTATTTGGCTATGTTGAACCAACTTGTTTTGCTAAGCTGTTTCAATCTGTTGTTCAGTTTGTAAGGGATCAAGGCCCTACCTTGCTTTTCTAATAAAAAGCATGCAAAATGGTTCCTCCAAATTGATATACCTCCACGTTTCCTATATAAATTCATGCAGTAAGTAGATAAGCTAGTTATTAGAAAGTGTGCAATTATATCTTTCCTAAAAAAAATAAGTAAATTAATATCACAAAAATGATGGAACCTGAGTATATTGTAAAGCATAGCTCCTCCATTCAATAAGAAAGAAAAAAACAAACATAGCATTGGATAAGAAGAAAAAATACTAGTGTAGTACAAAGAATACAAGACATACAAAACATACATTTCCAGCTGCCATTTAAAATCTTTTGTTAATTAGGAAAATGCAAAAAAATACTGTTGGCTTATGAGTATGTACACTCCATGAATACACAAAAGACTTTCCTTTAAACATCATCTAACTTCAATAAACTCAAAATTTTACCCTCGCTGCAATTTTTTTTTGGTATTGCCTACAAAAAAATCTGAAAAGCTTAAATTCGTCTTCCAAAAAACTAGTGAATTCATCTCTAAAGCTTACATTCATCTTCCAAAAAACTAGTGAATTCATCTCTCCCTACAATTTTCTTTACAAATAGAGAGACAACAATGACTATTATTAACAAAAACCCTTGTTCAGCCAACGGAAATTTCAATCGTCTTGGGTTTCTAAGGTACAATCCTAGGCATAGTAATAGATAGAACTTCATCCACGCAAGCAGCCAAAGCTTGCACACCTCTTCACCTTTGTCATCACATTTTCATTTACTCGCACATTTTATGACCAACAGTTTACTGTTCTCCACTTGAACTTGCAAGAAATCTTGTCAATTAACAGTACAAAACACAACTTCAAATTAACAAAAGCACAAAAACCCTAACCCGAGACGAGGGAAAATCCATTAACCTGAATTTTAGATTTAGTGAGCCCCGGAACAAGTGACTAAAGCTCACTGCATAACCATCCTCCATAGTGCGCTCTCAGATCTTCCTTTACTGTTTTCTCTATTTATTTTACAGAGAAATCGATTTGATTTAGTTAAATCTCATACTAAACATACTAAACAATAACCAGTTTTCATGAAATGGTTTGCATGCCAACGCCACTCTCCAAAAGGAAAATCTCATGCCAACGCCACTCTCCAAAATCAAAATCTCATACTAAACAATAACCGGTTTGCATGCCAACGCCACTCTCCACGACCCTATCAACGTGATGCACGTCTCTCATAAAATTTAATGAATTTTAATTCCTTCAGATTCAAACTGACAAATGCACGTCAATTTTTGCTTGAAGAGTTTTTATTGACACATGTTGTTTGCTTTCTTTCATTGTAGACACCTCTCAGCATAATTAAAAAAATCCCATTATCTCAAGCTGGTACCGTTGATATTTATTGAATATGCAAATTAACTCAAGGATGACAAAAGAATTGACACAAGATATTGATCATTCAATATAGATAAGAGCAATACTTTTAGGCAACATCTCATGGACCTTCAAGAAAATTATAACAACAAACATAAAGATGAATTATGTAATGTATGTTGTATAGAAAATCAAAATTTTCTACTCTAATTTGTATTTAGAACAGCAATAAGGCCAAATCAGGCTTAAAGTTTTTTGTCCTCTAAATTTGTGAGGCTCATAATATAAGTTATTCAAATATATTTAATATAAAAAATCAATAATTTCAATGTTTTAGAATAACTAAAATAATTATAAAATATCTTCTAACTAAATAAAAAACATATCTTTTAATTCTTGAAGAAAAAAAAAAGATCTTTAATAAAAAAAAATAGATTTATAAATAAAATAATTCTTCAATAATTTTAGTATTAATAAAAACATAAAAAAATAAGTTACATCAAACTCAAATGATGTAGCTTTAAAATATGACACCAATTGTTTTTTTTCCTCTACCCTCCATATTGAACATTATTCATTTGTTGGTGTATAATTGCATTAAGCCTCATTTGTACACCACCAATAGTTACAAATAGAACCCTACGATAAAATATATATATATTGACTTAGATTGTTTCTATATACATCAACAATAATTACAAGTTCAAATAAATTGATCAAAACATCAAGATCTTCTCCGGAAATCCTAGTCATGCTGGCATTGTTGGAGTTAGGGGGATAGTTTTGGGACTGTTTAGTTTATCTTTTCTGTTTACAAGGGTTTTCATACTAACAACTTAATGAAGGATCATATGTGAGTTTGACTCATAGGTGTTGGTGACTCTATTGAATAGGTGGGACTTAGAGGATGTTCGCTGGCATTTAGCTTTGGTTGTTTAGCATATTCTTACTATTTGTGCTTCTTTGGGCCTCTTATCATATGCAAAATTGAAACATTGTGGATAGGGGTCAATTACCTCTGGATTTGTCTCATGAACTGGACAACTAAGTTGATTTTGACAGGGTTGTGTAAAGCCATGTGATGTACTTCTTCTTGTTTTAATAAATTTTTACCCCTCTTTTAATTTAAAATTTTTAAAAACAAATGGTTGTTAATCTAAATTTATATTCTATATAAACAAAAAATATAAACAAATAACATTAATCTAGCAATCATAGTCTAAAATATTAATCTAAAAATCAATAATAAAAGGTCATAACCTTATTATATAATTATTCAAAATTAAATAAATTAAAATATTTATTTACTTAAGACAAATATTAATCCTCATTAATTTTAAATTTATTTATTAACTTGAATAAAAGAAAATCTAAATATTAAATAATTCTATCAAGTTTAATTCAAATCATTTAGATTTGAAGAACAGACTATAATTTATTTTATGCTTATCTTCTTCCACGGGTAATTTTAATCATTCATTTAGCGTGAAAATTGTCTGTCCTTTTAACATAATAAGCATTGGAAATACTTCTAGTCACGCAGACTTTGATTAATTAATGTAATAGTATGCATTTTACCTGCGAAAATTATTGTAAGCCTCAAAAGTGATAGTCATGTTTCAAACTCTTTCAATATTGGCTTCATGCTTCCTGCATTTTTAACCTCTATTCTTCTTTTTTAAGCATCATACAAATTTGATGATATTGAATTATTAATGAACTGCACTGTACTTGGGAATCTCCTAAATAAGGATGAATTGCTGTTATCAAATATTCCTATTATTACTTCCATACAAATATGACTTCAGCCAAAAATAAGTTTTCAGTTTCAGAATGATCAAGCGTAGGGGATTTATAGTGTTAGAAATATTGGTATAGGAAGTGTTGGAAAAAAAATGAGTAAGTAGCGTTTTCGCATCCTCTCAGTCATCATTTGCTTTCTTTTTACTTTTATGTTATCTTTAATCTTCATTAAAATTATTGGTTGTTTTCATCATGTGTATTATTTTGAGTTTTAAAAAGTGAATTTATTATAATTATTGATTTCTTTATTTTTGTCTTTCTATTTTTTATAAAATTTATTATTTGTAAAGTTGGATTGTAGATTTGTGTAGATTTGGGTAATCTCTAAAAGTTCAGTTATTTTCTTTTTTTACATTTCTTAATTTAACTTATTTAAGGATGTATAAACTCTACAAGCACAACAATTTGATTTTCTGGAATCTTAATTTAATTCGGATATTTGTAGTACTTTGATAGAGTGTACCTTGATCACTATTTGATATTTAAATTATTTCACTATTTCATATTTGATACTAATTTTACTATTGTAAAGGGTGTTGTATCATAGAAACATATCATTTTGCTAATCAAAAGAATATCATTATATACTAAAAACTGAAACAATGACATTATTGATATATGATTGAAAACATAAAAATAAATAAATAAATTGTAACGTCTATATCCACCTTTTTGAAGAAATATTATCAGTATTATTTATACCTTTAGAAGAACTCTTGAAAAATTGAAATGAAAAATGGTTTTTTCCTTTTGCTAATGTAAGCAAATATTGAGTGAGAATGTTTCTCTTAAATGCGATTCTCTATTAGTTTATCTTTTCAAAGCAAGTTACATGGAATATAAATTTGCTTATAGAAAATTACAAACTTTTTTTTGCATAAATAGTCATCAATTTCTCATATTATTATTTTGAATAATTTTGTTTAAACATCATTAGATTGTGTAAGATTTAATTGTAGTAAAGGAACAAAATAATCTATTTTTAGAATCATAAAAATAACTTAGATACTATTTTATGTATCAATATAACTTCGTAATGAAGAATTCTTATATACTAGATAACAATGCTAATAAATATGCTTCCTTTCTAAAAACATATATTTCTTTTACATTCTGTAGCGGATCTGTAGAAGAAAAAAGAAATGACATCAGTTACAAATTGAAGAAAATGAAGGGTCAGCAGTAGAGGATTTGAAATGTCAAGAATGGAAGATGACATTTACAGAGGTGGAACTAAAAAACCCACACCCGTCTCTTTATAAAGAGCCCTTGCAAATGACAATCCGAATTTCAAGATCTGGTATAAACATTTTGTATTTGTGTAATTTAGTGATTATTTTGGTATGTGTTGTATGAACATTCATGCTCCATGAAATGCAGCTGTCCAGACGGAACAGTCTTCTATTGGGAAAGAGATGATTTACTTGGCTCGTACCAAAAAAACGTATTTGTAGAAGTTGTATTGCAATATTATATCTTCAATCTGATACTGTGCTGCTGTGCAGTTTGTGTTTGGAGGGTTCTGAAATTTGTGGCTGTCATATTTGCTACTCCGATATGATTGAACAGTGCTGCAAGACGTCCAATATAATCTCACTCCCTTAAATCTTGAGTATGTGGAATATCATTTCCTCGCATTTTGAATTAGATTTGGAACAATGCTTAATCGAATCATAATTGTTTTTTATGTTGTTTTGGGGGAAAATTCAATATTTTTGGTAAAATCAATGAGATCATAATATGAGGATCTCATCTTCTGGTATGAATGTGCTGTATTTATGCTGGAGGTTTAAACCATTTGCTTCCTTTGGGCTGCGTGATCTGATTACATTAGCTAACAAACCCCATCTTAGCAGCAACAATGTCACTGTGTCGTTGGCGATGTCTTCATTTTCGACAGCTTCAAACTCCTTTAATGCAGAGGGAAAGAATCTTGAGACCAATGGTGTTGCATCGCCCGTTCTGCTCATGCCCCTTCGCCTTCAAACTGCAGATTGAAAAAATAATAACCATTATCTATAATAATATAGTTTTAGTGATTGCATTATGATTATTTATGTTGGCATTTCCTAGATTCACAGCTTCTTGCTTGTGGGACATTCATTCATTCATTTGTTCGAAGGCACAGATTATACTCAAAACAGTCGCTGGATTTAAATATTGCGTAGGCGATTGCTATTTTCCGTGCTTTATTTTGTCATTTGTGCCATTCTTGAGTCTGGTCATGGATTGAACATTTTTAATTTATTTTTCAATTGAATCAAAATGGTGCTCTGAATCAACGGAGCCCAAAATTACTTCATTTAAAGCATATATTATTACAAATTGGTAAAAAGGTAAGAAGATGCATTTTAAATTGATTGCAGCTCCTCTTTTAGCAAATGCTAGGTTCTTCTATACTGTACAATAGAAATTACAATAACAGTTCAAATCAAAGATATAGGGAAATAAAAATTAGGGAAGAATGTGGCTCTCAAAACTTGTTTTTAACTACAATAAAAACAAATTACCAATCTAAATTATATATGTATCTTTCTTTATTACTCTACTTCATAATGTGAAGTTAATTTGCAAGTTGAAATTATATAGAAAATAATTATTTGTATGCCTATATGTATGTGAGATGGTGTTAATTATAGAGCATTACATTTTTAAATGAAGAGTATTAACATCTATGAAAATGAAAAAGTGACAAGAAATTAGTTTTGAATTAATTAATTTATTTAAGAAATTTTATTTTATTCAACTTTTTGTCTATTGTTGATAATTATGTATGTGATTTTTTTGGTATACAGCAAATTCAAATTCATTGCCAACAATTTTCCTAGAGCCTATTTTTTGAATGAATCTTGTAATTTTCTATTTTATTTTTCTTTTTTTCATGCAAATCATTTCATATTCTAGATTAAATTAAATTTTAATTTCAAAAATATCCTTAAATATTTTGAAGTACAAAAGCTTTTGATTTATGTCATTTTAATAGTTTGGCAAGGAAATTGAGAGAACCTTCAAAATTATGTTGCACAAAGCCAACTTGTTAATTATGTGAAAGAGTTATACATAAATAGGGAAGGTATGAGCAACCATAATCCACGAAATGGGGACAAGACTCCTCAAAGGTGGATAGGTGGTGAATTGCTTTCCCCCAAGTAGTGTGCTATGTCAAAACTAAGTGACACATCTATGAGAACTCTTCCACAAACTTGAAAAGTTCAAATGAACATGTGCCAATATGTCTAAGAACTCTTCAACAAACTTGACAACTCATTTGTACAATTGGTTTATTATGACCTTATTTAAATGAAAAAACTCAAAACACACCTAAAATCAATCACAAAACCAAAATTGACCCCATTTACAAGTTTCATTATGGTGCCCATGCACCAAGCTCCATGCTTTCCACAATGGAAGATATATAGCTCTATAAAGGCCTCAAACTTAATTCATAGAGTCTTCTTTGTCACCACATCACTCACATATTTATCTATAATAGATCATATCTATAGAAAGATCACAACCTAGAACTGCCATCTTAAGACTCACAAACTACATGCACATAATAACATAAGGCTTTAATCTACGCATAAAACATAGTATTCAACAACATCAAAAGGATAATGATACAAAGTTACCACAATATATAATATTGTTCAAATATTATATTTGGATTTGATTATGTTGGTGCTTTTTCATCAACCTATTAGATTATAGGTCACAATCCACAATCCATCATTAGGATGATAGAGATATGATGGAGAAGATATGGTTTGTTGTAGACCAAAAAAGATAAAATTAAAGAGGGGTGAGAGGGGAAAGGTTGCACACATTTCAAGGACTAAGGTTAATTTGGAAAATCAAAAAGAGATAGAATGAAAGAAATACATGCATCTCATTTAAAATAAATAAGGAATATAAATCCACCAAGAAAAGACCTTAAAAGATATATACTGTTTCAAGTTTCCTTCATTCGTAGAGTTATATTCCTTATTTATTTTTGAGGTGCATGCATTTGTTTCTTTTTAGATTTTTTCTTTTCTAGATTAAACTTAGTCCTCAAACCATGTGCAACCTTCACCTTCACTCTCCTCTTTCTTTTTAATCTTGTCTTGATCTGCAACAAAGTATTTCTTCTCCTTCATCTCCATATCATGGTGATGATGAATCACAAAGTGTAATCCAAAATGTTGATAAGAAAATAACCACACAATCAAATCTAAAAAAATAATTAAACATCACAAAATAAAAACACTAACACAATTATGTGCATAAAATATTACTTCACGAGGATTTAACCAAACTAATTACTCCATCAATCTTTATTTTTTATTCCCTTTTTATTCTAATACTCTTCTCTTTTTTGGCTTACCCACTAGACCAACCTACGCATGACTATGATAGGTTCAAAATCTCTCCTTAAGTTCTTTCTTATTACTTTAACTAGTTTCTTATTTTTTTTAGACTTGAATTTCATTGATTGGGTTCGGAGGTGTACTAATTTTATAAATATGTTTGTCTAGGATTCACATGATTGAAATGATAACATTCCATCAACTATAGCTCATGTGAAGGTTTTAACCTTTTCCAATCAACCTTCCTTCTAGTAGTGTTCTTTAATAGTGATTTACCACTTTCTTGGCATCTCACCATTTTTAAGCTATTTATTTCAATCATTATTTGTGTTATTTTGGTTTGTTTTTTTTTTTTAATTTCTTAATCTTTATTAAAATTACTGGTTGTGTTCATCATGTGTATTATTTTAAGTTTTCAAAATTTAATCTATTATAATTATTGATGTTTTTTTTTAATCTTTTTAGTTCTTATAAAATTCATTATTTATAAAGTTGCAGGGTTGTAGATTTCTGTAAATTTTAGAAATTCCGTTTTTTTCTTGTGTTAATTAAGTGAATATTGAGTGAGAATGTTTCTGTTAAATGCGATTCTCTATTAGTGTTCAGTATTTATAAATTTTCTACTAGAAAATTATAAACATTTCTCTTCACAATTAGTTAGTAGAGAAGAGTTAGCTATCAAATAATAAATGTTTACTTGTTTTCATAAAATTTCTTATATTATTATTTTGAATAATTTTGTTTACACATCATTAGATTGTTTAAGATTTAGTTATAATAAAGGTACAAAATAATCTATTTTGAGAATCATGAAAGTAATTTTAGATATTATTTTATGCATCAATATAAATTTCTAAAGAAGAATTCTGATATATTAGATTACAATCCTACTAGATTTGCCTCTTTTCTATAAACATATATTTCTATTTTAAACATGTATATGTATTTTAACTATATCTATCATACACACTTATTTCAATCTAGAAAAAAAAAAACACTAAATTATTATTAATAGAAAAAAAAATTTATAAATAAAAAAATTATTTATAAAAAAAAAGCACTCATTTACACACATTATAATAGAAAACAAATTTGATAAACTAGCACTTGCACCCCAAAGAGGTGCAATACTTATGCCGATACGCTGAGCCCACATTATTTATGGCCATAAAAAATAGTGGACAAAGCAGTGATCTATCTACTATGTCCTATCTCTACCTCTCGTTTCTCCCTCCCCCCTCCTCCTAACCCCCTCTTGCTCTCTCCTTCTATTTCTCTCGATATCACATATCCCTCTATACCTATCTATCCCTCCATCCCACCTATTTCTCTCTCTCTCTCTCTCTCTCTCTCCCCTTCCCTTTCTACTTCTCTCCCTCTCTCACTTATTCCTATCTACCCCTCTCTCCTTCCCTCTCTAATTCTCTATATCTCCCCTATCCCTCTCTACCTCTTCCTCCCTCCTTCTCTCTCTCTCTAGCTCTCTCTTTCCTTCTCTACTACTTTCTATCCCACCTCTCTCTCCCTCCCTATCTCTATGTCACTTATCCCTCTGTACCTCTCTCCGTCCCTTTACCCTCCTCTCTCTCTCTTTCTCTATCCTTCCCTCTCTACTTCTTTTCCCTCCTCTCTCTCTCTCTTTCTCTATCCTTCCCTTTCTACTTCTTTACCCTCCTCTCTTTCTTTATCTATCTCACCTATCCCTCTCTACCTCTCCCTCCCTCTCTCCCTCCCCCCTTCTCTCTCCCTCTTGCTCTCACCTTCCCTCTCTATTTCTTTCTATATCACATATCCCTCCCTCCATCCCACCTATTTCTCTCACTCTCTCCTTCCCTCTCTACTTCTCTCCCTCTCTCACTTATTCCTCTCCCTCTCTCTCCTTCCCCCTCTAATTCTCTATATCTCCCCTATCCCTCTCTACCTCTTGCTCCCTCCCTCCCTCTCTCTCTCTCACTCTCTTTGGCACTCTCTATCCTTCTCTACTTCTTTTTATCCCACTTCTCTCTCCTTCCCTATCTCTATCTCACTTATCCCTCTCTACCTCCCTTCATCCCTTTAACCCCCCCCTCTCTCTCTCTCTATCCTTCCCTCTCTACTTCTTTTCCCTCCTCTCTCTCTCTTTGTGTCTCTGTCTCTGTCTCTCTCCTTCCCTCTCTACTTCTTTACCCTCCTCTCCAATTCATTCCAAAAACAGTTCACTTCCTATACAACTTTAGTTATATACCTCAGTGATTATCACGCCCAACATATGCCCGCGTGTGAAGTCTCCAAGGCTCAATGAATGTTTCCTGCATTACCTTTCACATCACGGAGACAAACTAGAGTGTACAACACGTGCGTAATAGATCCTAGTGTGGTTCCCAATGGGATTTCCAACATTAGAGGAGATCTCGGTGGGGCCTACTAGCTAATTATTTTTATAGTATATATAAATTATTTTGTAGTTAAATAGTTATTTCATTTATTATATAAATTTTATTTTTATTAAAAATTTATTATATTATTTTATTTAAAGAATATTTTATTTTATTTATTATATTAATTATTATTAATTTTATTCATTTTTAGTTGTTTTTATTTATTTTATTTATTTACGTCTACTGTCGGCGCAGGCGCCAACTCTTTTCTCACCTGACATCCAGCCGGCGGCTAACTTCTGATGGTGACGGGTCAGCGTCCACGGAACGACGCCATTACAACGCTGTCGTAGCCTGCCTTTAAATTCAGCGATCACTTATGCCCGTCAAGCAATTTTTTGGCAGTTCACTGCTGCCATTCTTCCTAACATACTCTTGGACAGCTTGCAATAGATGCATAGAAAACAAAGCAACAACTAAGTTTTTTTTAAAGAAAAATTTATATTAGAAATATACACAAGATTAAGTTTATTTAACATAATGAGTGTTGAATGAATCGTTAATTTTTTTTCTATTGACACAAAAATTATGTAAAAGGAAACGACGACGTATAAGCAGCGTCAAATTTTAAACCCTCCTGCGTGGGGCCGGAGATGCCTCGGTGTTTCCTATTTCCCATGCAGAATAGATTAAAAAATATTTAAAGATGATTTTGGTCGACCCCACTTTCCACTCTTCGGTACGGAGATTTGATACCATTCAATTGCAGCTCTTCCCTAACCTCAGCCGATATTCGTGGGGTTCCCGCCGGCGTCAGACTGGGGGAAATGCCGGTGGGGTTCCCCCACGTAGAATAGCCTATCGGCTAATAAAAAAATTATTTAATGATAGCCATAAGTTGGAGGTTAATTCCATAATGCATATTACTACTTTAGCTTTCAACCGGTCATCATTCAATTTCCATTGATTTTTTTCAATTACTTTTTTTGCAGTACAAAGCACAAATATATAATCATAAGAGATCATAAAATCAAATAATGGGAAAAATAATGTTTGTGTTATAAATTTGTGACTAAATATAAACTTATGTCCTCTAAAAGTTGAGGTTGGTTGGTCAATAAACTTAAGCTATTTTTTAGTGGTCATGTACCATCAATTTTGATAAATTTAAATGTATCTTCTTGACCTTTTGAAATTATTTTAATTTTTAAATGAGTTACCTTATTTTAAAGGGTTTTTCTTAAACATCACAATCTATAGGTTTGTGGCATTTTACATTGACATATTTATCAATACAAATATATGATCCCATTGAAGATGTGCCTCTATTCTTAGTTCTCTCAATTAGTCTTTCCCTCCAAACTTTAAATGTAGAAGATAGCATGCCTTTCATGGCTTGGTTTGTTATTGACTTATATAGGCATTAAAGGTTTCAAAGATATCGAATATGTATATGTTATTTTCAGGTCTATACCAACAATCCCATTCATTGTTTTATTTTTGGGTCTATACTAATGTTCCCTATTTTTGCATGATTTTACATGCTGATGCAGTAATATAAAATATTATTTGGGTTTCAAGCTTCAATTAGAAAAATTTCCACTAGAAACTAGATCCGTTGGAAAAAGTTTCATTGTGTGTGTCAACCTTTTGTTCTCATTTTTCATTGAAAAAACATTCTTGTCAATGCTTTGTTCTCATTTTTCATTGCACAGACATTCTTGTCAATTCTTTGCCATTTCAAATTCAGGATTTTCCTATTTTCCATTGGTTGGGTCTTAATCATGTGCATATTTCTCCTATTTCTCCTTTCAGCGAAAAATAATGTTACTATTGAAGAAACGATAAAGAAAATCCAAAAACCAACTATGCTATTTTAAGAAATATTTTTTCTGGTGGGAGTTGTGTTGAATGCAAACTCTAATTCTAGTTGGTGCAATCTTTGAGGAGAAAAGACGAACCACCTAATTACAACTCCATATTTGAGCATAATTCTTCCAATGATAAGCATGGAAAGATCATGAGCTACCCTATTCAACACCACTGGAGTTGTGTTGCACACAAACTCTGATTCTAGTTGGTGCAATCTATGAGGGGAAAGGAGGAACCGCCTGATTACAACTCCATATTTGAGCATAATTCTTCCAATGATAATCATGGAAATATCTTGAGCTACCCTATTCAACACCACTAGAGTTGTGTTTAATGCAAACTCTGATTCTGGTTGGTGCAATCTCTAAGGGGAAAAGAGGAACCGCCTGATTACAACTCCATATTTGAGCATAATTCTTCCAATGATAAGCATGGAAAGATCTTGAGATACCCTATTCAACACCACTAGAGTTGTGTTGAACACAAACTCTTATTCTGGTTGATGTAATCTTTGAGGGGAAAAGAGGAACTGCCTGATTACAACTCCATATTTGAGAATAATTCTTCCAATGATAAGCATGGAAAGATCTTGAGCTACCCTGTTCAACACCACTCCCACTATAATTTTTTTTTTTTGCATATTTTTCTGGTGGTAGTGGTGTTGAACATGATAGCTCAAAATATTTCCATGCTTATCATTAGAAGAATTATGCTCAGATATGTAGTTGAATTTTATAATTAGGTGGTTCCTCTTTTCCTCTGAGAGATAGAACCAGCTAAAATAATAGTCTACATTCAACACCACTCCTACCAGAAAAATAATTCCTTCAAATGGCATAGTTGGTTTCAAGACTTTCTTTATCATTTCTTCAATTGGCACATTATTTTTCTTAGAAAGGAGAAATAGGACAAAAAAGAACATGATTAAAACCAAACCAATGAAAAATAGGAAAACTTGAATTTGAACTGGAAGAGCATTAACCAAAATGTTTGTGCAAGGAAAAGGTGAACAAAAGGTTGACATACATAGTGAAACTTTTTCCTGCAGATCTGGTTTCCACTGGAAATGTTATGGACATCAACGATACTATAAAAAATTGTATAGGAGAGCAGATAGATACAAAGATCTTTTGACTATCAGACTTCTTGGAAGTGTGGTCGACTAGTGATGAGCTCACTAGAAGTGAAAGAAATATAAGTTCTCATATGCAGGTGATCATGTATAACAAAATCTAGATAGCAGCATGTAGACCTAATGTATGGATCTAGGCATAAAATTCTTTTGCCAAATTGTGTGATATTCTTTCTCCCCATGTTAATAGTAAGAGGGGTTGTTATAGATTAGTGTTCACATGTTTAAATTACCATTATAAGTATATGTAACAAATATTAATATTTTGAGAAACAAATCAATATTATTGAACATTATCATGTTTTATTAGAAAATTATTGTATTTGGTAATATGGTATTGCATTACAAGTTGTTAGAACAACATGTCTAAGTAAAGGAGTGGTTATAAGAGGTTATACTAGTTCTCTTATAATTTAGGAGATAACACTCCTATAAATATGTAATATCTTATTGAATGAAAAAGTGGAATAATAATTTAATATGTTTGTGTCTAACAATTTGTAGATTGATTTTTAATAGAAAATTATTTGGAATTTTAGTTCACCAAGATGACCATCATCTAACTATAAACATGAATTACCATAGAGTTTTATTCTTTCCACAATGGAAGATATATAGCTCAATAAAGTATTGAACTTTGACTAACAATTTAATTGATAGAGTATTATTTGTTACCATACCACTCACATATTTCACTATAATAGATTATAGTTATAAAAAACTATCACAACCTAGAATTGGCATCATAAGACTCACAAACTACATGCAAATAATAAAAAAATCATGCATTAATCACATAAGGCTTTAATCTATACATAAACCATCACATTTAACAACATCAAAAGAATAATGATACCATATTTTCACAATCCATAATGATCAAATATTATTTTTGGATTTGATTATGTTAGTTTTTTTCATCACACTCCATGATCCATCATTAGGATGATAGAGAGCTGAAGGAGAATAAATGATTTTTTGAGAACCAATAAAAGATAAAAATCAAGAGGGGTGAGAGGGGGAAGGTTGTACACAACTGAAGGAATAAGGTTAATTTAGAAAATGAAAATGTGTTAAAAAGACACAAATGGATGCATCTCAAATATAAATGAATATAAATCTTCCAGGAGAAAGTGCTGAAAAGACATGTATTTTTTCAAGTTTCTTTCCTTGGAAAAGTTATATTCCTTATTTATTTTTTTGACGTTCATGAAATTGTGTCTTTTAAACTATTTTTCATTTTTAGATCAACCTTAGTCCTCAAATTGAGTGCAAACTTCCCCCTCTCTCCCCTCTTTCTTTTTAGCTTATCTTGGTATGTGAAAAACCATTTCTTCTCCTTCATATCTCCTTATCATCCTGAGGATGAATCATGAAGTGTAATCTAACACATTGATGAAAAAATACCACACAATCAAATAAAAAAACAATGAACAAAATCACAAGAAACAAACACACACATAATACATGTGCATAGAGTGTTACTTCATGCATTTCAATATCACCAAGCTTTAACCCAACTAATTATTCTATCAATATTTTTTTGTGTCCTTCCATTTTTCTTCTAATATGCTTCTCCTTTTTGGATTACCAACTAGACCAACCTAAACATGATTAGGATAGGTTCAAACCTTCTCTGGAAGTTCTTTGTTAATACTTATACTAGTTTCTTAATGTATTTAGAATTTAATTTAAAATAATATTTGTGCTATAAATTTCTAATTGAGTACAACTTATGTCCTCTAAAAATTGCGATTTGTTGATCAATAAAATTTAGCTATATTTTAGTAGTTATACACCACCAATTTTGATTAATTAATTTAAATGTACCTATTTTACCTTTTTAAATTATTTTAAATGGTTCTTAAACATCACAATCTATTGATTTGGGGCATTTGACATTGATAGATTTGTTTGGAGATGTGTTGCTACTTTTAGTTCTCTCCATTCGTCTTTCCCTTTGAAATTTAAATGTAGAAGATATTAGGCCTTTCATGGCTTAGTTTGTGAAGGCCTTATATAGGCCTATTATAAGGATGAATTAAACTGAATATGCATATGTCTTTTTGGGTATATACTAGCAATCTTATTTAGTATTTTATTTCTTTGATCTATACTAATGTTCCATATTTCTGCAGAATTTGACATGCTAATGCAATAACACATAGTCTTATTCAGGTTTGAAAATGCAATTAGAAAAATGAAAAATTATTTCTATTCATCTAGATTCATATGATTAAAAATAGAATTGTAACATTTAATATATGATGTGCATGTCTTATTTAGAAGAGGAGATACATATTAGAATAAGGGAAAATGCATATTGTCCAATGAAAAATGATATGGATTTAGTACCAACCTCAATTCTATCATGTTTCCAAGTATACTAAAGAAAAGAGTTCTCTTTTTTTTCTAGTCTTCATATGTGACTTATCCATACAGTATTAGGCTCTTCTAAAGCATAATATTATATTCACTGAATCAAAGGAAATATAGTTCAACCTTTTGAGAGATGGAACAACTAGGGTTTAGGACCTACTATTTCACTTTTTGTTCATTCAAGGAAACCATAGAGATCTCAATCTAATGATTCAGTTGGTCCTCTTGTTGGTGATCCCATAGAAACACATCACACTCATTCTTAGGCTTTACGGCTCAATATTTTGAGTCATACCATTTTTTTATGATACTCAAAAGTTTTCAGATGCTTTTGTTATTCTTGAGTGGGATAGTGTTATGGTTGAGGAGTATTCCATTTTTTATCAGGAATCATAGTTTAGATCCTATACCTCTTCCTAAGGGAAGAGATTTGGTTCAATGCAAGTGGGTGTATTGTACCAAATATGTAGTTGATGGGTCCATTGACAATTATAAAGCTCATCTTGTTGCAAAGGGGTTTTCACATGTTGATAGAGTTGACTATTCTAAGATATTTTCTCATGTTGCAAAGATGGATTCTATTCAACTTGTCATTGCTATATCTTCCTCTTAGGAATGGTCAATGTATCAGATAGAAGTGAAGAGTTCTTTCAAATTGTATGTAAATTTTCATGAGGAGATCTATTTGGACCAGCCGCCAAGTTTTATGTAGGAATCTTTACTTGTTTGTGATGAAGTAAGAAACCAACCACCATTCACATACTCAAAATAATATAAAAATGTAACTCAAATTTTATTTAAATCAACACCAAAAATATGCAAGGTCTCATGATTCTCATTCAAAGACTCATGAATTGTTATAACAAAAATGCATAACTAAAGTACAATATTTTACAGCCGTATGGGGTTGATGAAAATAATTAAAAAATTTATACAAATCTAATTTACAATAGAGAATAAAACACAAAAAAAATTATCTCCTTCAATTTATCTTCTTTCACAATATTCTAGCTCCTTGAACTTGCATTTATCATTAGAAATCACTATTGCAAATAAACCATGACACCGTGAACATTTTTTTTGCTGTAGTACACCTTTGAACCTATAACATAAATATATTCTTAGTCTCTTTTAACCTTCTTTCAAATGAAGCTCTCAAGCTCCCTTCACATAGAATTCACTAGCTCACTATCTCTCCAAATATGGATCTCACTAGCTCCCTAAACCACGGGCTTCTATGCAAATAAAAATATGCAAAAATGGAGTCTTTGAATCCTCTCTTCAATCTAACAACATCTCCCCATCTCACATACAAAAGTCCCAAAGACACCATCCCAAATGAAAAAGCTTGAATATATAGATTTGTGACTAAGGAAAACCACTATGGTTTTTTTTCAAAAATACAAAAAAACCTATCACTTTCTGTCATTACTTCTCCCTCTTTCATTCAAATATTTAAAAAAATTCTTCTAGGTTTTATGCATCTCCTTCTCATCTTTCTATAACATTTTTAAATTCTTTATTTTGTTATGATATGAGGAAGTTATGGCCATTTTATTGAGATTGGGTCTCATAGTCATGACCCAAACATTCAACAACATGCAAAGCTTGTGGCCAACATGCAAATGCATGCAAAGAAAGAAAATGAAAATGAAATAACATGCATAACAAGTGCTCCCACATAGAAATGAGATTCCCAAATAAAATATTCCACCATTTATTCCTTTGAAACATTTACAAGAGCATAATTGCTCAAAACTTACATTTACAATTTTTGCCATAAGGAATATTACTAAGCTGCAAATCAAAATATTTATTTTCCTAACCCCTAATCCCTTATTTAAAACAAACCAAATTAAAATAACAATGTTTTGGTGGTGCAATGTTGCCTTACACCCTAGATGCTCCTACATCAAACACCCAAGGTAGGGAAATTTTTATGAATATGGACTCACAAAATGGAGTTAAGTGGTAGTACCACCCTTTCGAATTGCAAGAAATTCTCAACAAATTCTCAATAAAATTCATTCCTAAAACTATTACCTCTTATTTATTCTTCTTTTTCCTCTTCCAACACTTAGCTGGAACAAGCAACCTCCTTCTTTGACAACTTGGCACTCTATTCATTTCTCCTCTCATGGACTTGTATCCACCATGTACCATCCTCCTAATACCATAGATTCTCCTCTCTACTCTTGTGGGACTCAACCCACTAAAAACGGACCACCTCCACCAAGTTTTACCTATAATATCCTCTACAAATTCTATATCCAAATATGTATATCGAAACAATAATCAAAATCTACTTCATCCTTATACAAATTTGCAATTGTTGCTGCATGGAAATTAGAAATTTCCATCTGCGTACTCTCTTCTTTCTTGAAATCCTCTTCTACACTCACCAAAGAAGGTATAGAATCATCAAAAAATGAAAATTTACCTCATTCTTTTTCACTGCCACAACATTTTTTTCCTCTTTATTTGCTGCAACATCCATCTTCTCATCTCCAATGGCAAGTTTTGTAAAATCCTCTTTGTGTTTATCCATCATTTTTCCTTCAAACAACTTTTTGATTCTTTTAATCTCTTCTTTCAATAAGAGATCATCCTCTTCCTCACCAAATTTCTCATCAAACTTAGGACCATCCATGTTCATAATTTTTTATTGCAAACCTTAGTCATCCACTTCACATAATGCACTCCATTCACATACAATTGCTAAAAATTGTACCTCATTATCTTCTGCATTTTTGTGGGCTGCCCCCACATATTATTCCTTACATTCAGCCCCTAACAAAGGAATACAACACTCTTTCTTTCTAATCTTCTCTTCACTATCCTCTTTTATGAAAACATTATCCTCTTGTATCTCTCATCCCATGCTCTCATGTCCTTAACCATCTTTTCCAATACATCTACTTCAGCCTTGAGCTTTTCAAATTCTTCATGATACTTCCTATTTTCCACTTCTTCCCAATATTTTTCCTAGAATAAAATTCTTATAGGCCTCCTCATGGCCCATCCCATCCTCTCAAGTATATACTACCTCAAATTTGACAATCTATCTACACACAAATCACAAACACACTACCACAGGTCCTAGTGCTAACTACCTCACATTGGTGCTTCTTCCTACACACTCAAGAACTCCTAATTTGATACCACTAATGAAGCGATAAACCAACCCCCATTTAGATACTCACAACTATCTAAAAATGTAACTCAAATTTTATTTGAATCAACACCAAAAATCCGTAAGGTCGGTCTAATGTTTCTCATTCAAAGACTAATGAATTGTTATAACAACAAAGCATAACTGAAGTACAATATTTTGCAGCCATATGGGCATGATGAAAACCATTACAAAAAATATACAAATATTATTTACAAAAACAAATAAAATACAAAAAAATTATCTCCTTCAATTTATCTTATTTCACAATATTCTAGCTCCTTCAACTTGCATTCATCATTAGAAATCAAGTTACTACAAATAAACCATGAAACCTTGAATTTTTTTGCTGCTGTAGTACACCTTCAAAACCGAAACATAAATTTCTTCTTAGTCTCTTTCAACCTTCTTTCAACTAAATCTCTCAAGCTTCCTCCACATAGACTTCACTAGTTCACTATCTCTCTAAATATGGAGCTCACTAGCTCCCTAAACCATGGGTTTCTATGCAAATAGAAATTTGCAATAATAGAATCTTTGAATCCTCTATTCAATCTAGTAGCATCTCCCCAAATCACATAAAAAAATTCCAAATCCACCTTCCCAAATTACAAGGACTAAATATATAGACTTGTGACCGAGGAAAACCACTATGGTTTTTTTCAAAATCACAAAAAAAAAACCCATCACTTTCTATCATTACTACTCCCTCATTCATTCAAATAATTTAAAACTATCTTCTAGGTTTTGTGTTTCTCCTTTTCAGATTTCCAAAACATTTTGAAATTCTTGATTTCATTATGATATGGAGAAGTTATGGCCATTTTATTGAGACTTGGTCTCATAGTGACGACCCAAACATGCAACAACATGCAAAGCTTGTGGCCAACATGAAAATGAATGAAAAAAAAAAAATTGAACATGTGATAACATGCATACCAAGTGGTCCCACCTAGAAATGAGATGCCCAAATAGAATATTCCACCATTTATTCCTTTGAAACATTTACTAGAGCATAATTCCTCAAAACTTACATTTACAATTTTTTCCACAAGGAATATTACTAAGTTGCAAATCAAAATATTTATTCTCATAACCCCTAAGCCCTTATTGAAAATTAAAAAAATTAAAATAACAATATTTTTGGTGATGCAATATTTCCTTACACCCTAGATGCTCTTGCATCAATTTTCAATCTTTTGCATTCATTGTATATCCCTAAACATGACCCTTGGTCTTGGTATGAGAAGATGGATAACTTTTTTCTTTCTTTTTGGTACACACATTAATATTCTAATCCTACAATTTATACTCAGATACATGGAGAGGATCTTCTCATTCTTGTACTCCATGTGGATGATTTGATTCTCATAGGGAGTTCCACTTCATTATTGTAGAGTAATAATCAAGACTTGATGGAGTTTTGTGATATGAGTCACTTTGGTCTTTTGTATTACTTCCATTGGTCTTCAAGTTCATCAACCTTTCTTTAATTTCTAGTAGAATTATGCTCTATAATTTCTTTAGATATTTGTTATGGCTGATTACAAGCTTTCCCCCACACCTTTTCAGTTAGGATTTGTACTATCTACCAATTGCACTACTTCTATAGTTGATCTTTCCTTGTACTAGTAGTTGACTGTCAATATTTTGTACTTGACACATACTCATCCTAATATTTTCTTTATGATTGACCTCATATCTCATTTCTCTTAGGACCCTCATAAGAGTCACAAGAAGGTATCCAAATGTATCTTATGATACATTCAAGTCATTGCACACTTCAACACTAATTACACATTAGGAGCTTCTCAATTTGTGGGCTACATTGACTCAAATTGGGTTGGTGATGTCAATGATCGAAAGTCTACCTTTGGCTTTATCTTTTTCCATGGTTCTTTAAATATGATTTCATGTTCATGCAAGAAGAAGAATATTGGTATCTATAGACATTCAAAATTGACATCATTCACATTCATCCATTCATCAAGTAAAACAAGTTCATTTAGTTCAATCTCTAAGGATCATCCATTTAAATTGAATAAATTGAATTTATTTAATTTAGGCCTGTCATCATCCTTTTAATTAAATAAATCAAACCTTTATTTAATTAAATCTGAAATCACCTTTCATCTCCCTTTGATTTAATTTAAATCCCTAAATCTAAGTCAATTGGGTCAAAGCATCTAATCATCATCTAAGTTAATCTAATCTTGATTAATCTAATCTAATCACCCATCACATCCTCTAGCTTTTCCTACTTGCACAAATAAATCAATTTATTGATTTATTAATTCATCATTTTCCATCAACATGGAATCTTTGAGGAATATTCTTCCAAATTTGAATCTCCCCCCAAGTTGACATGTAGCTCTTATATGGCTCTTACATGTCTCTTGCAAAGGTCAAACTCAACATTTAACTCTCAAATTCAAATTTCAAATCTCCCCCTCTTTGGCACATTGACCGAAATGTGCTCATTCCTTAACCTATCACAAGTTGACAAGTGGCCTCTTCTAATTGGTGGATCTTTAGTACCACATCCTCCATGTTTGACATTCTTCTATCCTTCTAGGTCATAAATAGATGCCTCCTCTATTGTTTTACTCCTCCACAATCTTTAGATCTTTCTCCACAATCTCATGCACAAATGCATCATTGTCATTTGAATCCATATCATATCTTCTTAGCATTCCATATCATCTTCAAAGAAATTTCATCATTTAGCTTATCCAAAGGGGTTGGGAAAGGGCTATTTTCCACAATAGCACCAATCCCCCTATGAAGTGATGGTTTAATCCATTTTAGATAGGTTTACATGATGCTTATAATTTCTTTGTAATGCTTTTCATCATGTTTCCTTTTCTTAATGTGATTAAGAACTTCATAGGGAGTTTGATTATTGTTTTTGGCTAACTTGACTAATAATTTGTTGTGTTGATTTAGATAGTTAGGAAAAAATCTTGCTCAAATTTTGGCATGCATCGTGGTGTTGGCTTTACTTGGAGCTTGTTTTGTGGAATTCTCTTTCATTTTTAGACACTGTTCTATTAATACCATTGTCTCTGTCCATTCAAACTAGTTATATCATGTCTAGGCATAAAGTCATCTTATTGATGAAATCGATGTGCTTTGATTGCATTCTATGAGCAAACTTTAACACAACCTTATTATTACATTTCCATATATGTTTATTGAATCTTTTTCCTTGCTCTCAAAGTTCCCATCATGGTGCGTGTAGGGAGAAATTTAACTGTGGATATGATTTACATCTGCCAATTAATTTGTTGGGAAGTTTGCTAAGTTCTTCTATTTTACTACCATACTTTGTTTTGGTGCCATTTTTCATAACATCTTAGGATCTGTGTAGGTTGCTAATACATTTTGCAGGGAATAGAATGCTTGTCTAAGAAAACAAAACGAAACTCCTAACATCTCATTGCAAAATTTCCACTTTTTGAAAGTTTCAAAAGCTTTTTTTTAATCCATTTTGTGCATATCTTGCAAACATTGCAGTCTCTGAAATCACATTCTATCAAAAAGTTTACATGCCTGTCAATGGCATTTGCTTGAAAGTATACACCATTTTTCATGCCTGCTGATTATGTTCAATGGTGTTGTTCTTAACGCACAAGAGGACACTGCCAAAGATTGCTAAATATAGTTTCACACCTACCATTCACAATTATTTAAAAAAAAAAATCTTTTAGAGACTTTTAGGTGCTTTTTTGTACATGCACACTAACAATAACTTGTAGGGGACATTGTTGGTCAAGGGTTGAAGAATGAAGCTTCATACCCGCTAATAGTATTTGATTGAAAGTTTTTTTTTATGCTTGTTCAATAAATATCTTTTTTGTAGATCCAGTTATCATTGCCTAACATAAAGACAGGGATTTTGGGAGAGTAACTCATTAATTGTGAAAAGATATGAAAGCACTCAAATAGTGAGGTTGAACAATATTTTCTGTATGTGGGAATCGAGTTACTTTAAAAAGAGAAATTTTGTAGAGAAATTTTGTCAAAAGAGAGTTCACGCACCCTCTCTATGCTCCCTTGGATTTGCCAAATCTTACATTGGATTTGTCAAAAAAAATAATTTTGGATTGACTATTTTGAAAACATTGTTGGGTAGATATATCTTCTTGTTTGACATTACTAGTCCATTGCAGAGCATCCCCATTATTTGAAATCTCTCATTTATAAATTTCTACGTGCATCTTTATTGCTAAATCAATCTAAATCAAGGTAAAAGCGTCTGAAATGAAATTCATTCTATATCTATCGTACAATCAATGCATTCCATGCGACCATGTTTCTATGACTTTGGATGTAGGCTAGAAGAATGCTATTTAAATATTGAAGTCATCCTAAGAGATATGAAGGACGATAGGAGGAGACTGTTGTCATTTTAGGGATAGCAAGAAGGTGCAAATATTCTATGCATGAACGAGTTTGGAGCTGCTACCAATATTGCTCGCATTTTTTATATGCGACCAAGACCTTCTGCTAGATAATAAAGTGGACTGATGAAAAATATCATTTCAAGTGAATCAAGGATGCTATTCATAGTAACATTTATATATTGATAAAGCTTTTTTTGTCAAAAATCAATTGTAGGTTGTATTTATTGCTGCTATGAGTATTGCAACGAAAAGTGATGTGTCCTTCTTGAAAAGCTTGGCATGTTCTCAGATCCCTTGCCATCACATACCTTCAAGAGGGAACTAGAAAATTCACATCCCAAATTCAAATTTTGCCACACAAAACACATTTAATTCACAGGCAAAATGGAGATTTCCTATACTTGCAATCACTGGATAAACATTATAAGCTGGATAGATATTACTATTTGAAATACTGTAAGTTGGACACTTAATAGGTCAACATTTGGAATTTTATCATATTTTTGATCTATACGCCTCTGATTCTTATTTGCTAAATATCTAACAAATCCAACTTTCTGCAAATATCATGTCAATCTATTAAATACTTGAATTTTTCAGCCTATCTCTTGCAATCTATTATGTATCACAGGGAAATATTCCAAGGAAAGTTTTGTCGGTGGCAAGTGGAGAAACAACTAACTGTCAAGCGGTGCCAAAGATTTGCAAATCTATAAAAATTCAATGATCTCACATTATCTTTTGGTATTTGACCAATGCAGAGATTTCTTTGACCATAGTTTATGCAAAAGGATGATAGGAGGAAATGTAGACAGCAAATTAATTTGTGCATTAATGGTGCATGCAACTGGCTGTAAAATCAACAAGCTTTATTAACTCATTGATTATATGAAAATCTTCCACAACAGTATCTGTGTTTGTTGAGTTATTCAAGTGTCTATGGCTGTCAGAGATTGTCAATTTAACTCTATCAATATCATTAAATGTGCCATCTATTCTCTATCAGCCAAAAGAAAATAGTCCCTTGAAGTGTCAATAGCTTAAGCTTGTTCGTTCGTTATCTTTTTCATATCAATTAAAATAATTGTCCCACTTGGCAGTTATTGTGCGCAACAATCATCATTTCATAATGTTCATTTGGTGAATAATTTGTTTGACTTGAATCATGCAATGTGGCTTCAATAAAATAAACAAATGCTAGATCTTGAGCATAAAAGATTACAATCTTACGTTTCCATTATACATGATAGGAGTAATTTTTTATTTTGGTAATGCATTGCTTTCTTATTTATGATAACTTTGTGCTATTTATAGAAAAGAAAAAGGAAAATGAAGAAAAGTGAAAGGAAAAGGAGGAAGGTGCAAAGGAAGGAAAAACAAGGAGCATTTTGAGCTTGCAAGAGATCTTCAAAGGAGCTTGGAGATAAACTAAACATCAAAATTTAAATTCAAAACCATTTTTTAATGCTTGTAGATTCCATCTTACACCTTAATTTTCTGTTTTAGGCTAACTCATCTTTGGTTTTGGGCTTTAAAGCGAACATTTCAAAAGGATTTTAACTTTTCATTGCAAAGGGGATAAAATGAAATTTAGGGAAACTCACTAGTTTTATAATTTCAGATTAACAAATTGAACAATCAAATCTTCATCTTTCCTTTGGTACTTAAAACAAATTGAATCATTTCTTTGAAGGATAAAATGAATGTGTATCTTTATTGTTTTGTAATTATTGACACAAAGTAATATCATCAGAAGATGCGTGCGCTTCTCTCGTGCCTCACAGTGATCTTAAGGATCAAATGGCTTTTGGTGACATTCAATTTTGTAATTAATTACCCACACACTTCATTTTGGGTTTAAAATTGAACAAAACACTTTGCGAGTGTAAGTAAACCTATTGCATATGTTCTCCCTTTGTTTCTAAACAAAGGTTGATCGAACTATGAATATGTTTGTTCACTTTTGTCTATCTTAGAGGGCTTGCCTTGGGCTAAAAGTACTCACCCAAGGGAATGACTCAACTGGGAACACTCTGAACCCAAGAGTATTTCCAGCTGGGATATAAATGTGGGTATTAGGGTAAACGCTAGTATCACATGGTTGACTTCGATGAAATGGATCTAAAAAGGGACTCTTGCTGTATTGGTCAATCTCCACAAATAGAAAATCCAAACTAAAACCCTTGTTTATAGTAATCAATCAGTCCATCCAATGAGTTTATCAAATTGGTGCATTGGAACTTAGATTCCAAGAAGTTACTTGCCATGTCCGATCTTGGTTAAAATATAAAGGTTAAAACTTCACTCTTAACATACCTTTATATTTTTTCCTTGGTTGCATGTAAAATCATCTCTTCTACTACAAAGAGCATGAGGCAAGCCCACCAAGAAAAATGTACCAATTGAGCTAGGATGTTATATTGCTTATGAGTCAGTTTGAAAACATAGTGCTTGGATCCAAAACATCAAAACCAACATTCAACAAATCATTAAAATTTCAAACCCTTTGGGAGGAAAAAATACCTTTGAAAATTCCATGTGTTACTGCTTGTCCCTAGGGGTTCTTATCCCTAGAAGGCTTCTAAACACTAAGACTTATATCTTGATTTGTTCATTTCAAAGTCAACAATAGGAAACTATGCTCTTGAAACCTTGATTTTCACATAATGGACCTTGTGGAATGAAAAAGGAATTGAGACATAGACATTCAATTTGAAAACTAAGCAAGAAGTGTGTTTGTGGTAAAAGAAAGTCATTAACCAAGATTAACTCAAATTGAACCCCACACATGTGCTTGTTTATGTTTTTATCGCCTTTCGAGAAAACATCAATTGGTCTTTTGGTTTGAATTACTCTTAGAGAAAGGCATGTTCTTCACTATCTTTTCCTAGTAAACAAGTCCCTCTTAGGTTCATTTGGGATCAAATCAAACACTTCATTCATTCAAACATTTATCATCCCATCCCACCAAACAAATTTAGAGTTTCAGAAACATCATTCTAGACTTGGGTAAATCATCAAAATCAAAATCACCTTGTTTAGTTAGGAGTATGGGAATGCATCCTTTCTCATACCTCTAGTTAAATTAGCACCCATTTTAACAAGTTCATCCTAAGATAAAATCTAATATCTTAGGGTTTGCAAGTTCATTATCCAAATAAAAAAAAATCAAAATCAAATCCTAAGTCTAGCATTGATCCAAAGTTCCTAAACGTTCAACACCCATATCATTCACCCCTTTCATCATTCATCCCACCATTGGTCCTAAACACCTTAGAGGTCACTTTTGCAACAAGGTAAAAACACAAGAAGAAAATGGAATATAAACTCGCTTCATACATCATGAGTAATCCAAACCAACCAAACTATCAAAGCCTTACACTACCAATTGATTTTCAACAATCACATTTATACAATCTGTACATGGGATCATTATCTCCCGCAAACCTCGATGGTACAACAAATGTGAGTATACCCTTTCAAAATATTCAAATACCTTTCCTGATGGTAGATCTAAATCCAAACCTACAAGTCTACCAACCGAACAATCAATGCATGAGCCTTCAAACGAACAACATCATCCCATCAAATCCCTTCATGCCAAATGATAATGTACCAAGTACAACTTTACCAAACATGAATGTTTTGAGTCCAAACTTGGTAAACTTTGGGATAAATATGTTTGCGAATCACTCAAATGTTGTTCAAAGTCCAAACACGATGATAACGACTCCATATATTGATCCAAGTCAAGGTAACACCATGCAAAATCAAAGTTAAATCAATACAATGTGATTCCCAATCACAAAAATGTTCAATTTCAACCTATCATGCCAAATCTGAGTGTCATCCCAAATTAGAACATTGTCCAAAATCAAACACCACAGTACACACTCCAAACCCGCTTAAACAAAAGCCAAATCAACTATATCAAGGGTGCCAAGATCAAAACCAAGACCAAATTTTGCTAGACCAAATTGCTTCACTTGAAAAACTAATTGAAGCCTTGAAAGAAGAGACATTTTTACTCCAAAATCAATGTACTCTACCATTGATTAAACCATGTCATCAGAGCATTGAGTTTTGTCCACAACCACATCAAGAACAATATCTCCAATGTCAAGAAGTCAGATATCAAGATCAACAACATCAAAAACAAACCCACTCACCACGTCTTGAGGATCAATCACCACATCTCAAAGATCACTCGCCACATCTCCAAAAATAATCACCACAAGGTCAATTTAAAGTACAAGTCTCACAGGGTAATAAGCGGAAATACACACCACTAGGGAGACTAATTGAATCAGTCCTGCAACAATTGGTACAAGAAAATCTCATCAAAATCCCTATTTATGTGAAGTATCAAGAACCAGACATAGAAATACCAGGGTATAATGAGAAGTGCCTTTGTGATTATCATAGAATAAAGGGACACAAAACATTAGATTGTGTTCAACTCAAAAAAATCATCCAAGACATGATTGATCAAAAGATAATCACTATTGGGGACAATGATAGCATTGGAAATCTCTCCACCACAACTGTTGAGAAGAAGGATCAAGATCAATCCATCACTGAGCACCTTGAAGCTATTTCTGCTTCATCCAATGATCAAAATAACATACATCAAGAGTCACTTTTCAATCATGATCAAAATCCACCAACAATACCTAACAATGATCCAATTCAAGAAATGTCAACATCACTTGACCCTATGGTTGAAGACATTCACAATCTCTCCACCACAATTGTTGAAAATAATGTTCAAGATCTCTCAATTAAAGAGCATATTGAAGATGTTTTTACCCCACTCGATGATCAACTCACCATACATCAAGAGCCACTTTTTAGTGATCTATTTCAAAGAGTGATATGATTATTTGATCCTATTGACATAATGCATGATCCATTGACCTATGATCATGTTGAAAATGTCTCTACATTGCCTTATGAGTTACAGGACATATCTCAAGAATTCATTCCAAAATATGATCAACATCTTTCACCAAAGTCTAGCAGTAGTCCTTTCCAAGACATGTTGACCCCCTTTGACCTCATGGTTACAAATACTGAAGGAATCCTCAACTGGAAACTTGATCCAAGTCCACTCAAAGATCAAGAGGATATTGAGCCACTTCCCATTCCTAATAAAGATATCAAAGGATCATTTGAAATTGACCCATGTCAAGAACTTGATCCAAAGCATGTCAAAAGCAATTTTGAAATTATTCAAGATCAAGAATTTGTATCTCCAAGATACTATAATGATCTAATGGACACTCTCCTATCTATAAAACATGTCACAAATGATGATCATATCCACATAGAACATACTTCATCTACCCATGAGATGCTTTCTGTGGATGGACATGTAGATGATCTTCATTCAAAATAGGATTCCTTTACTCCTGATATTATAACACAAAAAGAGCAGATTATTGATTCCTATATAGTCAAATTGAGTTGTCAACATTAGGATCAGATATATTCCAAACTCAGAATGAGGACATCATGAATAAAGATATCCAACATTATCCACTCAAGGAGACAAGTCAAAAAGAACATGATATTCCAGAGTTAGCAGAGCAACAAATTGAACTAACGTCATCTACAATGGCTATCTATCAGAGAACACTTATCAAACAAGACATCTCAAAAATGGAAGAATCAAAGAACAAAGGTACTACTTCCACAATACTAGGGGCAACTATGTCTCAAGAAAACATCAATATAGGGAGCACGAAGAATCCTTATGATGAAACCGATGCCAATACTACAACTAGCCACATCATGAATCTTCATCCACCCATCACCGCATCCATGAATTGGGACCAACATCAAAAGAAATATTTGAATCAAAGCATGAAGAAAATTATCAAAGCAAAAGAAGCTAAGGAGCACAATGGAAAAATAAAACACAAATGGATACCAAAGAATACAAAGAAATATTATCCCTATCAAACTCCATTAGTCAAAGAAGCTATGGGGAAAAATAAAAAATGAGAAAAGTATCCATCAAAGATGTCCACAAAGAAAAAAAAGGATTTTCAAGCAATGTACAAAGTTTATCAAGTAGTTGGTCCTAATTCCATGCACACTTTTGTATCCACCCATCATTTCTCATCTTCTCAAGTTTGGAGAGTCAAAGGTTCCAAACTATCAACCAATCCATCTCTTATCCCTAAACACACTCCATCCACACCTCCACACATGATATCTAGTTCTTACATTGACCATGTATTGGCAACAACCCTTCATCATAAGGACTTTGAAGGCACTCTATCACAATGTACGCACAAAGACAGAGTTAACTTCGGTATCAACGAAGCAGATAGAGAATCACAAAAGTTGCATTCAAATGCACGTATCTTAGCAAAGCAACTTCTTCAAAAAGGATACCGAATGCACATTATGATAGAAGTGTCTACATCAACAACACCTTGTGATTCAGCATGAGCTTAAAATCTTTCAATTTTTTTTCAAAAAAAAGCAAAAAATCCTAAAAAAATTAGAAAAAGGATTGAAAATAGTAAAGAGAAAAATCGTCCTCTAGTGAAAACCGCATAGGAAACGCTTTGGATAGGTACCATGATGAAAACCTGGCAAATAGGTGTCATGTGCAGAATCGAGCATCTACGTGCACCACTTCAGGTGAAAGCATCTCATCCCATCCATAATAAATCTGACATTCCATCCATCTCAGTCATAATAAATCCATTCATCCATGAACCAATTATCCAATCCATTTTCATCCATCTACATCCATCATCCAAGTTATCTTGATCTTGGTGAAAGTTTGGGGCACACTTTACGCTTGCTTATGGTAAACATCTTGACTTGGGTCATTTTCATTGATCTTATCCTACCAAGCATTATCTGAGTCATGAAGCATTATCCAATGAAGCATTCCTTCATTCAAACACCTTATCTTATCACAAGATAATCCTTGGCATCCTTTGCATGCTTAATATATCCATCCTATCCGAGCATCCACCCACAACATTCCCTACATTGCTAGACACTGGGGGTAGATATGCACATCTTGCTTCAGAAATAAACCTTGATCTATATCCTCCAACTTATGCGGTGGTCTAAACATTTGAAAATGTGAAATAAAATTGCTCAAGCATTTATGAGCCAAAAATTCCAAATCACTAGCCTATGACACATTTTGACAAGAAGATGTTCCTTATCAAGTGTTATCTTCAATCGAACATCAATCCAAACAATCACTATCAGTCACATCTAATTTGCACAACAAATGTCACATCAAATCATTCAAAACCAACTTTTGTTCCAAACCAAACTTTAACAACCCTGATCAATTGAATCCAATCAATCCATAATCTTGGTATATCCTTCCCGATCATTGTGTTGCTTAACACTATCCTTGCATTGTTGTGCATCCTCAACAATGTTATCATCATCAATCCTGATCAATCAATCCTTGCATTATCTTGCATCCTTAATAATGTTATCATCATCAATCCTTGCATTGTTGTGCATCCTCAACAATGTTATCATCATCAATCCTGATCAATCAAATCCTTGCATTATTGTGTATCCTCAACAATGTTATCATCATCATCAATCCATCAATTCAATCAGTCAACCTTAGCTTGGTCTTCAACAAAATCCCAAACAGAGCATTGATATCATCACACATATCCATATCCAAATCGTCAAAATCATGCCAAAAATCCAAAAACACTCAAAAAGTTAGAAAAACATCAAAAACATGGTATCCAAACTACATTGTCTCTGAGCTTAAATGTAGGCAAGGCTAATCTTTGATTAGCCCCTGAGACATCAAAATCCAAAAACATTCAAAAAAATAAAAATCTAAAAACATTCAAAAAGCCATCAAAATCTAAAAACATTCAAAAAAACATCAAAATCCAAAAACATTCAAAACACACAAAATCCAAAAAAATTTGAAAAATTAAAAATCAAAACATTTGAAAACATCTCAAAAAAAAAACCTCAAAACATTGCAAAACTCCAAAAACATCCAAATATTTGAAAAAAATCATCTGTCACATCTTGCTTTCACTTAGAATAATCAATCATCCATAATAAACTGATCGTCACTTTCATCCTTTAGCAACACAAATAGAAACAATCACAACAATCAGCGAAAACAAACTTCAAATACAAAATAAAAATTGAAACAACAAACCTTTAAACACAAAATCAAAATCTTGATCATTTTCAAACATGTCAATCGACCTTGTATCAATAGCCTTTCGAACAAGCCTATCAACTTGCCACCATCTACTAACATGTCCTAGGATGTATCCTTCCTAAAATGGGCATTACCTTTTGGAAAAACACTTTGGATAAATGAAATAATGTGCCACCATCCACTAACATGTCCTAGGATGTATCCTTCCTACAATGGGCATTATCTTTTGGCAACAGTTCTAATTCTTATTCTAAAACAAAACACATCCCTTTAGCTGAAGGTATGAAGAACATTGGCTTGTTTGCATACTTGATCTTTTCTTTTGATTTATCTTATAGTGCTCATTCCAAGGACCTCTCGATGATATCTGAATGAAGGATTTAGAGAGATAGGAATGGATGGTCATTATCCTTTTGTATGTTGTGCTTGTTGGAAATTTTTGTAATATAACTTGGTGAATACTTTCTTTGTTAGGTATGTCCTAACATGATTTTCGTATGTCAAGTGTGAACAAGAATATTCCTATCTGTTTGTCAAGTCAAAGTCCATCGCAATAGGTACAACGCCATCATGGTTCTTTATGCCTTGATGCATCGTATCTACATGTGTAATCAAACATAAGGTAAGTATCCCTTTTAAAATCCCAATTTTTGATAAGCAAATCATTCATCATCATCTATCATCCTCATCATCTCTAATAAATTCTCATCAGATCATGGACTTATTGGATCCTCTTGTCATCATTTCTCATTTCTTCTTCTCTGCACTATCACGTCATGATCAGTTAATCATCATGATCAGTGGATCCATCCTACATCCACAAACCATCAACATTCTGCATATCATCTCACATGCATGTTCATCATCATAGTATAGATCTATTAATCTAAGCATCTCATAAAATCATACATTTGTATAAAAAATTCATCTCATAATCATAGCATATCACATCATCCATCTCATCCTTCTCACATGCATTATATAATCATTTAAGTTATTTAGGATAATATAGATTGGTTATTCTAAGCATCTTGAAATCATCTCATTTGCATCATCTTCATAACCATCCATTTTGAACCTCTTTATCATGAGATTGACCCTCAAATCGAATCTTTTCACTCAATCTCTCGAGGGGGCAATGTACGAATTACTTTTGGCTGGGGCATCCAAAAAAAAGAAGGAAATTTTTTAATTTTGATTACAGCGAGTTTATTCTTTGAACCAACGCAACAAGTACATTGCTTCAAAGAGGAGAAAAATGTAGACATACGAAATTGATATCATTCACATTCATCCATTCATCAGGTAAAATAGGTTCATTTAGTTCAATCTCTAAGGATCATCCATTTAAATTGAATAAATTGAATTTATTTAATTTAGGTCTATCATCATCCTTTTAATTAAATAAATCAAACCTTTATTTAATTAAATCTGAAATCACCTTTCATCTCCCTTTCATTTAATTTAAATCCTTAAATCTAAGTCAAATGGGTCAAAGCATCTAATCATCATCTAACTTAATATAATCTTGATTAATCTAATCTAATCACCCATCACATCCTCTAGTTTTTCCTACTTGCACAAATAAATCAATTTATTGATTTATTAATTCATCATTTTCCATCAACATGGAATCTTTGAGGAATATTCTTCCAAATTTGAATCTCCCCCCAAGTTGACATGTAGCTCTTACATGGCTCTTACATGTCTCTTGCAAAGGTCAAGCTCAATATTTAACTCTCAAATTCAAATTTCAAATCTCCCCCTCTTTGGCACATTAACCAAAATGTGCTCATTCCTTAACCTATCACAAGTTAACAAGTGGCCTCTTCTCATTGGTGGATCTTTAGTCCCACATCCTCCATGTTTGACATTCTTCTATCCTTCTTGGTCATAAATAGAGGCTTCCTCTATTGTTTTACTCCTCCACAATCTTTAGATCTTTCTCCACAATCTCATGCACAAATGCATCATTGTCATTTGAATCCATATCATATCTTCTTAGCATTCTGATGCAGGAGCATCCAGTGGTGTAAGGGCAATCTTGCATCACCCAAAAGATGATTTCCATTTTCGTTCCTGTTGTTTTCTTTTTGTAGATGTTTTTGTATTTCTGGATACCCTTTTCGTCGAATAAGAGTTTCCAACTTTCAGAACTGCTTTTCTGCTTCAACTCATTTTTAGCAGGTTTGAATTTGAAGTCGCAGTAAATTTATGGGAAGGTTTAGGATGGAAAATACACACTGGAAATAATCAAGTCAAGATCATTCACGACTTGAAAGTTATTCAAGTTCCAATTTCTGCTTTTTGCCCTGAAAAACCTTCCGAGCTGAGTTTGAGGCACCAAACGATCCCGGATGGGCCTGAAAATTTGCGAAAACGCCAAAGTAGTCCACCGAAGGCCTACTTTGCAGAAATTCATTTTTTCGAGAGCTTTCCGAAAAGGTATTATAATTGAAGATCCGACGGTCAGATTAAAAGTTATGGCTGCCGGAAGTTGGTGCATATTTTAGAAATGTGCTAATTTTCAACTGTGAATTTAAATTTGAATTTCAAATTGTAATTTTGGTCAAGGTCAAAAATATTATCTCGAAGGTTGTTTTTGGTTCCAAACCGAAATGGGTCTATTTAGGGGCTTGTTTCTGATTTTTGGGTAACTTTTTGGGGAAAGAAGTTCGCATGCTGTGAAAGGGGATCTGGGTAATTTTCTATAAGTGGGTAATTTGCATGTAATACAGAGCTTGGGGATTTGAGATCCTCTGCATGTAAGAAGTTCAATATTTATGAATAAAATATTATTCTCTGTTTTGTGAGTGTATTTCTGTGTCTCGAATTTTCTCCCTCGTCACATTCCATATCATCTTCAAAGCAATTTCATCATTTAGCTTATCCAAAGGGGTTTGGAAAGGGCTATTTTCCACAATAGCACCAATCCCAAGGCTATGAAGTGATGGTTTAATCCATTTTAGATAGGTTTACATGCTTATGGTTTCTTTGTAATGCTTTTCAGCACGTTTCCTTGTCTTAATGTGATTAAAAACGTCATAGGGAGTTTGATTATTGTTGTTGGCTAACCTGACTAATAATCTATTGTGTTGATTTAGATAGTCAAGCAAAAATCTTGCTCACAGTATCATCTATAGAGGTGTAGTATGGAGGTAAATTTTTTGGATTCATCAGTTTATGAGTAAGAATAGCTTTCCTTTTGATCAACCTTCTACTCTTTGGTGTGATTTAACCAAATGGTATGTGCAGGATCATGGTGGTCCTGGCGATATGATGGGTATGTGTAGGGTATGTGGTTGACGACTTTTTTTAACCCAAAATTGATGAAACAAAAAGGGTTTTTAAAGGATATTCTCAGATTTCCACCAACATAAATTATGCTTTCTTTTGAATTTAGTAAATAATTATTATTCATTTTCTATTTGAATTACAATTAAAGTCCTGATTGATAGGCTAATTGAAAAACATCTATAGCTTTCAAATGGTATCACATTTTTTGAATCTGAAACATGTGTCACATTCTATGCTTCACATACTTATTCAAATTTTTACATCAATTTTTCTAACTTTGATTTTTCTAAATTTTCATCGCCACTTAAGGGCTTGTTTTTTCCATGATGATCCTGCACACACCCCAAAGTGTCATTCATATCTCTCACAACACAAACAATTCAACATCGAAATACTAATAATTGGGACTTATCTTTGTGAACTTATTCATATGGTTACGTGTTTTGAGGTCTTAGGATTCCTTCTAGAGGTCTTAGTTATCTTTTATAAATATTATCTTATTCTAGGTTTCTATGATTTGTTTATCTAATGTGATAGGATTAAAATATGTGGCATGATCTTGTTTAATTCTATATCTCACCTTGCCTTTATAAGCAAGCGTATCTTGCATATTTGATATATTTTTCACATATTGTGAATCTTGTATCATATTTTAATTGTTTTTTGGTGGAATAGAATCTTGAATTGTTGCTTCTATCATTTGCATGTGGAGGTTATTTGATGTTGCAAACTAAAGATTTTGTTTGCTCACTTCAACAAGATGTGTGTATATTTATTCTAAGAAACTCTAATTGACTCAACATCTTGATTGCACATTCCTTTCATGAGACTTCTCCAAATCTATTGAGAAATAACATGTGGCATCAAGAAATACAAAATAATATTTTGTAATATTGTGAAGACCAAACTTATACTATTTGCAATAATAGAGACAACACTCTTGTGTGCTTCATTATTACATGGCACCATATAAAACATCTAATTATCCTTTATTTTTTATATCTATTTTTACAATTCCACATATATATTAGATATAAGATGTAATATCCATAAAATATCCAAATCTCATGCAATTTACACCATGGGTTTACCAAGGAAAAGGACACCTATGGGTTATATCATGAAATTTGATTCCCACCGTATTTACCACATAGACTAGTAAAGTTATTCTACCATTTTTTTTCAAACTTATTGAGGTCAATGATTATGACTATCAAAAATTCGACGAGGTTTAAAACCACTCTAGTGGGCCCAAGAATAAATTAGAAAGGAAACAACTTGATAAAAAGTTGAAACGCTATCTAGTTTTTTAAAATGGTAACCATAATATTTCCAGCACCTTGATAAGAAATGCAACAATATCAAATATATAATTAAGATATCCAAAGCCCCATCTTTACAAAGATGAATATTGTTAGGAATTTAGGTTCACCAAGATGACCATCATCTAACTATAAACATGGGTGACCATAGAGCACCATTCTTTCCACAACGAAAGATATATAAATCTATAGAGGCCTCAAGTTCGACCAACAACTTAATTCATAGATTCTTCTTTGTCACCATATCACTCACATGATTCTCTATAATAGATCATAGTTACAGAAAGATAACAACCTAGAACTCACATCTTAAGACTCACAAAATACATGCACATAATAACATAATCATGCATTAGTCACATAAGGCTTTAATCTAGGCATAAACCATAGTATTTAACAACATGAAAAGAATAATGATATAAAGTTACCACAATCTATAATATTTTTTAAATATTATTTTTTTATTTGATTGTGTTAGTGTTTTTTCATAATTGTTTTAGATTATAGATCACAATCCATGATTCATCATTAGGATGATAGAGATAGGAAGGAGAAGAAATGGTTTGTTGCAAACCAAAAAAAGCTAAAAATAAAGAGGGGTGAGAGGGGGAAGGTTGCACACATTTCAATGAGTAAGGTTAATTTGAAAAATGAAAAAGAGATAAAAAGTCAAAATACATGCATGTCATTTAAAATAAATAAGGAATATAAATATACCAAGAAAAGAGCTAAAATGATATATACTGTTTCAAGTTTCTTTAATTTGTAGAGTTATATTCCTTATACATTTTTGAGGTGCACACATTTGTTTCTTTTCAGCTCTTTTCTTTTCTAGATTAAACATAGTCCTCAAACCATGTGCAAAATTCACTCTTGATCCCCTCTTTCTTTTTATCTTGTCTTGGTCTGCAACAAATTATTTCTGCTCCTTCATCTCTCTATCATCACGATGATGGATCACAAAGTGTGATCCAAAATGTTGATAAAAATATACCCACACAATCAAATCCAAAAAAATATTTAAACATCACAAGACAAAAACACATACACAATACATGTGCATAGAGTATTACATCATGCATTTTAATGTCACCAAGTTCTAACCCAACAAATTATTCCATCAATATTTTTCATCCTTCCATTTTTCTTCTAATATGCTTCTCCTTTTTCGCTTACCAACTAGACCAACCTAAACATGATTATGATAGGTTCAAAATCTTCTCCCTAAGTTCTGTGTTAATACTTATACTAGTTCTTTAATGTATTTAGACTTGAATTTCAAATAATGTGAAAAAATAGTGTTTGTGCTATAAATTTCTAATTGAATACAACTTATGTCCTCTAGAAATTGAAGTTTTGTTATCAATAAATGTTAGCTATCTTTTAATAGTCATGCACCACAAATTTTGATTAATTAATTTAAATGTATCTATTTTATTTTTGAAATTATCTTTTAATAGTCATGCACCACAAATTTTGATTAATTAATTTAAATGTATCTATTTTATTTTTGAAATTATTTTATTTTCTAAACGAGTTTACCTTAAAGGGTTGTGCTTAAACATCACAATCTATTGATTTGGGGCATTTTACATTGACATATATGTCTGAAGATGTGTTACTACTTTTAGTTCTCTCTAGTAGTCTTTCCCTTCAAAATTTAAATGTAGAAGATAGCAGGCCTTCCATGGATTGGTTTGTTAAGACATTATATAGGCATTATAGGGTTCAAAGATACTGAATATGTATGTCTTTTTGGGTATATATACTAGCAATCTCATTTGTTGTTTTATTTTGACGCAAGTAGAAAATAACATTCCCCTTTCCACTGTCACAAACTCCACTAGTACAATTTCTCAGATTACGTTGCAGTCAAATTATATTAAATTGACAATTAAAGTTGTTTCCCATTGCACAAAAATAACTATTTGCAACCTATCGCCATATTCCAGGTATTTGAACTTTCATAAACTTTCAAATTTAAATGCAATCATTTATTCATTTTTCCAAATAACAATCTACAATCATCAAATTTTCATTACCACACACAGGTTCCCCTTTTATTGGATTTCAATTTTCATTGCCATGTCTTATGGCATACCTTCCCTCAATTTGTACATTAAAATCTGCAAATGGTTATAACTTCTCTTCCGTCAATAGGATCAACCCAACATACAAGTTCTTCATTGTTTTCTTCATTCCACTTTCACTCCCTTCCAAGAACTTTCATTTGGTTGACAAATTTTATATTGCATTTTAGAAATTTATGCAAGACTCAAACATTATAGGTGCCCCTCTGCGAGGTCTGGCGCTTCTCCTCACGTCCCCTATTTTTTCCCTTATTTTTTTCCATCGCAGCTCTTCCTCCAGCTGCACACCTTCTCCCCTCCAAATTTATTTGCATACAATTTAATCTTCTAAAATTTCCTCCACAGCGTGCCCTTTTAGCTCTTCTACATAGCCTCATTAGTTTTAGTGTATCATTTTTTCTTCAAATATACCTTCCACGGCTCTTCCAATCCCCCCTTATTGGCCTCCAAAAACAACAAATTTTATGGCATTTTATTTTCTTAAAATTACTTGATGATAGGCATGGCTTTTCAAATATTCCTTTGGATGATTCATATGGCCTCTCCTTGCTGAGCTGTGGTTGGGATTTTAATTTTTTTATTTTACAAACAATCATATTTTATTTAATTTTGTCACTTAAATGTAGCTCGACCCTTGCCACAATGCCAATCTTGAGTTTTCATATGCATTGCCTTTCTTCCATTCCTGTAACTATTAAATAAAAGAAATACCACACACTGCCATTAAAATTAGACTTCACTTTCAATGATATTTTAAAACGTTGTTGGTGTCAAGCTCTTTTATTTTATCATTGAATTTTTTTACCACTTCTAAAGTCACATCCGAGTTTCCCAATAAAAAGAGAACCAAATTGTAGATGCTCAAATTAACATTGCTTTTGCTATAGTCAAGTAATTAAGTTTATGGGCCAAAAAAAGGAATATCCTCATTGAAGATTAATGCAAATGAGATGTAATATGTCTAATTATGATGTAATAATGCACTGATTTGAAAAGAAAATGATTTAATGATGCTAAACCTAAGAAACACAAATTGTTTGAAAACACAATGTGATATGCAAAAATGCCTAAAAATGTAAGTAAATGATGAATATAACTGAATAGGATTGGAGAGGTGCACCTATAATCTAAAAAAAAAGGTGGAGATATTCTAGAATCTTAAAAATTTGACTGAAAATGTTGACTGAGACACTTACGCTAGGCTGGGTGACTTAGTCCCAATTTTGGGAAAATTGTTTAGAAACCCATTTCAGCCAAACGGTTATCCAAATCTACAAAAACTTTTGACAAAAAGGTTTAGTGAGACTAAGTCGCCAGTAGTGGTGACTTAGTCCACTTCTGAATTTCTAAAAATTCAAAAGTGGAAACGAAAGCCCTTGATCTGTACTTTAGATCATGATAGCTGTCCACTTCTGAAACTCTTATTTTCAAGCCAAAAAGTGGCTTTTTGTTGATATTTTGGCTTTGCAAGAAAGGAGAGGTCTTCAACAAGTCTTCAACCTAATTTTTAATGATCTTCAAACCCTCAAAGTGCCTAAATCTACAAAAAACCAATGAAAAAGAAAGAAATGGTGAATGTTAGGGCATGGGGATTTTCCATGTTTAAACCTCTTTTTAAGTAATTAAGCCAAATGAAGAAATAATGTAATGAAGAATGCAATAATTGATTTAATACCTTTCAATGATGTTTGATCTTAAATTTCTGTAGCAAAACATGAAGAATCTACCCTTGAATGTCCTTGGAAGCTATCTTGATGACTTGCAATGATAAAACCCTAGCTTGCTTGACTTGAGAATATGATGAATGATGATGAGTTAAAAATTAAGATGAGTTAGTTAAAATGGGAGGGAAAAACCTATATTTATACATAATTATGGCCTAACTCCTGAAAATACCTCATCACAAGCTGACCTTAGGTCTTAAGAAATAAAAACCTAAAAGAAATTTAAATTTATTTTGATTTTTGTACCACATGGGACTAAGTTTCTCAAGGTGGCGACTTATTCCACTTGGAAAATTTTGAGTGGATGTCAGAGATTAAGATGTATTAAATATTGTTTATTACATTCTTCTTTGACAAGACACTTAAGTATAACCTGTAAGGGCATAAAGGGGCCATTTAAAACATAAGAAAGGTGTAAATGTTGATGACAAGCCTAATAAAGTGTGAAATTTTCTTACAAGACTTTACAACACTTTGAAATAGGTCTTGGTAAGGTTATTTAGGTGAATTATGATATTACGGTCTTAGAAAAGTGTGAAGATGTGTTACAACACCTTTACAAGACATCAATAAATGTATTTTATTTAGTTTGCAAGGGTCCAAGACCTAGTTTGGATGTGTAAAACACCTCACAACACCAAATCAAGGCCTCATTAAGTTCAATTTTTTATCAATTATTCCTATATCAAGCAAGCAAAAAAAGGATACTTTTTCCATGTCCATGGTTAGCCCCACTCTAGTGAGAGGATGAACTTGCTTCAAACTCACACTAAAGTAGACATTCAAGAAGGGGTCCAATCATACCAATGCGAATGGTCTAGGATTACAAAGATCAAGAAAGTGGTCAAGTCTCTAGGATCCATGATCTTAAATCAAACCAACATGAGTGCAAAAGGACATGCGCAAGGTGAATGTCATGCTACAAAATAGGATACATAATCATACAATGGAAAGAACTAGGAATAAAGAAAAATGAAGTGGATCCAACTTCGATTGTTTGTCTAGATCATTGTGGATTAGATCTAGGTTGTTTGAAAAAGAAAATGTATAATCACTCTGGGCCGATGAAACTCTTGGCTATTCACCAGTTGAGAATACCAAAGTATACTCACTCTAGGGCCACGAAACTTTTGGTTGTCTGTGGGGTGAGAAATCCCAAAAGGTGGCTATGGGGAAATTTGTGCCTTGGAATTGGCTTCCCACCCAATCATACTAAATTTATACCTCCTAATAACTTTAATAAGGTGCCATAATGAAAATGTTTTTCAAGCTCTATGAGGTAAGCAAAAATTTGTATGCTTGACACTCATAGACATTGTAAATGCAAGGTAGTGTTGAGAATATTCATAGGGATTTTTCTTAGTTCATGCAAGGTCTCATCTTAGGGAACATCATGCCTAATGTCTCTAAGAGAAGATACGTGCAAATGGTTTCATCTTGTTTCCAAGAGAGGACAAGTGCAAGGTCTCATCCTAGGCAACATTGTACGTAATGTTTTCAAGAGAGGAAATTGCAAGAAAAAGAAAATCACACAATAAAATGTGAGTGGTGATCTATTCCCCCACTTTAAAGTGGTTGCGAACACTAGTACTGTGAGCAATTGCTTTAAATTAGAAGAAGACATGAGAGCTTACTTAGAAATCCCTATGCCAAGTCATATGTTTTTGATAAGCTACGTCATGAAAGAGGGGAGTATGTCACATGCGAGCCAACTTAAGGTATGTCATCCAAATCCCAAGCTTGCTCTTATATGTTCATGAAAGGTTAACGAATATCCAAAGGAGGCAACAAAAAGCGATGGGTATGTCCAGGATCATCATGGAAAAAACATGCCCTTAAGTGGAAAAAAATTCAGAAAAATTAGAGTTAGGTAACTTGACATAAAAATTTGAATAAATTATCTGTATTATTTTAAAAATATGTAAGAATAGATTATGTAGCAAATTTAATGTAGTTTCTAAACTACTAGTTTTATTTAAAAAACAAAATCTATTTGGTGAAAATTTGAAATTTCAATGTAGTAGTACTTAAATTTCAGGGAAAAAGTAAGAAATAGGTGTATGTCTGACCACCGTTTAACCACGATAAAATGATAATATTTTTTTATAAGATTTTATATATAAGTAGAGGAATCATGTCCCGATGTGATGCATATTTTTTTGTAATTTTTTTCCAAGTTAATAATTAATTATGAATTTTTTTATTACAAATTTTAAAAAATATAAAAATTTGTATGTCTGACCACCTTAACTTGGTCAAAACTTCATGAAATTCATATTTTTTTAATCCTATAGTATTTGAAGGATAGAATGTGACACATGTTTCAGATTCAAAAAATGTGATACTATTTGAAAGCTATAGATGTTTTTCAATGTGCCTATCAATCAGAACTTTAATCGTAATTCAAATAGAAAAGTAGTCATTATTATTTATTAAATTTAAAGTAAAGCATAATTTATATTGGTGGAAATCTAAGAATATCCTTTAAAAACCCTTTTCATTTCATCAAATTTGGGTAAAAAAAGAGTCGTCAGCCACATACCCTACACATACCCATCATATCACCACTTGTTGGCCCATCATGATCCTACACATACCCTAACATATGAGGACAAGGCTACATAACCCATTGCCCCCACTGAGTGTAGGACAAGGGTGAGTCTAAATTATTAATGAAATGCATGCTAGAGAGAAAATTGGTATCAATTAGAGGAATTAGGCACGCCCACAGAAGGAAGAATACCAAATTCCTAAAAATGTTGGATTTTAGTTCTCAAAGCCTTACATTTAGTAGTAGAATGACCATGAACTAGGTAATAGGCATAAAAAAATTCTTGTAATAAAATTTATTTCAAATTCTTGGAGGAAGGGTTATCAAGTGATCTTGGAGTAGTATTGACAAGATATACTCTTGATCAATGGTAGCAGGTGGTCCTATAGTTTGTGACAAATATGTTTCTTTCTTAGTACAAGATTTCATATGTACACAAGACATTTTAGATTGCGATATTGTGTTCTCTCCTTTATAGGAGGGTGTAAAATATAACGAATTCAATGCATTAGTGTTTTGCATGATGACATTAACATTAAGCAAATATTTAGTTGTTTGTTTCATCTTTTGCAAAGGATGACTGTCAAGACCACTAGTGTTAAGGAGTTCAAGATGCTTTGTAGTTAAAGTGGAATTAGAAGAATGTTGTGTGAGAGTGTTGACATTGGGTGAAGGCTTGGAAATCTCTATCAAAGGAAAATAACCAAGACCATAAGTTGTTTGTTGTGTGATAGGGTCTATAGAGTTGTAGATACCTTGTTTGTTAGCACCACATCCTTTCCCATTGTATCCAAATTGTTTCATAAGTTCATAACCTCGTCCATAAATCTTTTTCATTGCCTTTGGAGTAGGGGGTTGTTCATTATTGTGTTCATCAAAGTTTGTCATGTAATTTTTTGTTTTTCTAAAGTGGTTGAGGTGGATGCTTTTGAAGGGTTGTCTGAGTTTTGTGTTGTCATGATTGTGTTTTTGTTTTCCTTAGTTGAATATTTGTTTATGATCTTATACTAGTCCATGAATGTTGGTGTGAATTCTAAGGAACCCCAATCATCATCTAATAGCTTCATGTGTTGTTATTTGTTTGGTTGTTGTACGGGCTCCACATGTGTAGTTGAAGTTGATGTGTTTATGGGAGTTTCTTTGAGTTTCTCAAGTTGTAAGACACTATAAGGCTCAGATCGGTGTCAAGGGTGTATACTTTGTTGTTGTAAATGTATTTCATTTTTCGATGAAGAGTGGAAGGCACACCTTTCATTGCATGAATCCATGGTCTGCTTAAGATAAGATTACATGAAAGTTCATGGGGCATAACATGGATTGGTGTATTCAAGGTGGCCACTCCAACTGTAAGAGGTATAACGATCACCCTGAGTGGTTTCTTCTTGACACTGTCAAATCCCTTAATAGATTAAGAATTAGGTCGAATGGTCAATTGATAAATGCCAAGCCTATCCAAAAGGCTCACACTATATGCATTAAGGGCATAACCAGTATCTACAAGAGTTATATTTATCCCTTTTTGTTTGTATTTAATTATGATCACGAATGCATCATTTTTTTTTGCACATCCAAAGGGGGAAGTTCACTTTGGTGGAAAACAATGTCAATGTTGTGTCCTTCAATCATTTCTACTATGTCATTTGGTTGTGCATTAGAAGGGATAGGAACTTGTTGTAAGGTCATTTGAAGCATAGTGTGATAGGTAGGTGAATTTTGAAGAAGATCCCAAAGGGATATTTTTGTGGGAGTGCTTTTAAATGTTTCAACTAGATCATGCTACCTTAATCAAGGAGTAGGAGGAAAATAAAGCAAAGGTAGGAAGTTGGAGTTGGTTGTTGTGGGGATGGATTGTTTCTATTGTTATATGTATGAGAAATAGTAGTATGACTTGGTTGTTGTGACACATTATTCTGAGGTGGGTAGAGGGTGAATTCTTGTTTTTGCTGAGTTGAAGGTTGGTGTGATGGGGGATAAAGGATGAGTTAAGGTTGTTATTGAGTTTAGGTTGAATGATATTGACATCCCTTGGTGAATGAGAGTCTAACATGGGCTCTTCATCTTCTTATAAGGGCATAATATCATTATTGTCAATGTTATCCTTGTCTTGTATCATGATATTCTCCCTAGGAGGAGACTTTTTAGGACAACTAAAAATCACATGTTCTTGACAAGTAATGCTTGGTTCTTCCAAAATAACTTCATCACAAAGAAGGGAGTTATTAATGGTTGAATATCTTTGATTATTGATAGTGGGGAGGTTAGGGGAAGACTCTATTTGATTGTCCATTGTCTCAAAGGTCTCATTCTCTTGTTCCATATTATCTACCCTAATAGGAGAGATTGAAATATGGTCATCTACATTTGTAATGCCATCACAAGTGGGGGAAGCTTCAAGAGAAGGTCCACGATGATTTTCAAATAGATTGTCCCAAATAGTTGGAGCATTAGGGAACAAAGGGTCAAGATTCTCATGACTCTTAATAGGTATATCTATTAACACCAACCTAACCTCGTGGAATCAAGGAGGGATATTAGGAGAAGGGAGATTTTGATGGTCACAGTTATGGAGACTAGGTAAGGTGATTTTTAGGAATGTTTCTATGATCTCATGTTCTTTTTGTCTAACATCTTCCAAAGGGGGATGAGGAGATGGACAATCAAGATTCTGAATGCTTGTATCTTCCTTCACCAAGATACCTTTGTCACTAATAGGAGAGGTATTGGGAGAAGAAAAAGTATGATTGTTATGATTTTCTACACTACCATTCTCACCAATGGGCCATGTAATATTAAGGATTGTGTCAATGGTTTGAACATGTTTCTTAATGATCTCATCGTTGTAATCAAAATGGAACTCATAAGAGGGGATGTTGTATTTATGCAATCCATTTTTAACCAAACCAAAACCACATATCTTGAAAGAAAAAATGCTATCATAGAAAAAGTGCAATGCAATGACTTAAAAGGAAATTTTTACATGCAATTTTTAGATGTGAAATAAGGTAATTTTTTGAGTACATTATGCATCAACCTGAAAGATGAAATGTTGGAAATGCAATTTTAAAATTAAACAATGCATGGAATGAGCTAATTTAGACTAGATCTAATGAAATGCATGCTATAGAAACTCAACCAACTGATACAGGTAGTTGATGGAAGCAAACAAAAGATTAAAAAAAAGGCTTTCATCTCTTTAAAAGGCTGTTTCAAGGGTGAACAGGGACTAAGTCACCCAAGGTGGCGAATTAGTTCTAGTAGGGAATTTTTTAAGATTCTCTAGATTTTTTTAATGGATTTTGATGTTCTTTGTACTGTATAATGCAGTCCTAAGATGTAAATGCAAAAATTTAGAGATTTTCAATGATTTAAGATGCAACAATGCTCATAATTGAAATGATTTCAAAAATGACTACCCTTAAATGATGTTTTGACCTAGATGCATAAAAAAAATGTTCCCAAAGTTTCCAAACTTATAGTATATGATAATAGGAGGCTTAGGAAGCACATAAATGAGGTTTTTGATGCTATATCAGACAGTAAAAAATTAGGACTGGGACTAAGTCTCGCAGAGTGGTGGATTAGTCCCAGATAGGAGTTTTTGCAAAAAAATTAGGAGTTTTTAGTGGGTTTTGATGGTTTATATGTGGGATGATGTAGACCTCAGATGAAAATGAAAATTTGAAAAAAATATTAATGTTTTTAGATGTCAAAAATGCAACCTAAATGTATTTTTCATGAATGCAAAACTTGAAATCTAGAATGCAAATAAATAAATGCAAAGCCTAATGCAAGGTCAAGGCAAGCAAGATTCATGATGGAGGAATCCAAAAAAAAAAAGAAAATTGTTCTAAATTTAGGTTCACCATAATGTGGACAATGATTTGGCACCCTAATGCTCTCACATTTCTAGGGTTTTTCACCTAAAAGGAGAGAGATGGGCCAAAATGGGAAATGTCCTCATTAAATATTAATGTAAATGAGATTTAATATGTCTAATTATGATGTAATAATGCACTGATGTGAAAATAAAATGATTTAATGATGCTAAAAATAGGAAATGCAACTTATTTGAAAACACAGTGTGATATGCGAAAATGCCTAAAAATGCAAGTAAATGATGAAAATAACTGAACAAGATTGGAGTGGTGCACCTACAATTTGAAATCTGATGTGGAGAGATTCTAGAATCCTAAAAATGTGGCTGAAAATGTTGACTGGGACACTTACGTTAGGTTGGGCGACTTAGTCCAAATTTTAGGAAAACTACTTACTAAACCTGTTTTGGCCAAATGGGTATCCAAATCTACAAAAGAAATTGTGAAAAAAAAAATTATTGGGAATAATTCACCATAATTCACCACTAGTGGTGAATTATTCCACTTCTAAATTTATGAATATTTGAAAGTGGAAACAGATGCCCTTGGTATGTACTTTGGATCTTGACAGGTGTTTGCTTCTAAAACTTTGATTTTCGGACCTGAAAGTGAATTTTTGTTATAATTTGGATTTACAATCAAGGAGAGGTCTTCAACAAGTCTTCAACCTAATCTTTAATCACCTTCAAACCATCTAAGTGCCTAAATCTACAAACACAATGAAAAAGAAAGAAATGGTGAATGTTAGGGCATAGGGGTTTGCCCCCTTTTAGGTAATTAAGCCAATGAAGAAAGAATGTAATGAAGTGTGTAAAAATGGAGTTAATACCTTTCCATGATGTTTGATCTTGAATTTCTATAGTAAAACATGAAGAATTTCCCCTTGAATGTCCTTGGAAGCTATCTTGATGCATTGCAATGATAAAACCCTAGCTTGATTGACTTGAGAACATGATGAATGATGGATGAATGATGATGAGTTAAAACTTAAGATGAGTTAGTTCAAATGAGAGGGAAAATTCTATATTTATACACATTTATGCCCTAACTTCTAAAAATAACTCATCACAAGCTGACCTTAGGTCTTAAGGAATAAAAACTCGAAAGAAATTTAAATTTATTTTGATTTTTGTGCCACATGGGATTAAGTCACCCAAGGTGGCGACTTAGTCCACCTGGGAAATTTTGAGTGGATGTCAGAGATTAAGATGTATAAAATGTTGTTTATCAGGTTCTTCTTTGACAAGACACTTAAGTATGAACTGCAAGGGCATAGAGGGGCCATTTAAGGCATGAGAAAGGTGCAAATGTTGACGAAAAGCCTAGGAAAATGTGAAAGTTTGTTACAAGACTTTACAACACTTTGAAATAGGTCTTGGTAAGGTTATTTAGGTGAATTATGATATTATGTTCTTAGAAAAATGTAAAGATGTGTTGCAACACCTTACAACACCTTTACAAGACATCAATAAATTCATTTTATTTAGTTTGAAAGGGTCGAAGACCTAGTGTGGATGTGTGAAACACCTCACAACACCAAATCAAGGCCTAATTGAGTTCAAATTTTTATCAATTATTCCCATATCAAGCAAGCAAAAAGGGATACTTTTCTCGTGTCCATAAAATCCTAATGTTCTAACATCCTCCCATTTGACTTAAATAAACCTTAAAATATTTAAATTAAATGCCATAAATCAACTAATTTCATCAAAGTTAATTAATCCTAAATTAATTAAATCCTAATACTAATCTCTCATTTCTCTAGCTTTTGACTCAATGTTGGTCAAAGCAAACCCATTGTCAACTACCCAAGTTGCATATGAAAATCAATTTATTTAATTATCTCAATATCATATTTTCGCTCACAAGGCATATTCCCAAGGAATATTCCTTCATTTAGTCCACTTATTTGACTTTCTTTCCCAAACCATTTCCCTCCAAAACACCTCAACCATATTCATTTAATGCCGCTTACAAGTGCATTAATACCTCTTACACCTCTCAAATCCTCCACTACATGCATTAACCATGCACATTCTCCAAAATGTTCTCCACCTTCTTCCACTAGCCATGTGATAAGTGTCATAATATCATTGGCTCTTCTTTAGTCCCACATTCTTCCTATCTCTCCATTCTCCATCCCTTCAACCTATAAATAGAGGCCACTTCTATTTGAAATGGGACAACAACTTGATCATCCACAATCTTAGTATTCTAACTATAGTCACATTTCATTTTAGCATATTCATCATTATCTTAGCTTGTTGTTATTATCATTTTGCATTAAAGTCATCTTTGCATCTTCTTATCAAGATCAAGAAGGTTATCAAAAGGGGTTAGGAAAGGGATAATTTCCACATCAAATTAGTACCAATCCCCCTATGGGATGATGGCTTGAGTAGTTTAGGAATTGATCTCATGTTCATCTTGCTTATAGTTTCATGTTTTAGTTTGATAATGTTGTCATTTCCTTTACATTTGTTCAACTATTTCATGGGGAAGGCTTTTATTTCATTTGTTCAATGTTGACAAATTTAACTCATATTTGTCAATCTTTGATCAATGTAGATTTTAGTCTTCACATTTTGGTTCCCACTGTGCGGCTCATATATTTTCTTCAAATTTGTTGTGCATTGGCTTACTTCTAGTTGTTTATTAGCATAGAATTTGTGAAATTTTCTAAAAGCCTCTACAATGAATCTATTATATATATCCAGATTACATTTCTTTGAAGAATTCTTTGAAATGAATAATGTGGCTTGTCTATGCTTCTGCATTATGAATATGTTTCTATTTGACCCATTTTTTAGCATAGCTCCTACAGAAATGACATATTCATTTTGTAGCTTGTAGACACACATCCAATAAGTTAGCATAGAACCTATTAAAAAGGATCCAATCTTTTGCCAAGATCAAGCTAGTCCTTGCTGACCCCTGATTATAGGACATATCTTGATATAGAAATCAACTCGTTGATCTATATGCAGGTAGATCATTCTTCTCCATTTACCATTTAGTGACTCTAAGCTCTTGGCATTTAGTAAGTGTATTTGATTTCTTTCTGAGAAAATGATCTTCTTGCATTTATTAAGTGAATTCGAGTTCTATATGAGAAAATGATCTTCTTTTCAATTTATTTCTTGGATTTATTAAAGAATATGCCTTTTACTTGAGCCCATCTTCATCAAATTTGCAAACAACAAAGCTGCAAACTTTTTAGAATCTTTATTCTTGATGGGTGTCGCTTTCTAGATGTTAAACCAGCTTTAGAATAAATGACACCTTTCCTTTTCTATCAGAAGTAAATGCATTGAGAAATACAAGGATATGGTTTTTTGAATTGAATGCAACATTAAACTACTCATGTATTGACAGGGATTTGAATGAACTTTGCAGCCAAGAGATTTGCAAATATATCTATGCCAAATTTGCACAACTTGTTTTGTGCCTCTGTTTGATAAAAGTGTATCCAGATTTAGTGGTATTTTGAATTATTTCTTTCAATTTGCAAACTGTTGTTTATCTCTTCCACAACACACTTTATTTGGTAGGGATTTTTTTTGATCTCTTTGGCAGCAAACTTGTGTTGTCCACACCTGTCTCTAACTTGATTTTTAATGATTCATTGAAAATATGTGTTGCAATCATTATTGTTCTGGTCTGCAAGCCAAATTCATCATTTCCCCACAAAAATTCAGTAATACCATTTAAAGCTTACATTTTAAATTTTATTTGTCACTAATATATCTAAAGTATCAAATCATGTATATCACTAACATAATGCAGGGTGATAGCAGTGACGAAAAAATAACACAAAATTGAATTTGCAACACTTATTTTCAACTCTTTTTCAACTTTAAACAACTTCAAATTTTTCTCCTAAGCTATCACAAGCATAACAGTCAAACTTTCCCATCAACTTGAATTGGTATTTATGTTGATAGACTCGTCATGTCACCATCAGCTACATTACATTTGACTTTTTTTTCAAAATTCTCACATTAAAAACAAAATCCTCTTGATTGGCATCACTCATTTATGGATTCTTGTTGTGTTGTTGTGCTCATTATAGAATTAATACATTGAAAGCTACACTGCTGTTTTCATTGTGCTTTGCATTTAGGCTCCACTACGCATTCTGCATTTATGTGGTGTTATTGCATTTGACAGTGATATCATTACGTTGGAAAATGGTGTGATTGTGTTTGATGGTGTTTGAAAGTGGTATTATTGCATTTGACATTGGTGTTATTGCATGGTCTTTTCTATTTTTTATTTCTTGTTTTATTTAACGCCCTCATCAAAATCTTTACTTTTGGAGAAGTGAAAGGTTAGTTAATAATTATCTGCTATGAACATTGAATACCTTTAGTCCATAATTATTTTTGGGGGCCAACACTAAATGTTAAACACTGGGAAGACATGAGAAAAGGACATTTTGCACATCGGGATGACAGGCTACAACCTTCTCAAGAAGCTCAAGGAAATTAAAGGATTGAAGGACATACTGGTTGTGATTTTCATAAATGATTGTGGGCTATAAATTATTTGTTTGTTGTTCAAAAAAAGTCATAAATGAATGTGTGCCATAAAGTCTCTACTTGTTATTGAAATTGCATTTGAAAAAAAAAAACAATTTTTTAAAAGGCTCTGTTTAAAAGAGTGTTCACTCATATCTAACATTTACTTTCTTGGGAGAATGTGTTTAAATCAGGAAAAGAAGATGGCATCTATAGAGTAAATTAATAGATAATGCGTAAAATACCAAGGAATTTATATCTTGAAATCACTAATTTATGGTTTTGCAGGCATCTTCGTTGATTGACATTGCTCATTTATGACTTTCTAACTTTCTATAGGCTAAGTGAATGAGAATTGAAATCTTACCCATCTACATTAAATCACTGCCAATCTTTACTTGTCTACATTAAATTGTCTTATTTTGGATTGCTAATGAAGAAGTTGTTGATCTTTCTTATATGACCAAATATTTTAGCTCTAAAATTTGGCTTTGATATTGTGATCTTGCAAGGATTTTTTTTGCAAAAGGAACTTGCAACATTGAAGCATTGGAAGCAATCTTTGAAGAGTTTTTTAGTTGGAAAAGTGGACCTTAAGCATTGAACTTGAAATTGACAAAGCATTTTTAAATGCTTATTGTAATAACCTAGGGATTTCATTCCTGCTTTTGTTTTCTATTTTAGGCCAACTAGAACAATTTGGGTTTAAAATTAATTAGTGATTTTTTTTTCAAAGTTGGTTAAAATTGAACCTTAGACACTTGCTAGAATTTCTATTTCATCTAAAATTGAATAAGCAACTTCAACAGTTAGTTTTAGTGCTATAAAAAGAACTCATTATTGCCTTTGAGGATTTAAAATGAACTTACATGTTTCTTTTGTTTTGTAATCTTCTTTACAAAGTAATATAATTCAAATTTGTATGCACTTCTCTCATGCTTCACAGTGATCTTGAGAATCAAGAGCATTTTAGTGATATTAGGTTGTCTAAAATATTGCCTCCACACTTCAAGTTTGGGTTTACAATTGAACAAATCATTGCAAATGTGAAGAAAAGGCATTGTGTGTGTTCCTTCCTAAAGTGCGTTCAGTGGTCAAACTACAAATGTAATCCTTCACCATTGTTTATTTTTAGAGAGCTTTCCCTTGGTGGAAAAAAGTACTCACACCAAGGGAATGACTCAAACTAGTGACAAGCTAAATGCCAAGCTAATCCCAACAAGTGTATAAATTCAAATGTTGAGGAAACTCATCATTAAAGGCACTCCTATGGACAAGTAGGTGATACTCTTAGTATGGTTTGATATTGCCTCTCATGTGCTTGCTTGAATGGGTACCTTGATTACGAACCATTCTGCGCAAAAGAAAAAATCCCTACTATTTGTTGGTGTCAAGAGGTCGAACCTCTAAAGCTATCCCACATACTTGAGGTTCTTAGTAGAAATAAAGAGTTTTTCAAGGGAGATTCATGAAAACTCAAAGCTTGGATGACCTATAGAAGCGAGTGTCGTGGAGGGGAGCCAGTGTGGTCAACCTTCTAATAATCCACTCTAAATAAGCGTAGCTAGAGAAATCCAAGTGAGAATTCAACAAATATAGCCATTTCTATCGTATGGTTGTGTAATCGGTGATTCAATTAAGTACTTTCCTTGGATCTATAACTTTGAAACAAACATTCAATGTCGTCATCAAAATTTCAAACCCTTTGGAAAGAGAAAATATCCTTGAAGAGTCCAAGTATTATTGCTTATCCCTAGGGATTTTATCCTTAGAGGCTTCTAAACATTTGGGCCCATATCTGCATTTTCTCTCTCTAAAGTCAACATTAGGGAACAATTGCCTTGATGCTCTTGATTTCCACATAATGGACCTTGTGGGATGAAAATAAATCAAGACATAGACATTTAGTCTGAAAGATAAACAAGAAGTGTGGATGTGGTAAAACAAAGTCATTAACCAAGATTAAACTCAAATTGAACCCCACACATGTGCTTGGTATCTTTTGGTCATATGGTTTTCCATGCAAGCATTGGTTTTTTGGTTTGAAATACTCTTAGGGAAAAGCATTTTCCTCACTAACTTGGGCTTGTAAAAAAGGTCCTTGTTAGGTTCATTTAGGATCAAATCAAACACTTCATTCATCCCAAACATTTATCATCTCCATCCCACAAACAACTTTAAAGCTTTGGAAACATCATTCTAGACTTGGGTAAATCATCAAACACATCAAAATAACCTTGTTTAGTTAGGAGTGTGAGAATACATCCTTTCTCACACCTCTAGTAAAATTAGCACCCCTTTGAACAAGTTCATCCTAAGGTTACATCCAACATCTTAGGATATACAAGTTCACTATCCAAATCAAAACATCAAAATCAAATCCTAAAGTCTAGCATTGATCCAAAGTTCCTAAAAGTTCAACACCCATACCACTCACTCTTTCATCTTTCATCTCGTCATTGGTCCAAAATTCCTTAGAGGTCAACAAGGTCAAAACAAAAGAAAAACATGGACTATAAACTTGCTCCATACATCGTGAGTGATCTAAGTCAACCAAACTATCAAAGCCTTACAATGCCAATTGGATATCAAAACTCATATCTATACAATCCATTCATGGGATCATTATCTCCTACAAACCTCAATGGTACAAAACATGAGAGTATGCCCAATCTAATTTTTTGAACACCTTTCCCTATGGTAGATTTAATTCAAAGTCCAAACCTACAAATCAATCAACCAAACAATTAGTGCATGAGTCTTCAAAAAAACAACATTATCCCACCAAATCCATACATCCCAAATGTGAATATACCAAGTACTTGAGTGTACCAAGCATGAACATTTCAAATCCACACTGGGTAAAATTTGGGATAGATATGTTTGTGAATCATACAAATGTTGTTCAAAGTCCAAACAATATGTTAACAACTCCATGTATTGATCCAAGTCAAGGTAACACCATGCAAAATTAAAGTTACCTAAATCAAGGCAATGTGATTCCCAACCACAACAATTTTCAATTTTAACCTATAATGCCAAATCTAAACATAATCCCATACTAGAACATTTTCCATAATTAATTTTTCCTTGATCCCATACAAATAACACAAGTATACATTCCAAATTTTCTTGAACAAAAACCAAATCAAGTACATCAAGGGTATCAAGCTCAAAATCAAGATGAAATTTTGTGAGATCAAACTACTACAATTACCAAAATAGTTGATTCATTGCGTCAACAGACATCTCCAACCCAAAATCAATACATTCTTCCATTGGTTAAACCATGTCATCAAAGCATTGAGTTGTGTCCAAAACCACATCAAGAACAATATCTCTAATGTCAAGAGGCTGGATATCAAGATCAACAACATCAACAACAAACTCAATCACCACATCTCCAAGATCAATCACAACAAGAATCACCTCAACAAGCACAAATATCACAAGATCACAAACGTGAACACACTCCTTTTGGAGTGCCAATAAAATCAATACTAAGTAAGCTAGTCAATGAAAAACTCATCACTTTTTCAAAAGAAAGTTCTTTCAACTTTGTCCTAGAATTCCCTTGGAATAGGTGTGGATATTATGATGAGTACCATAGAGAAAATATTCATAAAACATCAAATTGTATTCAACTCAAAAATATCATCCAAGACTTTATTGATCAAGAAATAATAACTATTGAGGACAATGATCAAGATTCAACCACTAGTTATAGTAGTGACAATCTCTCCACCACAACTATTGAGGATAAATATCAAGATCTATCCATCAATGAGCACCTTGAAGATGTTTCTACCATATCTGATGATCAAATCAACATGCATCAACAATCACTTTTCAAGCATGATCAAAACCCCCCAACAATATCCAACAATGATCCAATTCAAAAAATGTTAACATCATATGATCCTATGGTTGTAAACATTGACAATATCTCCACCACAATTATTGAAAACAATGATCAAGATCTATCCATCAATGAGCACCTTGAAGATGTTCTTACCTCATCCGATGACCAACTCAACATACATCAAGGGTCACTTTTTATCCACAATAAAACAATCGTCACCTTCATCCTTTGACGACACAGACAAACAACCACAACAATCAGCAAAATCAAAATTGAAACAAAAACTTTTAAATGCAAAATCAAACTCTTGATTGTTTTAGCAAACATGTTAATTAACCTTATATCAATGACCTTTTCAAAATAACCTATCAACTTGCCACCATCCACTAACATGTCCTAGGATGCATCCGTCCTACAATGGGCATTATCTTTGGCAATCACTTTGGATACTTATCCTAAACAAAATACATCCATTTGGCTAGAGGTATGAAGAACATTGGCTTGTTTGTGTACTTGATCTTATCATTTGATTTATCTTATTATGCTCATTATAATTACCTCTCAATTATGTCTAATCAAAAAAATTTAGAGAGAAAGGAATGGGCCACTAATCATTATCTTTTGTGTACTATGCTTGTTGGATATTCCTGCAATATAACCTTGGTTATGCTTACTTTGTTTTGTTTGTAGGGAGGGTGCTTTGGATGTCTTGTTGACTATTACATGCGAAGGTTTTGGCCTTTGTATGTTTTTGTCTAAGATTTTTCAAATATCTAAAGTAGATCTAACAAGGTTTTGTATGTCAGGTGTGAATAGGGATACTCCTATCTATTTGTTGAGCCAAATCCCATCGCACTAGATACCACACCATCCTGGCTGTCTATACCTTGATGCATCATATCTATGTGTGTTATCAAACATAAGGAAATTTATGCTCTTTACATCCCCACTCCCTAGATAAGAAATACATCATCATCATATCTAATAAAGTCTCGGCAACTCAAACTTGTTGGACTTTTGCATCTTCTCAGAATCAAGGGTTGATTTCTCTTTCTTCTATCTTTCTCACATACTAACACTAACATGGTATCCTAAGATTTATAATAAAAACATCCACATATGCATCCATCTTCTATCCAAAAAATTTCAACATACTACATATCATTCATATCATACATAATAGGAAACATCAAACATCTCACATGCATTGCATAATATAGATTGGTTATTCTAACATCTCATAAACCATACATTTGCATAAAATATTCATTGCATAATCATATAGACATCATCACATGTTGCATCATCCATAAATTATACACTTGCATCCATCACATAAAATTGTATCCACATAGATCCATCATACATCTCATAATCATAACATATCACATCATCCATTTTAGGCATAATATAAATTTGTTATTCTAAGCATCTTAGAATCATTTGCATACCATAAACATTTGCATCCATGCATGTATATACTACAAACATTATCATCATAACCATTCATGCATCCATCTTGAACCTCTTTTTTGTGAGGTCAACCCTAAAATCAAGATTTTCCCCTAATCTCTCGAAGGGGCAATGTACCAAGGTACTTCTTTCTGTTGGGGCGTCTGAAAAAATAAGAAATTTTTGAATTTCGATATTGGAAAAGTCATTCTTTGAACCAATGTAATGAGTACATTGCTTCAAAGAGGGAAAAAATGTAGACACTAAAATTAATATTACTTCTGCTATTAGTCAAGTAATTAAGTTTATTTGATTAATTCACTTTCTACTAACTAATGTCATCTCTTTTAATTAAATAAATACATATATTTAATTAAAATCCTAGTATTCTAACATCCTCTCATTTGATTTCAATAAACCCAAACATTTAAATTAAATGTTATAAATCAGCGAATTCCATCCAAGTTAATTAATCCTAAATTAATTAGCTCCTAATACTAATTCCTCATTTCTCTAGCTTTTCTCTCTGAAGCACCTAAAATCTGAAAACACTCATAACCTCAAATGCACATTAAGTAATGGGTTAGTCATATGCAAATTCATCAAATGCTTCTATGAAAGAACAATTCCATGCTCCAAGGATGTAAACAAATAACAAAGAAGATCAAAGAGACATATAGAAGCAAGAAAAGTACCTATTCCATATTGGATTGGTGTCAATTGTGCCAATGACCCTTTCTCAATCCTTGCTAAAACTCAAATTATGCAATGCAATGGTGATGTAAAAAATTAGTTCCCAATTTAAGAGAGTAACTTTGCATGAGAGTGTAGATGGGTTGATGAAGAATGAAGCTTTCATTTATAGATTTTCAAATTGGAAAAGAGCTCAAAATAGAGCAATGTGGGATATTGATTTGACCAATGAGATTAAGCCACTTGTCAGATTATGATAGGTTGAGGAATGTGCAAGTTTTTGCCAATGTGCCAAAGAGGGGGAGATTAAAATTTGAATTTGAGAGTAAATGTTGAGTGGGGGACATGTAAGAGAGAAGTTATTGCCATGTTGGAAGGCACAAGTCAACTTGTCTTCATATTCAAGCTTGAGGAATATTCTCAAAAGATGCTTTATTGAGAGAAAATGATGATTTTAATAAATCAATAAATTGATTTATTGGTGCAAGTGAGAAAAGCTAGATGATGTGATGGGTGGTTAGATTAGATTAATCAGGATTAGATTAGCTTTGATGATGTTTAAGATGCTTTGACTCGTTTGACTTGAATATTTTGATTTATTTAAATCAAGAGGGAGAAATATGAATTTTGAGATTTAATTAAATAAAGTTTTGATTTAAATTTAATCACAGAGGGAATGATAGGATTAAATTAAATAAAGTTAATTTATTCAGTTTAAGTGGATAATCCTTAGAGATTGAATTAAATGAACCTGATTTGCCTAATGAATGGATTTAATGAATTTGATTAATTTAATGAGTGGATGAATGTAAAATTGGTTTACTTGATGAATAGACCTAATTAAATGCATGATGCTAATTTTGCATGTCTACAGTCTCAACCTTGGTCAAAGAAAAACCATGGTCAACTACCCTAGTTGCACATGAAAATAAATTTACTTAATTATCTAAATATCATATTTTCCCTCACAAGGCATATTCCCAAGGAATATTCCTTCATGTACTCCACTTATTTGACTTTCTTTCCCAAACCATTTCCCTCCAAAACACCTCAACCATATTCATTTAATGCCTCTTACAAGTGCATTAATCCCTCTTACACCTCTCAAGTCCTCAACTACATGCATTAACCATGCACATTCTACAAAATGTGCTCCACCTTCCTCCACTAGCCATGTGACTAGTGTCACAATATCATTGGCTCTTATTTAGTCCCACATTCTTCCCATCTCTCCATTCTCCAACCCTTAAACCTGTAAATAAAGGCCACTTCTACTTGAATTGGGACAACAACTTGATCATCCACAATCTTAGTATTCTCACTATAGGCACATTTCATTTTAGCATATTCATCATCATCTTAGCTTGTTATTATCATTTTGCATCAAATTCATCTTTGCATCTTCTTATCAAGATCAAGAATATTATCAAAAGGGATTGGGAAAGGGCTACTTTCCACATCAAAGTAGCACTAATCCCCCTATGGGATGATGGCTTGAGTGGTTTAGGAATAGATTTAATGTTCATCTTGCTTATAGTTTCTTGTTTTAGTCTGATAATGTTATCATTTCCTTTACATTTGCTCAAAAATTTCATGGGGAAGGTTTTTATTTCATTTTTTCATATTGATGAATTTAACTCATATTTGTCAATCTTTGATCAATGTAGATTTTAGTCTTCACACAAACAATTCAAAATTAAAAATTAAATTGAAAATTTTGTTGATTGATGTGGATAACCCATTCACATGGGATGCTCTTACATCATATTTTTTGGTCTATACTAATGTTCCTTATTTCTACATAATTTTACATGCTAATTCAATAAAATGAAATCTTATTCACATCTAAACTACAATTAGAGAAATGAAAAATTCTTTCTGTGCCTCTACAGTTAGCTATTTCAAAATAGAATCGTAACATTCGAAACATTTTAGATACAATGTGCATATTTTATTTAGAAGAGGCACTACAGATTAGAACAAGGGAAAATGCATATTGTCCAATGAAAGACGATATGGATTTAGTAGAAAGCTCAAGTCTATCATGTTTCAAGTATACTAAATAAATGAGTTTTCATTTTTTCTAGTCTTCATAGATGACTTATCCACATAGTAATAGACTGTTCTAAGGCATAATATTATATTCATATTTCATAGCATCATTATATTGTCAACTCTATCCAATAAAGACTTCTATCTATAATACTTAAATAGTGTTGTGCGCTTGTGAAATGGCTCATGTGGGAGCTCTATAGTGGTGCGGCCTATTGCCATGGCATGGGCATTGCACATAGAGATCTCAAGCCTTTACTTGTCCACTCTCTTTTAACAAGGAAGGAATCATCTAAATTAAGCTGCAATGGTGGAGGATAAAGAGAATGGTCTGATACATATCAATGAGAATGAATATGTCTCATTGTGGTATAGAGCTTCAAAATTACTGATCAACAAAGAACATACAATCTCTTTGCAATTGGTATTTGGGCATTGCAATGCATATTTATGGAGATGATGATAGGAGAACATTTATTTTTTGTGTAGTCTAGAACAAGAAATAAATAAATTGGATTTTAGAAAGTCGGAGGCTCTCCCATTGAGTTGATAGACATATACTTGGATGCTTTATCAAATGTAAACTGTGCAACTACCCTTGTCCAAATTTTAATTAGGCCTTGTAACATAGAGATCTCAAGCCTTCTAATTGTCTACTCCCCATTAACAATGAGACATCTAAATTAAGTTTGTATACTTTAGATTGGCTACGATGGTGAAGGATAAAAGGAATAGTCTAATGCAGATGAACAAGAATAAATGTCTCATTGTGGTATAGAGCTTCAAAATTATTGATCAACAAAGAGCATACAATTTGTTTGTTGGGATGCTCTCCCATTAAGATGATAGATATATAGTGGGATGCTTTATCAAATGTAAACTATGCAATCACTCTTTTCTAGATTTTCATTTGACCTTGCATACTATTACTATTTCAGTGTTATTTGTGTATTTACACATAAAATTTTGAAGATTTAATGCATTGATCTATGTTGCAATTCCAGGTTGTTATTTACAATTAGATAACTAATATTAGTCAAGCTCAAGTCTGGTCTCTAGGTTTATGCTCAAATTGTTCCCACAAAAGAATGCATTCAAGAAATTTTTTAAGAAATGGGAATACTCTTCTAGGACATCAATTTAGATATGTAACAATTACTCTTAACAAGATAATAATTAGAATTGGCTTCTAGATAATCAATTGCTCAAGTCTATTTCTGGAATGATATTTTATCAATAGAAACATAGGGAAAACAAGTCATAGAAAAGTTAAATATTCTTGTCAGTCGCACCAATCTTCTTTTATAGCCTTAAACATGGAGCCAGATTTTTATTTGTTCTACCCTCCATATTGAGGATTGTTCATCTATTGATGTATAATTTCATTGAGCCTCATTGTTGTTAATGCATATCTATTTATACATAGAGGTCTAAACCAACCTCTCATCCATCATGAAATGACATTCAATTTCATTAATTTTTAAATCTAAATCATAGTTTACATGTCCCATTTATTATTTTCCATGAATTTAATTCTAGACACTTTGTAATGTAATTCATATGCATGGCCATCAACATCACCATTGCTACAATGTTATTAGTTTATTTTTAAACAATAGTTGTAGCACTATGCTTTCCTTTTTATTTACTCTACCCTTGGTAATTAGAGTTAGAATTACATTGGAAACTTTGTTGTTTTAACTAATTTGGAGAGAGATAAACCCTTTTTCTTTTCTATCTTTATGTAATGGGCTTGAAACAAAGTATCAACAATGTCCTTAAGAACAATTATCAAAATTGGACTATTCAGCATTTATATTTTTTTCATTAGTGTGTAATGATCCATCACAACTATTTCTATTTAGATTGCCTTCCTCTAAATTTTTTTGTCTAGGTCTACAAACCATCTTTTTCCTTACCTCAAATATTATCAATCAATATAAATATCTTCTTCATAACAAATAGGATAGAAAACTTAATCAAAGTATTGAATTCTATCTCAATTGGTGATATTTTCTTCATTTCCAAGGAATACATGTAGCATTGAAACAATGTCAAGCATGACCACCTCGATTCAATTTTAGAAACATTACTTTTTTCTTTTCTTTAAGGTCATTCAAACTAAAATATATCTCTAATTGAGCAAATCCAATGCTAAAATATTTTAGCATCAATTTAACCCTCATATTGATGAATTTCCATCTTGCCCTCCACTCTAAACTCGGGTGGTATGAGGTTGTTTCTTCTTAGATTCTTGATTCTTTAACTCTTGATCAACATATCTTGAATAATATTTCTTTTATAAAAATAAACCTTGTTTTATATAATTAAAAATTCAAAAATTGTAAAATTATATATGTTTTAATTAATAATAATGCATATAAGTTTTATACCTAATTTGACATTTGATATTTCATGATTTTGATGTGCTAACTTTGATATTCTTTGATGTGCATTGTTCATTTTCCTTTCCATATTCTCATTTATTTATAGTATAACTTGCTACTTTGCAGGTTTGAAAAGAATAATTTTCAAATAATTTTCTTAGCTAGATGTGCATTGTTCATTTTCCTTTCCATATTCTCATTTATTCACAGTATAACTTGCTACTTTGCAGGTTGGAAAAGAATAGTTTTTCAAATACTTAGCTCCTTCAAATTTGCTTGAACCGAACGTTTGAACAGATCTCACAGAAACTCATTTTCTCTCCAATAGTCAAAACACTAGGTTTTAGTAAAGTTCCAAAGGAGGTCCTTTCTCTTTCTCATCCAAATGAAGCTTGCACACCTGCACTGGCACCCAATTTTAGAAGACACCTACGTATGCCTCTAGCATCTATATGGGCACATGAATAGAATAATAATATCTAAAAAAAAATCTTTATTGTCTCTTGTTAAAAGCAGTGAACACATTTATAACTAGGGTGCAAGGGTTATGGCCGATAGAAAATTATTTTATTATTGTGAATTGATGGAAATTCGAAGGCATTTGTTCACAAAGTTAGAAAATTGACTAGATTGGCAACAAACAATTGTTGGTTGTTACAATTATAACTCATGACCAAGAATTTTATACTCCAAATGACAATGGTTCTATGTTTGCTCTAAAGACTATCGTTGAATAGAATATAATAGAAAAGTAATGAAAATTATTAGGGATATCTTACATTCACTTTACAACAACAAATGACAATCAAGCACAAACAACCTAAAAATGCTAACATCTTTCAATGTACCATGATACAATGCCCTTATAACAATAACCAGATATCCCAAGAAAGTACAAGAGGATTGTGTATTGGTAATCATAGCTTGGTTGATTGAAATGTTAAGACATATGCAAAAATAAGACGTGCTATGGTCCAATGTGATAATGCAATTCTGCATAATTGTATAACCACTAGTGCAAGTGGTAGAAATATGTGTAACAGTTCTCTATGCTGATTTGTCTTTCAGTGAAAAGAAAAGAAAACAACCAGCTAGCTCAGAAGATAGGGCTCGAGAAGGCACAATATATTACTGGTTCACACAAAAAATTTGGAGAAAAGGGGATCATACCTGAATTTTATCTACATCTAATTTGTTCTGTCAAACTCCTCCATTAGTATATGTTGGGGAATAATTTATTCCACATGGTCAAACTTCTAGACTCTTCTGCCACCAACCTCTCACCGACCTACAGACCGTTTGCTATGCATGTGGTTCTGGATAAACCAAAATGTATTGTAATGTTTTGGAATCTTCCTGAACCCACCCATGATCTCTAGAACTCCTCCATTTTCTGGAAGCTTCTAACTCCTCTATAAAGGAGGATTGATGTAAAAATTTTATACAGGCAATACAATTAAAGTTTATATATTTCTTTGCCTCGCCCACCCTATCAAGTGGTATCAGAGTAGGTCATTGGGAGAGTTGGGATTGATATGCATAGAGTTGAAGGTGTGCAAAAATCGCTGTGCAGAAGTTAGAACATAGGATCGCTGTCCAGATCATTGTTGATTGCCAGAAGCATCGATAGACATGAAAATACAAGGGTCTGCAGATTTAAAGTTGATAGCTACCAAAAAGGAGATTACTATCTTGTCTTTGCGGATATTATAATCGTGCCCCCATCGCAAGAGGGAGATTGCCGCTGCCAAAAGGAGTTTGTAGGTGTTAGAAGAAAAGAGGGCTAAGGGCTACTGATCCCAGATCTAGTCATCACCAGAAAAGACAAAGCCAAGAGGATCGCTATTTGTAAATTGCTAGACAAAGGAGGGTTTGGTCATGAGAAGAAGCCGATAGTAGGAAAAAGAGGTCAAAGGAAGATTTTAAAGTTTGAATGCCTCAGTCTGCCACCTGTAAGGAAAAGATCCGCTGGTGTTTTAATCACCAAAGTATAAGCCACTACTGAATGGAGCAAAGGTCGTAGATCTGAAGACTGGAGAAATCCTTCATAGAAGAAAAGAACCTGCTGATTTATGAATTGCAATAAAAAGCTATTGTTTTTGCAGGGACAGCCAAAGTTAATTTCGAGAGGAGATCACCACTATTTTCTGAAGAGACCACTCATAGCGCTGTCCAAAATTTTTTGCAATCCGAAACAGAGGTAAGTCGTAGCTAATGTACAAGTTGCTGTCAATTAAGTCATGAAGGAGATCTGCCACTTTTAATGAAATCATTGCAAGTGAGGGTTTGCTAAATGACATTAGACTTAAAGAGGCACCAATTTTTGTATAGGAAAAGACACTAAAGAGATCAATGGTGATTTGATGTCCAATGAAGTTTGGAGCTGAATAAAGAAGGATTGCAATTTTCACAGAAGGTAAGGGTTTATTATGTTAAGGTTTTTATTTAGTGAAAATACAAAATTGTGAAGAAATCTTGAAGACTGTAAAAGTTGTCATTGTTGGATTTTTTTTTTTAAAAGAAGAATACATAGCAGAATGGAAGTCAAGTAATAATTACAGTTTGTAAAGGATCTAATCAGTGAAAGGAGGCTAAAGGTTGAAAGCACATGAAGCTGAATAAGGTAAGATTATTTGTTTGTTTCAATGGGAAAAGCTGATAGAGTAAAGAAAGAGAAAACAAAAGATTTAGAAGAAGAATTAATAAAGGTGAAGAAAGAAAATACAAGTTTAAAATGTGAAAATGATTTTTTAGAAAAAGAATTGGAAAAATTAAGGAAAGAAATGGGGGCAAAAAAATGTAATCTTTATAGAGAGGCAATTGAAGAGCTAGAGGATAAGTTAAAGTTTGTGGAACAAATAAATAATTTGCAGGTGAAGGAATTGTGCAAATTTAGAGAGAAAAATAAAGAGCTTGAAGAAAAACTAGAATTGTTTGATGAGATTAATACAAGGAATGAGGAATTTGAAAAAAGAGTGAAATTGGTTGATGATTTAGAAGAGAAGCTAAAGAAATTAGAAGAAACAAATAGTTTGCAGATGAAGGAAATTACAAAATTGAATAAATGTTTGAAGTCAAAATCCGTATGTGATGTTTCATGTAGTACAGAGGATTTGAATTTGTCAATTGAGAAATGTGTTTTTGTTGAAGAAGTTTGTGATAAAAACTGTCAAAATGATAATATTGTTAGATGCAATGGCAATGAAATGAATGTTGGTTTAAAGATCATGGAAAGAATGGGATACAAAGGTAAAGGTTTAGGAAGGAATGATCATGGGATGAGAGAGCCAATTAAGCCAATAATGAGGCCAAAGCATGAAGGACTTGGATATGTGACAGGTAAAGGAAATAATACATGTGTAACCAAATTTGTTAAAGAAAAGGAATGTGTGCAATGTTCTTATTGTAGCAGGAAAGGACATACGAAGGATAGATGTTGGGACTTACATCCTTGTAGTATTTTTGGTTTGAAAAGTCATTCAAAAAAAACATGTTGGAACAGGAAGTGCAAGAAAGATTCTATGGAAGATTGTATGAAAATGGATTGTGGATGGGTTTATGGATCCAATTGGCAGAAAATAACAGGTATGATCAAGAATTTGTTTAAATATAAAAGTTCGCAAGTGAAAGTTGATGGAAATCAAGCAAGGTTTTTTAAAAAGGAATAATAGATAATAAGTTTGAAGATGATAGTAATCATGGCAAGGCAAGCAATATATAGAAGGCAAGATTCTAGGAAGTTCTAGATTCAAGATTTGAAGAGTTAAATAGTTCAAGGACTGTCACAACAATTAGACAAGGACAAAGGCATCGTCAAGGAATAAAGATCATCAAGATGGCAAAGAAAAGGATTTGAGAAAGTTTGAAGAGTTGGTTGCAACCATAAGGCAAAGCAGAGAAAGAAGACAACTGTCAATGGCAAAAGAGATTGGGGAATGCCACAACATTCGTGGTCAAAATTAAGGAAGGAAAACCTCGATACTAGATTTTTCTAGAATAATCTATGTGATGTACTATTGTAATTATTGATATAATTACTTGATAGTAGAAATTAGGGGGGAGTGTTGGAAATAGGTAATTTCTACTATATTCTAGAATCTTCTTATGATGTATATTTTATTTATGTTGTAAGGTCGGCCGACAATAATAATTTTCTAGATGTTTCTATTAAGTAGTTTCTAGATTCATTCCTATATTTCTATGTTCTCTATATAAGAGGTAGATGTAAACCATTTCTGTACAAGCAATTGGGGAAGCAATGGAATGACTTGCCCCTAATTTCTACCATGAAGTCTCATTACAATCTTAGTTTCTTTCACTGATGTTGCGGCATCTAAAATCTTCTAGTTCTAGCAATCGAACCTAGGAAATCCCATGCTGCAATTGGGATGCTCTAACCACAAGCTCTAGCACATTTGGTTACCAGTCCATCATCGGTTTAGGTGCTCAACACTTGTATTTTCTTAGCACCTCCCATAGAGTCACACTGCAGGTGCTTGGGGATCCTAATAAACTCTTAACATCTGTCACAAATGGTGACAGGATCACCTCCTTTTCCTTTTGACGTCTATCACAAATGGTGATAGGATCACTCTAATTTGTTTAGCACTAATAATCTTCAGATCTGAGACTAAAACTTTGACTTTCACTTCAGCAACTTCCTTGATGGTGGCTACGGCCTTTTTGTGGATGACAGACACTGGCTTCTTGCACTTCAAACTTCACCTCTTCCTTCTAACATCGGTTACTTCATTTTCACTTCTCATGACTAGGAATACCCTTCTGCAAATTTTCTACTTTCAATGGCTGTAGCCTTCTAATCACTTACAATTAGCAATATTCAGCTTTTGCTACAGATCAGAAAGACAGCGATTCAATCTTTTTGACTCCAGAGTGGTAGACTCTCCTCAACAACATCAACAGCTATTGTGATCTCCCAACAACTCCTCTGATTGGGACAACAGTTCTTCCTTGCAATGGCATCAATAAACAAGCAACTGCGATCATCTCTTGGCAATCTTATGCGACTTCTTCAACACTCGGACTATTAGAAATGTCTTCAGACTTTTATCACAACACTTTTGCATAAAGTCCCCTTAACAGTAGCTATAAGAAATATCTACAACATACACATCCTTTGGTTGCAACTCCAGTTTGCTGCGAACACCTTCTTGGCTGCAACATCCTCACACTTGGAGCTTCATGGCTGACACAGGCCACCCACATATTCTTCTGACTCTCCAGGTTCCTACCATCGGCTCTGATACCAATCTGATAGTGGTGGATCTCACATCCAAAAGACATTAAACTCATATACAAAATATGAAACACTAAAAAATACACACAAAAATTTAATTCATAACTGTGCTGCTGCACCTCATTCCATTGCTTCCTCAATTGCTTGTATAAAAATGGTTTACATCTACCTCTTATATAGAGAACATAGAAATATAGGAATGACTCTAGAAACTACTTAATAGAAACATTTAGAAAATTATTATAGTCGGCCGACCTTACAACACAAATAAAATATTCATCATAAGAAGATTCTAGAATATAGTAGAAATTACCTATTTCCAGCAGTATACAAGATTACAGACCCCCACTTATACATATTGGACAATTTAGGAGATGACAAAAGGATGTGTTATCAGTTGTTCGTAGGATTTCTCAATTACACACGTTTTAATGGTTTTAATCTTTAATGGTAAGAGATGCCTTCCTAACGATGGTCAAAAATGCCTTTGTAGCATCATGAATCAATTTCTTAGTAAGGAACAACATTTTTTTCTCAATCTAAAGTATTTCTTACAAAATGTTCAAATCCTACAATGGTATGAATTTCACTTGAAACCATGTTTTATTCAAACTAGTTAGCATAAGAATCTAAATGATCAACCTAACTCAAATATTTAATACTATAATTGCATACACTTTGGAAGACCTAGACCCTAATTTGTCATAGGGAGAAAAACCACTCCATGAACCTGTATCTTCTATTCATTCCAACCTTTTACAATCGGCAGTCACTACTGCTCAGAAATTTAACACAACTCATATACATATACAAATGTGCATATATCACTCGTACATGTACACAAGTTTTTGATTAAAACTTTCAGACCCACTTATCCTCAGATACATATATATATATATATATATATATATATATATATATATGTGTTTTTACACACACACATACATGCATCTAAAGATTACAAGTGTATATATGAACTTCGAAACAGAATAGTTGCATATTTCTAACTGAACCAGTTAGAATCTGTTCAACAAACTTTCTCTTAAAAATGCTTCAAAAAATAGTTTCAGATTGAATCTGTTTTAGATAAAACTGATAATCATTAAGCTTCAGATTACGAATCTTTTTAGACAAAACTGATAATCATTAAGCTTCATTTGAGAGATATTCGAAGACAGTTTCCATAACAACATTATGCTTTGTAACTGACTGAAAACGTTTACATATTTCCTTTTGAAAAACTGTATATAATACCCTGGGTTTAAAACCCCAAAAAAAATTTATTCAAACTTCTAAAAACTGCATAACCATGTTTCGGGTTTGAGACTCTTTTTAGAAGTGAACAAGAATATAAAACCTTCATACCTGTTATGCCCAAGATTCTTCCCAAAGAACCTCATACCTGAATCACAAGACTCTGTTCGGCCTTAATACCTGAAACACAAGACTCTGTCCGGTCTTAGGAAGTTTCTTCCTTCTTTCATACGCCTCAGATCCTCATACATGAGCAAAAATGAACATATAAGCAAAATTTTAATCTTTCTGAGAAAGATAAGTGTATAAACCGGAATCTTCATTTGAAATAAAAAACAAACAATGAACCTGCATGAATCCATCAATCAACTTCCCTGTTTCGCACCAAAAATGTCTTGATCCAACCGATTACTTCCTGTTTGTTTTGCAGAATGAATTCAACTTTCATAAACAAAACGCAACAAAACTGTTTGCTCAGAATAAACGATACCCACAACCTTAATCAAATTTAACCAAAATTTGGAGTCCGCCATGCAAAGACAATACTTGGCCAGAAAGGACTGACAATAATCAATACTTCGTTCAGACTTGTCAGTTTACGGTGGTCTCAATTAAAACTGCCGACAATATCATTAAACCCTTTTCAATTTTTTCGCTTTAAACAGAAGCCATCATATATTCCATGCTACGTCCAAAATGCCATCATACTTTCCATGCCACATCAAAAATTGCCACATGTAACATTTTGCCAACAAAACAAATCTGCCACGTATTTGCCGGATGACAGATAAGTTAACAATCTCCCCCATTTTTGATGCAAAAATTTTCACCATTTCATAAAATGAACTGAAATACCATGTTGATTATAAACAAGATAATGAACTGAAATGCCAAGCAGATTTACCATGAAAACATGATTAACCTATGAACCAAGTGCATCCAAATACAAGAACCAAACCTGAACAAACCAAAACTGCTGTGCCAAAAGAACAAAATAAAAATGAACCTGTATGAACCTGTGCCAATACTGAACCTGTATGAACCTGTGCCAAAACAAAATCAAAACTGAACTGTGATCACAAAACTAAACTGTGCCATTCACAAAACCTGTAAAACAAAACTGAACTGTGATCACAAAACTGAACTGGGCCATTCACAAAACCTGTGCCTGAAAAACTGAACTGTGCAAATTACTCCCCCAAAATTTATGCATCAAAAATCTAACCATCTGCGTTAAATGTTTTCTGTGAAAGAAGCAGAAATCTAACACAGAATATGAAAAGTAAAAGACTTATTCCAGCATGGATTGAGAGAAGACTCCCAATCGAATTCTGAACTGTTCAAAAAATTCTCTAGGAAGAGCTTTGGTAAAAATATCAGCAACTTGTAATTTAGAAGGTACATGAATAAGAATGACCTCATTTGATGACACATGTTCACGAATAAACTGCAACTTGATGGCAACATGCTTAGTTCTAGAATGCATAACAAGATTTTTAGAAATCTGAATAGCACTGGTATTGTCACAAAGGATTTTCAGAGGTTTTTGAACATGAATACCCAAATCTGAAAGCTGATAAGACATCCAAATTAACTGAGTACAACATGCTGTTGCAGCAATAATTTCAGACTCAGCAGTAGAAATAGTGACACATTCTTGTTTTTTACTGTGCCAAGCAACTAACCGATCACCTAAGAAAAATGCAGCACCACTAGTACTTCGTTGATCATCTTTACATCCACCCCAATCAGCATCTGTATAACCAATGAGAGCAAAATCATCATTTTTTGGATACCACAAACCATAATCCAAAGTACCTTGTAAATATTTAAAGATACGGTGAACAGCATTGAGATGAGATTGACGAGGAGCTGCTTGATATCTAGCAACTTGACATACAGAGTGCATTATATCTGGTCTAGAAGCAGTAAGATATAAAAGACTTCCTATCATAGATCGATACTCTCTTTGATCAACAAGAGGAGATTCATCAATTTTCATCAACTTACATCCAGTTTCCATTGGTGTACCAACTGGATTACAAGTATCCATTTGAAACCTTTTAAGCATTTCCTTAGCATATTTCAGTTGAGAGATAAACAAACCATGTTCAAGCTGAGAGACTTGAATTCCCAAGAAAAATGTCAAAGGTCCTAACATAGACATCTCAAATTCAGACTCCATGATTCCTGAAAAAGTTTGTGCTAAATGATCATTAGTAGAACCAAAAATAATATCATCAACATATATTTCAACAGCCAATAAATTTTCATTGTCCATTTTTGTATACAAAGTGCTGTCCACATTTCCTTTAATGAATCCATTTGCAATTAGATGTTTATCTAATCTGGAATACCAAGCTCGAGGAGCTTGTTTTAAACCATATAAGGCCTTTTTGAGATGAAGAACATAATCAGGCTTGTCAGAAGATTTGAAACCTTCTGGCTGTTCCATATAAACTTCCTCCTCAAGATATCCATTTAGGAAAGCAGTTTTGACATCCATTTGGTAAACAGTGAAATTTTTATGAGTGGCATATGCAAGAAAGATTCTGATTGACTCCAACCTTGCAACTGGTGCAAAGGTTTCACCAAAATCAACTCCTTCTTGTTGTGCATATCCTTTGCAAACAAATCTGGCTTTATTTCTGATCACTACACCTTCCTCATTTAGTTTATTGCGGAATATCCATTTTCCACCAATAACATTTTTACCATCAGGTCTGGGAACAAGTTCCCAAGTCTTGTTTTTCTCTATCTGATTTATTTCATCTAGCATAGCATTTTGCCAACTAGGATTTGATAGAGCTTCTGTTACATTCTTTGGTTCAAAATCTGCTATCAAACAAAATTGTTCAGCAATATTTACTTGTTCTCCTATTTTGGCTTTTCTTCTAGTTAAAATTCCTTTATCAATATCACCAATAACTTGAGACTCAGGATGTCTCTTAGCTATTATTCTAGAAGATGTTTTTATCTTTGATCCATCACTAGTGATTTTAGAATTGGAACAATTTTCTGATTCTATTTTTCCTGCAAGTTCATCTTCATCATCAGTTTCAACTTTATCTTGTTCACAATTTTCATTATGAATACTTTCTGATTCTTGAAAAGATAAACTTTCATATTCTTCTTTGTCATTACAGCATACAGATGTTTCATCAAACATAACATTTATAGCTTCTACAATTTTGTTCAGCCTTTTATTAAAGCATTTATATGCTTTGCTATGTGTAGAGTACCCAAGAAAAATCCCTTCATCAGATCTTGAGTTAAAGTTTTCTAGAGAATCATCATTCTTTCTGATAAAACATTTGCAACCAAATATTTTAAAGTTCTTAACATTTGCTGTTTTCCCATACCATAATTCATATGGTGTATAAGCTGTCCTAATTCTGATTTGAGCTCTATTTAAAATATAGACAGCTGTATGAACAGCTTCTTTCCAGAACTTGTCAGGCAGCTTTGCTTCATTTAACATGGTCCTGGCCATTTCCTTGACAGTTCTATTTTTTCTCTCTACAACTCCATTTTGTTGTGGTGTCCTAGCAGTAGAGTATTGTCTTTTTATACCTCGTTTTTCACAATACTCAATAAATTCTTGAGAAGTAAACTCTCCTCCTCTATCTGATCTTAAGCATTTCAGTTTTAAATCAGTTTCTCTTTCCACCATCTTCCTGAAAATTTTGAAACGTTCAAAGGCTTCTGATTTATGTTTCAAAAATGTTACCCAAACCATTCTTGAATAATCATCTATAAACAACATGAAATATTTTTCATCATTTAAAGAGGTTGTTTTGGTTGGACCACATAAATCAGTGTGTACTAGTTCAAGTGGTCTATTTGACAGATATTCTTTTGTTTTAAAAGAAACTCTTGTTTGCTTACCTTTTATACACTCTTCACAAACAGATGCAGGTTTAGTTATTTGTGGTAGTCCCCTGACCTTTTTGTTCTTGCTAATTCTAGCAAGATTATCAAAGTTCAAATGTCCCAGTCTTTTGTGCCATAGCCAATTTTCTTCCACTTGACTCATAAAGCAGGTATTGACCAATGATGTTTCTTGAATAGTTGAATCTATTAGATTATATAAATTACCATTTGTTCTTAACCCACTGGCAATGACTCTATCTTTCCCATTTTTAATATGACATTCTTTTGCATTGAAAGAGATAGAATATCCATTATCACATATCTGACTGACACTTAAAAGATTATGTTTCAACCCTTCAACAAAGTACACATCATGTATTGGTGTATCATTATTTAAGATTATTGAGCCTTTTCCTGTTATATAAGCTCCTGAGTTATCACCAAAACGTACAAAACCTCCATCAAAGTTTTCTAAGGTTTTGAATTTGTTCTTGCACCCAGTCATATGATGAGAACATCCACTATCCAACACCCATGTTGCAGATTTTTGAGCAAATAAGACTGTTTCAACAATTAAGGACTTTTCATTTGTCTTTACTTGTTTCCATATCTGTTTAGGTCTCAGATTTAATTTACACTGATTTGCATAGTGACCATAGTAAAAACATTTGAAGCACCTAATAACTTTTCTTTTGCCTTGACTAGTGCTATTTTTACAAAAGATTGCTTTGTGCCCAAAAATATTACAGTTGAAACAATATCCATTGAAAAACAACTTTGTTTTCTGATTAGTAGATTCTTCAGAAGAACATTGCAAGATATTCAGTTTTTTATCCTTTTCTTCAAGTAAGAATTTTTGACTTTCTATAATTGAATTTGCTTTTATTAATTCATCTTGAAGTTTTTGATTTTCAGTCTCATGATTTGCAACTGATTTTTTTAACCTTTTAATTTCTTGCAGGGATTTTAGAAGTTCTTCTTCAAGATCTACTTCTATTTCTAAATCAGATGAGGATTCAGGCTCATTTGATTCAAATTTAGGAGTATGTACTATTTCAGCCATAAACAATTTTTCCCCTTCTTCATCTGCATCACTGGATTCTTCATTTGGATCCTCTTTTGAAAAAAGACTTTTCTTTTTGAAATCCTTAAACCTTTTATTCTGATTCCAAGGCTTCTTTCTAGAAAACTTCTCTTCATCACAATCATCAAGTTCAATATTTGGACATCTAGCAGCAAAATGTCCTAATTGACCACAACTGAAGCATTTAGGTTTGCTTTTATATTTATTTGCCATTCTTTTAACCAATAATGCTTCTAAAGCATCAGTTAGATCTGAATCACTCTCATCATTTTTTTCAACCTTAAAGGCTGATTCTTTTGATGAAGAACTAGCTTGATTGCTAATTCTCATTTCATAAGCAGTTAGAGTTCCTTGAAGTTGATGTAAGGTCATTTTTGAAAAACTTTTCTTTTCTTCTAATGTAGAAATTTTTGTTTCAAATTTAGGTAGGACTGACCTAATAACCTTTGAAACAACATCATGTTCTTCTATGTCTTCACCTAGACCCTTCCTGGCATTCACAACTTCCTCAACTCTTAAAAAATATGCAGCAATGGTTTCATCCTCACTCATTTTCAGATTGTCAAACTGAGTTTTAAGAGTAATCAGTTTAGATTCTTTAACCTTGTCATCTCCTTGATAGATAGTTTCAAGTTTTACCCATATATCATTTGCAGATTTACAATAAATGACTTTGGCAAAGACATCTCTAGTAAGACCACAAAGAAGAGCATATCTAGCCTTCTTATCTAATTCAAATTTTAGTTTCTCATCAGCATCAGTAGGAACTGACGCTGGAACAGTGTATTTTGTTGTTACAACATCCCACATCCTTACATCTAGAGAATGTATAAATGCTTCCATTTTAACTTTCCAGAAAACATAATCATTTCCATCAAATAAAGGTGCCCTATTAAGGAAAGCTCCTTCAGAATGTGCCATAACTTCCAATAACCAGAGATCAATTCCTAAAGGGAATCCTACGCTCTGATACCACTTGTTGGAAGTGTTACGGTTCTGAGAGGGGGGGGGTGAATCAGAACTGTACTGTTAATTGAAAACTCCTTACAAAATTTTGCACTAAGCAATATAAAACAGAATATTTACGATTTGAGCAAGAGAAGCATAAGCATTCTTCATAAGCATAAAGAAATGAAACTCACAAACATGAAGAAACACCAAATTTGTGCCGAGTGGAAAACCCTCCAAAATCTCATGATTTTGTCATAGGGAGAAAAACCACTCCATGAACCTGTATCTTTCATTCATTCTAATCTTTTACAATCGGCAGTCACTACTGCTCAGAAATTTAACACAACTCTCATACATATACAAATGTGCTTTTATCACTCGTACATGTACATGAGTTTTTGATCAAAACTTTTCAAACCCTCTTACCCTCAGATGCATATATATATATATGTTTTACACACACACACATATCCATACATCTGAAGATTTCAAGTGATAAATATATGAACTTCGAAACAGAACAGTTACAAATTTCTAACTGAACCAGTTAGAAACTGTTCAACCAACATTCTCTTAAAAATGCTTCAAAAAAAATAGTTTCAGATTACGAATCTGTTTTAGATAAAACTGATAATCTTTAAGCTTCAGATTACGAATCTATTTTTGATAAACATTAACCTTCGTTTGAGAGATATTCGAAGACAGTTTCAATAACGGTTTTATGCTTTGCAACTGACAGAAACGATTACACATTTCCAACAAAAACTGTATATAGAACCCTGGGTTTAAAACCCCAAAGATTTATTCAAACTTTTAAACACTGCAAAGCCATATTTTGGGTTCGAGACCCTCTTCAGAATTGAACAAGAACATAAACCTTCATACCTGTGTATTCTGCCCAAAGAACCTCAAAACAGAAACACAATACTCTGTTCAAGACTCTGTCCGGCCTTAGGGAGTTTCTTCTTTCTTTCATACGCCCCAGATCCTCATACATGAGCAGGAACGAACAAATAATCAAACTTTTATTCTTTATGAGAAAGATAAATGCATAAATCTGAAACTCCATTTGAAAATAAAAAGCAAACAATGAACATGCCTGAATCCGTCAATCAACTTCCCTGATTCGCACAAAAAAATCTTTTTCCGATTACTTCCTGTTTGTTTTTGCAAAATGAAATCAACTTTCAAAACGCAACAAAAACCGTTTGCTCAGAATAAACCGATACCCACAACCTTAACCAAGTTTAACCAAAATTTGGAGTCTGCCATGCAAAGCAAATACTCGGCGAGAAAGGACTGACAATAATCAATAATGCATTTAGACTTGTCAGTTTACGGTAGTCCCAATTAAAAACTGCCGACAATATCATTAAACACTTTTCAATTCTTTCGCTTTAAACAGATGCCATCAAATATTCCATGCTACGACCAAAATGCCATCATACTTTCCATGCCACATCAAAAATTGCCACATGTAACATTTTGCCAACAAAACAAATCTGCCACGTGACAGATAAGTTAACAAGTAAAGCACGACAAAACACCTCATAGAAATATGGGCTAATAAAGGTCAATAATTGAAATGGTGGAGACTATTGAGACTAATGCATTTTTTAGCAGGACTCGAATATGAAAAAAAATCATTGATTTCCACTCATAAGGCTTAAATCAAATCCTAACCAATTAGGAATCAACGATGGAAAAGGGAGAAGTGGACGTAGGAGGCAAATTTAGAAGTCAACGAGAGGAGCGCCACACATTGGTACTCATAGAACCAATAAGAGAGAAAGCAACAAATTTTCCCTGAGCCACAACCACGCCTAATTCAAATGTTAAATGAAATCAGACAAGGAGAGGACCGTATTCAGATGGATTGCACTGATTAACCTAGATCAAGACTGACCAAAGTGAAACTCGAATACTTTAACATTACGCCTTTCAGATAAAGCTATACGAATGAGATTGTAAAATACTCAAATGTTTGGCTTTGGAGGCATCGACTGAGTTGCATGCAAATTAAATTTTCAGGCTCAAGAATAATCATCGAATAAGTTAATAAGCCGCAATGTTGGTGATGAATGCAGGAAGAGATTCAATAGAAAAATTTTCTATGGAAGAACTTAAAAAGGGCGCCTATATGGAGCCAAGCATAGCAAGGAAATCGTATTGTTTTCTAGCAGCATAGACTTTCATACATAAACCTCAAGAATAGAGTCAAAACTGAGAGTAGAGAAATGGAACCTGGAATCCGGCTGACTATAAACGAGGATTTGATGCCAAGGCATGCAAAATATTTCCATCTATTCTTATTGCTTTAACAACTTGTTTTATCAATCTGATTAAAAATCTTCGCTCTTCTATCATGTACCTTCCATAATTTAATCAGTTAACTCTAAATACGATAGCATTTATCTTTATTTATTCTTTTTCTATCTTTCCTTGATTTTTAATTCGTTGTCCTTATCTTCATCCGATTTGGTATTCCATTTTAACATTTAATTTCCTTATAATATTTTCCCATATTTTGCTTTACTAATAAATCTCAACCTTAAATAGCAATTGTCAATTAGTTTGATTATAATTAATACTTTATAATATAATAATTAATAATAATATCTTTATATTTTAAATCACTTTATAATTTAATAATTTAACAATTTATTTAATTCTATGCTACAAATCACGTTAAACACTCGAAACAACATTTAATCCATTTAATTATATTTTTTTGTTTTTTTCCTTTAATTCTAAATTAATTTATGCTTTCTATAATCAATTTAATTTAATTGAACTGATTAATCAAGGCTAAACATAAAATCAATTTTATCACCTAACTTAAGGTCAATTAAACAAGGAAATCAACAAGACCTCTCAAATCAACCAATCATACATACACAAATATGACGAAGGATCAAATGTGGAGGGGCACTACATTTTAAAGTCCAAAGAGTATGAGGACACTAAAAATAATCAATAACATCCTAAGTGGCATCATCAGTATGTATTGTAATAACTCCTAGGACATGATCCCTTTTGCAATTCCATGCAAAAAATTTACTATTTGTTGCTCTATCACTTCCTCTATCTCACTTATACTTTTATAGAACACATTCAATTCAACATAGGATTTTAGTTCAATTTCATTAATGTTGTACATTACAATCAAGGTGTGCAAATGAGAAGGTGATGGATTTTATCTTTTATTATCGATGCATTCTTTCAGATATCTCCTAACTTCTCAACTAGATAGTATCGAGAGGGCATTTATTAGGAATCTTTTCCCAAAGCTTGGTGATCAAAATCTCTTGCACTAATATCCAACTTTTATAACAATTTGTACCATGGCGTATGATGATACATAGGTGAAAGATAATTTTAAGGTTATTTCATGTTTGACCTATGATGCCTCTATTTCTTTATCCCCATCCTCTTCTCAAGAAATTGATAATTCTACAAAGAAGAACACCAATAGCTTATAATTTTCTCCTTAACACAACCCTTATCAAATAATTAACTAAACGATTTTAAAATTTCTTTACTCGTCCTCCTCGTCTAAATTTACTATCTTCCTTTATTCACAAGCTAACTCTAATTGGATGAAGCTAGAAAGCCCTTTAATTCCATCTTTCATGAATTTATTTCCAATAACCTTATCCAACATCTTCATACCCAAACCTTGAACCCTATCCTCTTTTATTCTACCAATTTTTCCAATTATTTTAGTCTATATATTTATTTTTCTATGAAACATGCCTTACTATCATCCTCACTTTTTTTTGTTAATTAGCTCTTTGGACTTCCTTATCACCAAATCATGTTCCCCCTTACCTAAATATATATTTTTTATTCACTTTCATAGGATTCTCCTAAGATATGATTTTATTAGTCCAACCCTAGGTAATTATTGATGTTCTTTTTAAGTGAGTGTAGGATCATGGGGGTCCAAAAAGTGGCGATATGACCAAAAAGTGGCTGACGACATTTTTTTAATCCAAATTTGATGAAACAAAAAGGGTGTATTGATAAAATTGTCAGCTTTCCAAAAATATAAGATGTGCCTTATTTGGAATTAAATAGAAAATTATTATTTATTTTATACATACATTCTGACTAAAGTCCTCATTGATAAGTTGATTAAAAACATCTATAATTTTTAAACAATTTCAAATTTTTTGAATCTGAAAGATGTGACACATTCTATGCTTCTCGTACCATAGGATAAAAAAAAAAAAAAAAAAATTCATAAATTTTTGACCATGTTATGGTGGTCAAACAAACAAGTTTTAATATTTTAAAAAAATTCTAATAATTTAAATTCATAACTAATTATTTACTTGCAAATAAATTATAAAAAAATGTGACACATCTAGGCACATGTCCTTTACTTATATTGACAGTTTAAAAATAAAATAAAAATGTTTGTACTTAGGTTGGTCAAACATACACCTTCTTTTTTCTTTTCCTAAAAATTTAGTACTATTGTATTGAAATTTTAAATTTTCACCAAATAGATTTATTTATTTTTTCCAAAAAAGACTAGTATCTTAGAAATTATAATCAATTTTCTACAAATTATGTTCTTACATGTTTTTAAAATTATAGTGTTGGAAAATGTATCCCTTTACATTTTGACACTTGTTTGGATCCTCCTTATTAAAACATGGCTTATTTATGCCTTAATTGGTCCCATTTTACATCCACAAGCCTAATTAAATGCATGGATAATCCCAACATTTAAGAAATTACAAATCATAATTCATGTTTCTAGGTTGTGTGTTCCAGATCTGGTGATTTGGGACTCATACACCACCTTGGGCGTATGGGTTCCACCTAAGTCTTGGGGCTTGATCTTAAATGTGACATTGAAGTTAGCATTTATAGAAATATGTGTCCCGAGTTTTGAGCCACTAGGACTCATACGCCCCAACTAGCGTATTAGTCCCATTTTAACCTAGACCTATTTTAATTCAAATTTTTGGTGAGATTTTATTATGCTAGATCTGATATGGGCTTGTAGTATTGTAATTTCAAGAAATTAGGCATAAACAAGTATAAATACAAGGTTATTCCACATAATTTCACCTAAGAAGTTTTATGCAAGCACTCCCATAACAATTTATAATCAAGAGATGATTCAAGAGAAAATCATCAAGCATTTGAAGAAGCATTCAAGATTCAAGCATCATGTCAAAGTCTTCATACATCTTGTGTGTTTGTGAGCTAACATTTGTGATGTAGATTTTCATGATTCAAACAAGCATTCAAAGACATTATTTCATATCAACAATCAATAGTCAAGATCCACATCCATTCCAGAGCCATTTCACACAAGTTTGCAGCCTTCATTCTAAGGGTTTGGTGAGTTGCGACATTATATTTGTTCATTCATCATTCCTTCATGTTTTTCTATTTCATTTCAAGGTTTAATTACCAAAATAGGGTTTGACCAAGGAAAGCCCCTATTCCCTAACACAACAACATTTTTCTCTCTTTATGTGTTTTTGTAGATCTAGGTGAATTGGAGCTTGGAGATCCTTTGAAGACAAAGTTACAATTTAAGTTGTCAAAGTTGTCATCTTCATGGAAACTCGCCTACAGATCAAAATTCAGAATTTTTGGACCTGAAGATTAGGCAAGACGAAAGCTACATAAGATCACTAGAGGCTACAAAAATATTAAACAAACCCTAATAACAAGACTAAATCACCACCGTGGGTGCATGAGTCCCTGCATACCCCTTTTCACATATTTTCGTGGATTCTGATAAGTCACCAAGAGATTACAGATTCTACCTAGAAACCCTAAAATATGACTAAATCGCTCAATTTGGCATATCATTCCTAGTGTACTTCAAAAACAACAAATTTTAAAGTTTTCAAATCTGGTCTTGACATCTCTTATCCTCTAGGTGCTTTTCTGTTTCTCTCTATTTAGTAATTTGATTTCATGTTTTAAGTTTCTAGGGTTTTGTGCATTCATGCTTGTATTTCTCCTTATAAGCTCCATTTAATGGTGAACCCTCGTTTAAGCACATCGAAGGAAATGCCTAGTCCTTCCCTCAATTGAGTCACTTGGTTGAGGGATCTTGGTTTCCTAATGAATTGAAGTGTGAAATAGGTCCCCAAAGTTGTCCATCTCCTAAAAGGTGGACACCACTATTTCTTTTCTTTTCACAAATTATGTTAATTATTCAAATTTTTATGTCAAGTTGTCTAACTTCATTTTCCTAAATTCGCATTGCCTTTTAAGGGCCTAGTTTGGACCCCCACGATGTAGTGCCCCTCCATATCAGCCCGTCTAGACATTTGTGTAAGTGTTTATTTATGTTTGCGTTGTTTATTGTGCTATTGAATTATGTGGTAAACATAATATTTTAAATAGCCTCAATGTTAAATTAGTTAATTAAATAAAAATCGCTCATAAGATAATTTAAATAAAATTAGAATTAAAATAATAATTAAATAAATTGTTGTTGTGAAAAGATAAATATTAGTATCGTTAGATTTTAATTAATCAAATGGAAAGAAAGATAATTTTTAAATTGAATAAAATGAGATAAAATCCTAAAATGGAAGAAAATAATAGAAAAGCAATTAAAAGATAGAAAAATATTTCTTGTGCTCATGCATAGGCATGAACTGAATGTAGAAATGGAATTTACTATTTTTGGGTGAGATTTTTATTTGATTTGATGCCTTTTACCTTCGAATGAATCTGGATCTATGGCTGTCCTATTGCTTGCCCTATGCGTTGGAAGTTGATTAAAAAATCTGTTTTATGAAGTGAATTGGATGAAGGGGGGATTAATAATTTTCTTTGGGGGTTTTCGAATAGGGAGGGGGATCTGCAAGATAATATGTTTATTCTGTAGATTTTGTGGAAGAAACAAGGATTTCTGGGAGAAAAGTCAAATAAGGGTTTTTGAGAAGAAAATTTGGGAGAAAGAATTTCATTTCTACTATTGACTCTTGGGGGGAAGAAACGAAGAAGGTATCAAATCAAATCATTTCGAGGAAGCGAATTTCCGGGTGAGTCTTCGTCCTCCTTCCGATAGTGTGAAAATGATGCGTGCCTTTGAGATTTCTATAAAGATTGGAAGATGGAACTTTGGATGATGCGTTGCATTCCTTTATATCTAGCTTCTGCATATTCATTGGATGCTATGGTATGGTTTGTTTGTACAATGGTAATTTCATTAGAAGTTTGCATCCCAGTTTGGCATCGAATCACTTCTCCTCCCAGCTGATTTCCCCTTATCTTGTAAGTTTCTTAAGTTCAGTCACGGCTGTGCCAACGCAGCCCTCCCTCAGCTGCACACTTATCTCTGCTTGAACCTTCGACCTTGCTGTCAGCATGGCCCCAGCTGGGTATGCGATTTAGCATGTTTGATAATTCGACATTGTGTGAGTTTGATTTCATATCAGACAATAAATATTCAATGTCTCCCTCCATCAGATAATGCAGGTAATTGAATTAGACAAAAGCGTCTTTTGGCCTGATATAAGCCGAGATTGGTGATCTATTTCCCTGCATTATCTCTCATTCAGTTTTTCTAGGCTTTTGCTCTCTTTCAGTTTAATAGAGACTCATATCGCGTCCCTTAGCTCTCATTTTAACATGGCATTCTATGAGACCACCCCTCTTGAGATGAGCTTCCAAACACTTTGCATGCCTTGTAGACGCCTCCTCATCTGCATACGTGTTTAGTAGGATACTTGTAACACCAATTCCTTTTGCTCTAAATTACCTTAGCATGAGCTTACTTTTCAGATTGTTTCATTTAGCATAACCAATATTCTCCGCAAGAACATTGTACCTATTTAAAATGAAGGAAATGGTTCGCATATCTCTAAACAATTTCTCTTGCAACGATCCCGGGGATGATTTTAGACATAGTGTGGCAATTAGAATATCCCCGATCTTGGTTAACCAACCAAATGCGATCGCTAACTTTTACTATCGTGGCAGATTTAAGAATAGTTTGTTTTCCTTCCTGTAACATTAAGTAAAAGTCCTAAATCTAGAAATATCCTGTTGCCTTCTTTCGCCAAGCCAATTCTTTATGTTGCGTGCCTCTTTTCCTGTTGGTTCATTGTCCCTTTTGGAATTTGCTTGTAATCTTCTTAAGCCTTTTGTTCCTGCACCCTATTCATGCTACTACCACAACTTTATAAGGTGTGAAGTTGGTAAGTAAAGCGGTTTAATAAACTTAGATACCTGGATTTAATGAATAAGCTTACCTACTGAGTTTATTTCTGTCCTTTTACTTGGAATTCGATAACTCTACTTAATCCTTGGTAATTAGTGGTTAGTTTGTAGGTTAGAAATTGATAAATTCAAATTGCTTTGGTGTTTTGGTTAACTATATTTGCATATGTATATTTATGCATAGATATATAAATTATGAAATTAGAAAGTAATTTGATTTCTATTTATTGTTGATATGTATTTATCTCGGTGGAAGTTAAACATATGTTACATTTTATATATATATATATATATATATATATCTCGGTGGAAGTTAAACACATGTTACATTATATATATATATATATATATATATATATATATATATATATATATATATATATATATATATATATATATATATATATATATATATACTTAGTAAAGAATGTTTTTTTCTAAAAGAGAAAATAAAACGTAACTTAATTTACGAAGTTGTGTCCCGGTAAATTTTTGGTTATGTGATCATTTAATTAAAATCAAGAGGAGTTGATTTAGTCAAACATAGAAGAAATTGAGTGACTTGCAATTTGGACATTGTGTGTGTGTGTGTGTGTGTGTGATTGTATCATACTAGAAGATGAAGTAATAAAAGAATGATTAGAAGAAGTAAAAATGTAATGCTATAAGATAGTAGTTAATAAAAGATGTAACGGGATAGGTGTGATTAAGCAAATTGTTTTATTTGTATTTAGATATTGAAAAGGTTTGTTTAAGTAAAAGAAAATGCAAATATAACTGCTTGAAATATGAATATACACATAAATCCATACATATATATGAGCACAAGAATAGTGTGCCATGGATATAAAAAATAAATAAATGAAGTTAATAACATTTTGGTAATTAAGGAATTTAGTTGGATAATCTTCTAAATGTTTATTTTGTTGCATTCTCTATTAATGGAATTGTAAAAATTAGAAGGACCGATATCATAGACAATGATTAATTATTGTGAGATGTAGTAAGCTCTATTGATTTTATGTTGTGGTTTTGTAAACTTGAACAATATGAGTAGAATTATAGTAAGATTAGATAGTTTCTTCAATGATTTAAATGATTTCATGATTTTCATATGAATCAAAGGTAGTTGGTTATTTAAATGTTCTTTATAATTTTGTGGTGTCAGTGGATCTAATGGTCCCACGAAATCATGTTTTCTTCTTGTGATTGGTTTTGAAATGAAGAGTTCTTATGTATTGGCTTACTTGGAGTAATGTTGTGAGATTATGTAGGGAACCCGATTGTGATAAATGGATTATTGGGAGGATTTTTGACATTGTGGTTGTTTGATTTTGAGTTTGATGTTGATTGTGATTTTAGGTTATAGTTCCATTGTTGTGGTCAATTTTGTATCGAAATTGAGTATGATAGCTTTGGTTGAGTCTGAAGATCTCCTTATGAGATTACCACTCTTATGCTAATCTTGTCATTTTGAGATTGTGGGTTTTAAATAGCCATTTTGTGATTTGGATATTGCTGCCATTTTGATGGGGAAACATTGTGTTAGTAATTTGTTAGTCCTCTAGAGGTTAGAGGGGGAGTATGGTTTTTAATTACATAAGCTGGTATGGGGGTCGAGGATCCTATGAGGCTGCTTGGGTAACCCGGGATGGGGGCCGAAAACCTAGGAGGATCCACATTGGGTAACACATATCAAGCATGAAGTGTTTAAATGAGTTTTATAATGTTTCATCCGTAGGTGGGTGGTTTCATGATCTTGTTATTTTGATGATGGTTGATCTTTACACTTAGATTGTGTTTATGTGGGTTTTAGCCTTGCACTTGAAAGTGGTTTGCTTACTATGAAGTGTCAGTGTGAGATGGTGCATGCCACACTTGTGGTATTTATTTACTTGGCCTTGATATTTTGTGCAAGTTGGCTTACCCCATTTGTGTTTATGATATTTTTTTGTTGTAAGGGAGAGTGGCTTCCTACGGGGGCTAGAACCCTAAGTGGTGTCCTGGGTAACTCGTATGGAATTTGATGTAATCAAGTGATAACCTAATAAATAATTAGGGGGTGGGTAGTAATTCACACTAAAACAAGATAATGGATGCCTCTCTCATGGCTCAAGTGCTCGTTTAGGCTTGAGATGAGATGGGAAGGCTTGGAATGGCAAATCAACCACCTTGTCTTCATGAAGGGTGAGTTGATTCCACATGTGTAAGAATGGGGGCCAAAGATCGGTTGAGGTTGCTAGGGTAACCCAGGACGAGGGTCAGTAACCTATGAAGATCTGCATTGGGTAACCCATGTCGAGCCATGTGATGACACTCTACCCTTTAGCAACTGTGTATGTTTGTTTTTCCCCTTGTTGCCTTTGTTCCTCTGGAAGTGGATGTTGACTTGCCTTGTGGTTGCTCTTGTCGTAGATTCTTGTTTGTCATGGTTCACCTGACTGTTTTGATTGAGGGTCTTTCTTGTCATTTCCTACCACAGGGGGTGGGCCTTCGGGACCATATGGTCAAGTGGAATGTGCTATGCACCCCATTGGGTCCCCAACTAAGGATCGAGATGTGCAAATTTGTACCACTTGTGGTGACTCTAGAATTGTACTCGAGTTTAAGTCAATCTTGAACTTTGTATTCATCTTTTCAGTTGTATCATTATATCTTATTGTATTGTTCCCATTCATGTTGGGGAGCACTTTTGTATTAATGTAATTCTTGAATGATGTATCTTTTATTATAATTGTAATGAATGTAATCTTTGGCCTTATTTTATGGCTTTCAATGGATGCATATTGTTCACAAAACGTATTTAGATACTTGGTATTATTATGTGCTTTGTTTATTTGTATGTGATCCTTAATGGTGTTGTATCTATGGAAATATGTATAATTATGTTCATGGATGTGATGGATGGTATTTATTTATATAACGTTATGGATGCATGTTCGTTGACTATAAATTTATTAGTGGAATATGTTGAAAAATGAGGTGTTTTCTTAGCTTAATACTATGTAAAACTTTAATATTGCTGATCTAAGTAAGTCTTTTCTTTGTTACATATATTCTTTGTGGGTGATTATCTTGATTAATTCATTTTACTGTTGTAGAATGTAGAGAGAATTTGATAGAAGAACTAGACAAGATATTAGAAAGATCACAAAAGATATATCATGGAGAAACCCTTTTGGGAAAAAATGCCACCAAGAGTTATTCTATTATTCAATCTCTGAATTACAATAGCTCCAATTCTTGCTTGAGAATGCTTCTTCTATCTTTACCAATCTTCTTCACACCTGCAATAACAATTATTAAAAACTCTCTTCAACTTGAATGAGATATAAAGACAATATGCAACCTTGTAATCTCCAAATGGTGATAATTACAATGCACAAGCTCAAGCCCTTGAAAAGGTACACCATATTCCTTCAAGTTGAGTTATTCAGTGAAGACTAAAGCTTACAACATGTGCTTCATGAATTTGGGTGCTCCAAACTGAAGCTACAACTTCTCTTTCACTTCGATGATAATTCCAAAGCTCTTCCTCAAAGTTGGCGCCCTTAAGTAATCCTACTTAACTGAGCCTTCGAAAATATATTATCATGCATTAGAGGTAAATCCAATAAAGCATCTTCAGGGCCCAAGTTGGCTCCAAGTGATTTATAGTTAACTGAAACATTTACTCAACACCATTCATGCAAGAATGGTCACCCCCTGTTAACTGGAGGTAGTCCCTATTATCTGTCATACAACTCAAGTTATTAGCCATGCATTCCAAGTTAACTGAAGCTAACTACATGCAACTCAAAATAACCAACATGCATGCAACATGCACTTGCATGCAACTGAAGATAATTGAACCATAACTTAATTGAATTGAACTGAACTTAACTTAACTAAACTGATTCTGAACTGAACTGAACTAAACTAAACTAAACTAAACTAAAGTAATCTGAACTAAACTGAATTGAACTTCAAACATGCAAACATCAAATCCTAACTCCTAGGATCTTTACATGCATTCAAAAGTGTTATCTCTTACTCTGAATAGTTAGTTGAACTCAAGGTGAGTTGTCACCTTACCATGCGTGCACCCACATGTTCCTATTATTTAGGAATAACTACAAATGTCAATTTCATGATTTATTTCATCCAAATAATTAATCTCATTTTAATCTTAGTGTTGTTGAACACATTCCAAGAACTTAGGAGATACATGAAATAATTAATGTTTAGGATTTGCAATTAAATGGCATCCTCTTTCCAATAGAATACTTGTATTTAGTTAATCTGCATTATGGGAATCATGTGATGCTAAAGGTATTCAATATTCATTAAGTAGTGCAGCCATGTGTAACCCCAAGGCACTTAGATAGATGATATGCATATCTGTGGATTCATTACCAGTGTATGTTAATGTACACATCATATTAGTTTTCTTTAAACAAAATATTGGGTCATAAATGTTAGTTGTTTAGTGTCCTTTGGGGTTGCGTGGCGGGGCATTACATCATGATCTTGCACTGACCCTTTTCTTAAGTTTCTGCATGACCTTTTTCTTGAGTTTTTCCTTTTCTCCTTTGTATTATTTTTCCAATTTATAGATTTTGTCAATGAGGATTCTCTTATTCTACATTTTATAATTATTTTTGGTTTCTTACATTATTTAACATTTGCTCCTCTACTTTATTTATTAATTACCACTTTAGCACCATGGGTTATATTTCAACTAGACAATTATTCCATTTTTTATCATGTGGCACCAATGCATTCTTATATAACTACTAAATTTAGGACAATTAGGAATATCATGTGATTTATCACCAAAAATGTCACATGTGGAATTTACTCCTTTATTCCTTTTATGCTCATTAGCATAACGTCCTAAATTTTACCATAGTTATAATATTTTGGCCTTTTGGTCCATCTTTCTTTTATACTTCTATTCTTATTATGGTATCTTCCCCTACCACATATTTCTCTATAGTTATCATGGAAGCTCATGGAGGGTCCTACATCTTGAATTTGTGGTACCACATAGTGTATATTGTTAAGCTTTGTTATACTTGCTCTCAATTTAAGTTACCACTAGCCATGTGCCAAATAAACATTTAATGCTCTATAGATAAACCATATGCTCCATCCATACACATATCCAAAATATGCTTCCTTATTCAATCCATGAGTTTCATTGGTTCATATTAATCTTCTTCATGAAGTAACATTGGACACCTATTTGTGTCATGCTTGTCCCACTTTATATTGTATAGTATATACTTACTATGTTCTATGGGGTTTATCAAGTTCCCCTCATAGTGTGGTAGCTCTCCTGGTGCCTTTGATTATCATTCATTCCTTTGTGTTCTTCCCTACTATAATTTTAAACCAAAATTTACATGTTCTAGGTGGGGGGAAGTCATAGCCTTCTCACTTTTCATTAGAATTCCTTACTTCAACAAATGTTACATTTTCTAGCTCTAATTTGAAATTATCAATTTCATCATTTCCTAATTTTTTCTCCCATATCTTTAACTAGGATTCTATTATGGTGATCAATTCTACCACATCCTTATATGAAGAGGAAATATCTTCATCTACTTCCCCTATAACATGAGGGGTTAGCCCTAAAATAAACTACTCAATTCATTTCTCTTATGTGAAGGTTTTTTTCTAGTTTTCTAACGACACTTTTAAATCATTTTTCATCATATTTTATTGATGCCTTCTTATTTTTTTATATTTCATATTTTATTTATGTTTTTGTTTCATATAAATTAGGTGAGTGTAAATTTTTCAAAATAAAGTCACTCAATTATTTCCATGTTTTATCATGCTTAAAGAGAAATCTTTAATGCACCATCTTAGTGCCTCATCATTGATGTTCTCCACAAAATATTATAATATGGTCTAGTTATCTTTAATGCTAACCCTAAAGCTATTATTTTTGTAGGGGTGTGAAAAAGGATATATTTTTTTCGGATATAGATAAAGGTTTATTGGATGTGCAGGCCTTTTGATTGGTCATTCTTTTAAGTTTTAGAAGTACTTTCAAAGGAAACTAATTTCTTGTATGGGGATTTTTCCAAATTTAACCATGCATAAAAATGTACTTTCCTACTTGGTTTCGATGGTTATGTTCATGTAAGACAAGTTTCATGTTGGGACTAGTCCAAGAAAGTGACTAAGTGACATGTAGGAAAATATCACTCTTACTATATGGCATTAGCTTGGTCATTAAAGGATTATCTTGTGGTAGGGTTTAATTAGTTGGTAGAATATATAGAAGTCTAAGTTGCAATGAGTAGTTGTGAACTATGGTTTAGGCTTCCCACATGCTAACTTACTTTTAGGGAAGGAAGAATAAAGAATCTTAGGAGTTTAAAAGGAAAATATGTAAAGAGGAGCAACATGGTTAGGGAAAGGGATACCCAACTTAGTGATTGAAGAAGAAATGGTATTAGGGTGAGAGAAAATCTGATATAACTAAATAATATATATGGAAAAAAAGGTAAAGGAAAGGAATCAAGGATCAAGGATGTAGCATCATAAATTGTTTCCCTTGAAAATTTCACACTAGTTTTTGCTCCTTCCTAAGTGTTTGGACCTAATTATGCACCTAATTTCCTAAATTATGCATTCCATGACCCATTTTATCATTTATCAAAAAATCAAATGCAAAAGATCAAAGTATACATTTAATATTTATCATTTATCAGAAAACCCTCAAGTGTTTGCAAGAGATTATTGACTACAGCAAGGAAGTGGAGAAAAAAACTATGGTCACCATCCTTGAGTGTTCCAACAGGAGCTTCACAATAGCAATGTGCAAATGTTGAAAGAAGGAGGGAAAGAAAGGCGATTGTTCTACTACACCAAATAATTAGGAGGGTCTGTAAAAGAAGCCCATATCCTTTAAAGAAAAATAACAATTATTGGTGAATGAATGGAAAGCCATTAATTGCCTCAAGCTATTAGGAGACCAATAGCTGACCTCTGATTCCTTGTTGGTTTCCCCCTATGTTTTTTTTCTTTCTTTTTTTGTTCTCTATGTAGCTTTTTTCTTTTTCTTTTTGGGTGCCTCATGTCTTGTGAGCTAACTTGTTTGGCCTTTACAACCATTTTTTAAGGGTACAAGCCTTTCCTATCTTTAATCTAATTAGATCATCAATATCTAGTGCATACATATTTTTTCATAATTATTCATTTCACATTTTATTTAATTAATTTATGAAGTCAAAGTAATTGTAATTTTGATATAGTGTATGTCGTAATGCATAATTTTGTATGTATCAAAATTCTTTTTTTTGTTGAAACAATGACATCAATACCTAAGGCACAAATATATATTTTTTTTTTCTCTATTTTTTAATTTTTTCATGTGTGTTAAACAAATACCTTGATGTTTGGGGAAAAACCTACATTCACAAGAAATAAAATATAAAAATAATAAGAAAATAAAAAAAATAAAATTACAATTTTTGGAAAGCTTAAAATAAGAGCTCTACATACTTTAAAAAGCACAATTTTTAAATGACTTTATTTCATCACTCAAAAGGTAAAGTAAAAGTCATTTTTTATCATTTTGATAGGTGTGAAGGAGACTCCATTATGGGTTTGAGTTAAGAATAGAGGAGTTCTATCAAAGTGGGTTTGATCTAAGGGGGTTTTATCTAATTCTCTACAATCAAAACCCTTTAGATGGAACCACTCAAGGCTTAAATAAATATTTTTTCTAAAAGATATGTGATTTTAGGAAAAAACCAAGATGTCCCAAAAGTGGGACACACTATTGTGGAAACACCCTATGATTAAGAACCATTCAATTATTTCCCACATATAACTATTTCTAGTTATCTAGAGGTATTTAAGTGTTAACCATACAACCCAACTTATGGTTCATAGTTGCATGCCTCTAGTTTTTATAGTGAACTTCCACTTGTGTAGGTATTGAGTGTAGAGTAGTCACTTAGTTAGCCACTGGATAAAGACATCACTCTACACTAGCCTCCCATATTTTTTATTAATATAAATAGGGATTTTGAATGATCCCAAGCCATTGTATGAGAAAGATGATAAATCATTAATGCTTATAAAGACCACAACTAAAAATAATAAAAAAGGGAAAATATAATACCCAACAAACAACCAACCCAAATTCAAGGTGGTTTGAAGCCAAATTAATAAAATGATCTTTAATTAAGCCCAAGCATCTTATTCTTAGTACTAAAATCATTATGTAATAATCTCCTATTTTAAGAAGAACCAAAAATATTGGTAAGGCCATAAGTAGTCACATCTCAAAACCTTGACACCCTTCTTTGAACGGGGTCTCCATCAAAATATAATCTACCAATTTTTTCCCCCTACTTGCTAAACCTTGTGCACCTCCATAATGATGATCTTGAAATCCTCATCAATAATTTGTGCTTGTTCTTTTTCCCTCCAAATGGAATGGTATTTCTTATTTTTCATGAAAACAACAACATGACCTACTTTGTAGTAACAATGACGAATAACCAAAGAATATTTTAATTCAATATGTTGCACCCAATCACCTAGCTTGGGTGATAAGGGAATCCATGAAGGGATTTCTTTTAAAAGACCATGAAATCTATAAAATATAAAATATTTATTGAACTTGATGACTATATTTGTTGTAATATGCTTACAAAAATTATTGGAAACACCCATAAAAATTTCTTCATGCTAATATTCCAATGGAATCCTTGACAATATAACCCAAATTAGAAACTTTGTGATGCTATATTTCATCAAAGTAAATCTTGGAGACCAAATTTTTAAATAAATGTAATTTTCCCCTATAAATCAAGAACCTTCTAGAAGAATCCTTGAGAAATCATCTCGATAAGAAAAGAAAAATGAAAAATGAAAAAATATTTTGTAGAGAAACCACCTCAATTTGTCCACTTAGTTTTAATTTTTGAAGTGCCCCTTCTAACAAAATCAAAGTTGGGATGATTACCACATTATCTCCCAATAAGAGAGTAGCTATGTCAAGCTATTGGCCAATCAATTAAAGAGTTTTAAGTGTGGAAATTTTGTGTATCATTTCCATCCTCACATCTTGGTAAAGAAAAATATATATACACTAGAAAATGCCTTAGGAAGACCTTCAAGGAGATACTCAGTCAAATAGGAAGAAAGGGACTCCTTCACTGTAGCTTGAGCAACATGGGCCCACATGCATAAAGGGAAAATAACATTGAAAGATAAACCTCAATGAATTGACTCTCAAAAATACCATCCATGGTCACGTCGTAGGCATTGTGGTACTACAAACTCAAACTATTTATGTCCTTGGATTCCCTATCCATTAGAATAAAGAGACACCTATGAAGGACCTCGATCTCACATGTAAATCCACTACACCTAAAGCATAGGAGTTTGTAGGAAGCAAAAAACCCCTCAAAAGAGTACCACTAGGCTCAGTCGACATAGAGTGAGATGAAACTAGCAAAATGATATTACACTTGCAACACATATATTTACGCCTTCAACTTGATTTCTATGGGGGTCTCTTCATCATCGAATTCTTAACCGGCAACCCACTCATCCACATCTAGCTTTCCATCTACATCTTCCTTGATACTTTTGTCCACGCCAAACCTACTCACTCTATGCTTGGATCAAAATTATTTTCTTCCTCTTGCTCCCACTTGATGTCATTCTCTTAGCCTCCATTGTTGCCATACCATCCTTAAAATTATTTAACAAACATCTTTTTGATAAAAACTAGTCGATAATTATAGTCTATAATAATATATCATAAACTCTACAAATTTGATTATCGTAAAGTAAGACGTGTGATTAACAATCAAAATTGAAATATAATATGAATAAGAACTTATGAAAATAAATTAAAATCAACATATATAACACCAAACATACATGAAAAAACAACACAAAAATTACTACCCAAAACTTGTAAAAAAATTTAATAAAAAATAATTATTTAAATAATAGTATATTTTGGGCCAATTTTTATTCTTGGTAGATTTAGTTGGAGAGGAATCACTAGATTTTCTAGGCTAATCAAAATATTATCAAATAAGTTTGGCAAAATATACAGAATTAGGTAAAAGAAACTAGTGAGGCTAAGTGCTCCATTGAGAAATCTCTTTCTCCTTTTGACTCGCATATTTCAAATTCCAATGCTTCTGCATTCAAAAGGATGTTCAATTGAAGACTAATAAGAAAGTGAATATGATTGGTAAGTGGACTCCTCCCCCTCCCGGTTTCTTTAAAATTATAATGTATGGATCTTGAAGAGGAAACCCAAATGTCGTAAGGATTAGGGGAGTAGGTTATGACAGTCAAGGCATTGCTCAATTCTTCTTCACTACATCTATGGAATGTGGTACTAATCATCAAATGGATGCCTAGGCTATTTTGTGGCATTGACTAAAGCTTACAAGTTGGGCTCAAAAAATTATTTGTGAGATAGATTCTATGATATTGGCTTCTTTGTTGCATAAAGGAAAGTATTATGTTTCTTCATAGAAGTTGATCACTATAGTTGAGAAAATTTTCAATTTCACTCTTTGACTCTATTCTTTTGTCCATATTCTTAGAAAATGGAATATGGTGGTTGATTGTTTGACCAAATAGACTTTTGAGAAAGGCCGTGATTGATTGGAATGTCACTAATTGTGGGTCTTTTTCATTGAAAAAATCAAAAGATCTTCTCTAGTTCATATATCATGATTGAGCTTAATTTATTTTTTCTTAAATCATATTGAGAGTGAGTTTTATTTGATTTTTTTGGATTGTTATGATTTGTGGGGTTGATGTTAATTTAAAACAAGAACTAATAGCTGGCACGAATTTTGAATAGTTAATGGCCTGATTGCTGGTTACAATACCTTTTCATAGTTCAAATGCGAAGAAATTGTCATCTAAAAGCACAATGCTCCGTACTTGTGTAAAGAGGGATTAAGACATCACCTCAAACAAAAAAGCAAAATGATGTTACACTAAATTAAAATTCCACACGGAAGGGTACGAACTCGCTTTAAATTACACGAATGAAACGATGAGTAAGAAGTTCTGGAAACCTCTTCAGCCATTGACGAAGTAAACAATTTGTTAAATGTCAAACACAGCGAATAATAAGACATATAACTTAGTACAGATAAGAATTAAACATTGCAACTTAGCATATAAAACCATGGATTTAGAAGCGATCAGTAGTCTGGATGCAAGAAAGTGACAACTCCTGTTATCGGCATCGTTTTCAATATATATTGACCTGAATGTGTACTCTCTGTACATCTAAGCAAAGCCTTACACTGTGTCCTATAAGCAAAGTTGTGAAACTACAGTAAAATAAAGCTACGAATAACGTTGGGAAAGAGAAAATAGCCAAAGCCGAAAAGGTACTACAAAGCCATTGGAGTAAATTCCTAAACTATTTTGCGGAGTCGCGTCTGCCTTCCCAACTTAAGCACCTGCACAAATAAATAATAAAAGAGTTCGTATATACAATGTTTTCCAATAAGCTTAAAGACTCTGTAACGTACCGCGTGCATTTTGTTGGAGTCCAATTGTAGGAAAGAACAAAGAAACAAACAGATTTGGAAACACATATTTATATTGGTCAAATGAAACAGTACATAAACCTTCAGTGCTTCAGCTCTTTCACAAACACAGACATGCTAATGGACAATTATAAACATCTTCTGAGCTATTGATTCACACATAAACCATTACATTCTCCTAACAAATAGTTAGAGCTTCTGCTCTTTGTTCAAACATTGCATTATCTCTATATATTATGCCTGCTACTCAGCTTTTTCTATATACATATTTTCATTTTATTTTATCCTATTCCAATTGTAAACCATGGGTAAATATGTCAAGTAGTTATTGTGGGTGATATGCAGCTTTCTGCAGGAATCACAGACCACTATCACCCACAATAACCACTCCACATATTTACCCATTAAAAGTGTATATAGAAAGATGAGAGTAGCAGGCATAGTAACAAAATCAGCATCTAATGTCTCTTTTAATACTTCACATATTTAGCCATGGTTTACAAGTTGGAATAGAATAGAATAAAATGACAAATGTGCAAAGATGAGAGTAGCAGGCATAGTAACAAAATCAAAATCAGCATCTAATGTGTCTTTTACTACTGTGGAACAGAGCCAGATAATTGCCATGAAAAGGAATCTCAAAGTAATTTTAACAAAACAAACCTCGAACAACTAGTACTTAGTTGTTGCAGACGTGTCTGCAACCACTAAACCTGGAGTTGTTGCAGACACGTCTGCAACAACTAAGTACCAGTTGTTTGATGTTTGTTTTGTTAAAATCACTTTGAGATTCCTTTTCATGGCCATTACAAACTTCTCATCTGTGTAATGTCTCTTTTACTGTTGTGAAACAGAGACGGATAATGTAACGATTTTATACATTTAAATGGCATCTGCCTTGCGAGTTGGGGCCCTTGCGTACTATGCAAGAATATTCTACACACAATTGCCATGAAAAGGAATATCAACTCCGTGTTGCCTGCGTGACCATCTAGTTAGTTTGCGGAGTTTGCTCTCTCTTCCGACACTTTATTTTAGACCTAATTAAGTTATGGTTTTCAACTATTCCTATTTCATTTTATTTAAATATTGACCAGTTAATATTTATTTTATTTTTATTATTTTTATTAGTCAAAATTAATTTTTGAATATTGAATTGGATGATGTTCATGAATAGTCTTTAAAAGATGTGAGAGGAAATATTTAAAATAAAATCATTTTATTAATATTGAAAAAATAGAGATGTTGGGTGTGACTAATTAATTTATATCAGCTAGAGATTGATGGTTCAAATCTTGTACTTCCATAGTCTCCCTACTTTACCAAGAAGAGGTAGATTTATAGTGGCTACTAATTAGAAAAAAAAAAAAAAAAAAACCTAACAAAATACAATATTGTTGGATCAAATAATAATGGTGCTAGGTGCTAGAGTTGAACTCCTAATATAGGTGGAGATAATAAAAAATTGTAATCAATTTTTTTTTAATAGAAAAAATTAAGGATGTTATTTAGTGATTATTTTATTATAAAAATTGAAGCCTTAATATTTAAGATTATTAGTCATTTTCTTATAGTAGAGATTTATGTTTTTATTAGAATATTATTTTTATTGATATATTTGCAAGATAGAAAATCTATATTCATTTTTAATTTTTATTGATCATATAGATTTCAAAAATGATTTTTCTTTTTTCTTATTTCTTGAGGATCAATTTGGTGAATATTTTATTACATTTTCAATTACAAAAAATGGTTGGAAAAATATTTAGTGTGAATTCATTGTTCCTTAATGTTTATGAGCACAAGTTTGGTGCTCGCAACCATGCAAATTAAAAAATAGTAATAGTTATTGAGTTTTGAGTGTTGTTAGAGGACTACATGCTCACTCCTTAGTGTGCTCTATTACTTGTAAGAACTATTAGTCATAAAGGTTTTGAAATAACCGTTAACATTAGTAAAATTGTTATCCATTAAACTATATGAATTTTATATTTAGCTTTGGCCTTTTTTCTTTGGTTTTATTCCCTAGAAATTATTAGTGTCACCTATCTAGTGTGCAAAAAATGCATCAATAGTTTGGTACTAGGAAGAGACAACTTAAGAACCAACTATAGAAGATTTGTGTTCTTTCACCTATTCTAAATCACTCTTATTAGACTTTGAACTATATTTTTTAATTGAGCTTAGAAAACCAAGAATTGATAAAGGGAATGTGAAGGTTGTTAAATATGTTAATGAGTCATCTAAAGGAAACCTTCTAGTCATAACACTATTTTCTAGTCCACTTTTCCATAAAATTGATAACACATCTTTTAATTTTATAGGAGGGATTATAATTAATATTGGAGGCACAACACACAAGTTCCCAAAGAAGACTAAACGACTTACACAAATTTAAAATTAGGGGAATGAGAATATTTGAAGAGTACATCCAAGCTTCTGAAGATGGTATCATCCTCAATAAAAAGAACATGAAGATGAAGCTTATAGAATTCTCCCATTTCCCCTTGATGTGCATCTGAAGGCATATTTCATTTGTAAACCCAACCAAAATCCATATAAGAAATCGTTAATCTTGGCAACCCACCTTTTAAAATAGAAAAATAAGCCTTGTGGGACCAAGACGCCTTTGGTGCCATCTTAGTTGGGCCCTTTGTGGGACCAAGACACCACTTAGGGTGTCTTAGTCCCGAGAGCTTTATTTTTAGGAATTAAGAGTGAGAAATGAAAATATTTGATTTAAATTAGCATTTTGTTGGCCTTTGGGATCTAATAATCACATTATTAGATAAGAGTGCCTATAAAACTAAGATTCACACCCCATTTTCACATAAGATGAGTTGAAGTTGAAGCAAGTTTGAAGAAGAGTTTCAAGAAGCATGGAATTGAAGTCTTGGAGTAGCTTTCTATTGTGTTTTTGCAAGTTTTTCAAGTCCATTTTCAAGTCAAGATCTAGCATTTCCAAGGACTAATGATGGATTCCTACAGAGGATCATGAGATATTCTAGGTTGGAAATGCAACTAGCCATTCTTCCAAGCCTAAGGACTTGTTTCTTGATTGATTCCATCTTCCATTGTTGTTCTATTTTCTGCCTAAGGAAGGTACTTTTCATGCTTATAGCATATTAGGGTGATTAAAGATATCCTTTGTAGGTCACTTTAATTTTCATCTTAGGAATTCTATTCTAACGCATTTGAATAGGGTTTCTCCATGTTCTAGCTTGCATAATCTTAGACAAACTTAAGATTAGGGCACACACACACTCCCATTTTGAGATCTATGCATTTTCATCATGGTTTAATTACCAAACAAGGGATTTGACCAAGGAAAAGCCCCATAAACAATCAATCAAATTTACTTTGTTTTGCAAGTTATTTATAGGTTCAAATTTGAAGACTTGGTGAAGAAGGAAGTGTAGACCTTGGACCTCGAGACCACATTAAGAGATTTTAGAAATTCAGATCGGGACTAAGATGGTAGCAAGGGTGTCTTAGTCCTCCTAGTGGAATTTTGCAGAGATTCTTTCATATTATGTTATGGCATCCAAATATTTTGCATCTGCCTCGAAAAACAATAGCGAGACTAATAAGACAGTAAGGGCATCTTAGTCCTCCATAGAATATTTTGATAGCTTCTTTGCATTTCCAAAATCCTTGTCACATTTCTAGAATTTCCAGGTACATACATCCTAACTTCCTATTGCATAATTTCATCATTTGCATCCTTTTTTAGCTTGCATTACTAGGTTTTGTAGGTTGAATGTTAAGTTGTCTTTTCCAAGATTTTTCTTGGTGGTGAACCCCTTAAAGTTGAAAGAACCCCCTCCTTGGTCTTCCTTGTTGAGAATTGACTCACCTTTGAGGTTGATGGTCAATCCAATTGGGATTCCTAGAACATTATTAAGTGACCAAGGGAGAATAGAGATGAGCATTCCCCCACTTCCCATTTTCCCATCGGTTCATTTTGATGAACTCGACATTCTAGAACATTCATTTTTTGATTTGGAGTCCATTGAAGTCTTAGATGTAGGTTGCATTCATTATTGCATTGCATCTTGTATTAGTGAAAGTGCATCTAGGGTTTCTAATATTTAGTGAAAGTGCATCTATGGTTTCTCATATTTGCATTAGTGAAAGTGCATATAGGTTGCATTTTTTGCTTTCTTGCATCATTTTATCTCATTGAAAAACTAAAAAGGGAATTGTTCATCATCCTAATTGCATTTAGAAACATTTTTATTGCATTCAAAATTGAAAAACTTGCATTTAACTTTGCATCCAATTGCTTGTCACTAGTTACTTTTTCTTGCATTCATTTACATAGTTTTCTGCTTCTAAACATCAAGTCCCTAGGTAGGCAACTTGGGAACACTGTTATCAACTTAGATTCTATTGATTTTCTAAAAAAAACCTTTATTGGGACTAAAACACCCTTAGCATCTTAGTCCCTCTATGAGTTTTTGGTCTAGAATCCTGTCTGAGTTGTGTGTTGTCTCTTCCAGTTTCTAGAACTTCCAAATATCATCAGGAGGACCAAGATGCCCTTCTTGGTGTCTTGGTCCCTGTGGAGTTTGAGGTTTCAGTTTTCAAGGTTAGACAGTGAATTTATGTGCTTTTGTTTGTTGTAGTTAGTTTTCTATTTTAGTTTGTTAATTTACTATTTCATGCATTTCCATAGTTCATTTTTGCAATTACTTGATAAAGATAGATTATTGCAATTTCATTTTGTTAGACATAGATTTCATTTTACATTCATCAGAAAACCAAAACATAAAAACATTAAATCTAAACAAGCATAGGTTCATGGTTATTTAAAGTATATCAAAATCATTTTTCCAAGTTAGCGTAACCCTCAGGCCTTTTAGTAGTGATGAATTTGATATGTTAGATGAAGCCCTTGAAGACTTTATCTTGCAAGGTTCATCCACTAAGGCTTGTTCAAACAAACCTAAACAAAGAGAAGTAAATGTAATTCATCAATGTAATTAGATTTCCACAATCCATATGAATTTATATTTGAATGCTTCTGGATTTGATTGTGTGTCCTCTTTTTTCATCGATGTTTCGGATCACACTCAGTGAACCATCATCTTTTTCAACTCTCTATCCTGATGATGGTTCACTGAGTGTGATCTGAAACGTCGATGAAAAAAGAGGACACACAATCAAATCCAAAAGCATTCAGACATAAATGTAATTCAACCCCAACTTATCCTTTATTCACCTTCAAACAAACCTCAACCTACAAAAAACCCCGTCCTTATCCTTGAAGCACCTAAAGAAAATGTGTCGCAGCAATTGAGTTATAATACTATTTTTCATACATATAATACAAGGAATAATAGAAAACCTCAACCTAATCCCATTTCGTTACCATTGCCTAATCCTATATTTCCTAGTGCTCCTCATTTACCATCACATAATGGAAAGGAGTATGATCTTGTTGAACAAATTAAGAATACTCTTGCTAAGATTTCCTTATGGTATCTTATTCAAACTTCACCTAGTTAGCACACTATGCTTCAAATAGCCTTACAACAAGTTGTGGTTTGTCCTAATACAAATGAAAATGATGTGGCATCCCTAATACAAGGAATGGATACATTTAATGTCAACATTACCTTTCACCAACATGAGCTCTTTTGGCGTAGAAAATTGGACGCTCTTAGAAAAAGAGACAATTTCATGCTTAATCTGGACCTACTTTTGAGTACCCTTGCATTAATCATTCTTCAAAATAAAATTTACAAGCCCCTAAGACCCATTATTTCTGATCTAGAGGCTCATTTCACAAAAAAATCATACAAATCCTGACAAATAATACTTAATTCATTCATATCTAAAAAACCCACCTCCAAAAAACACAAGTCCCCTTTGGTGGAACCCATTCACCAAAGGGTGGTGAATGAGTCCCTTTTGGGGAAAATTTCAATTTTGAGCGGGAATTTCACTAACTTAATTCAATTTTTTAGTGGATGTCAGCCTCTTAGGTCTAAATAATGAGAAAAATAGGTATTGGTGAGTATAAATACACATTTTAGGTCATTTTCACAATCTCCTGGCCATTTTTACAAAGAACAATCAATGAATGCTCAAATAGAAGGATGAAATGAATGTGAAATTAAATTCAAGGAGGAAAAAATGAATGTGAAATTAAATTAAAAAATGAATGTGTGTTGGAAAACTGAAAGCTCAAATACAAGGAGGAAATGAATGTGAAATTAAATTCAATGAGGCAAAAATTGTGATATTTGATTTGAAAGTTAAAGTTGAAGAAGGAAATAAGATTGAAGACTATTTAATTACTAAGATCAATGATATGCAATGCAAAAAAAGAATTTAAATGAGTCTTTCACTAATGTAAGTTAAAAAACCCTGGGATGCAAAAACAAGACAATACCTTATTGAATGTTGATGCAAATGAATTTGAAGATGTAAGATGCAATTGAAATCAGAAGTGTAAAGTGATCAATATGCAAGTTCACCAAAATGAACCATAGATTTTTGGGTAGGGCTTATAGGCTACTCTTGCGCTCTTAGGATGTTTCATCTAAAAGGAGAGAGATAAACCCCACACAAAAGATCTAGCTAGGTTCACTCAAATTATGAAATATGTGATGTTATTTGAACTAAATGGAATGATCTAAGTGCAATTAGATGATCTATTTGACTGATTATATATGCAAAACCTAAGAATTATGCGATGTTGGAAAACATAATGTGATATGCAAACATAAACTAAGAATGAACAAATGTAAAACAAAATAGAAAAAGGTTGAATTAGAGTGCACCTGGGTAGAGAATGGAGAATCTAGAATCTTCTGAATGTTGTCTGAGATTACAGAAAATCACTAGTGGGACTCATTCTCCACTAATGGTGAATCAATCCTTCTTTTGATGAAAATTGTCGTAAACTAGTTTCTGAGTGTCGAGATCTAGAATCTAACAAGATCTAGATTTCTAGCCTTAAGGTGGGACTCATTCACCACTAATGGCGAATCAGTGCTCTCCCAAAATTTTGTGAAATCAGGGGACAATTCTGCAACACCGGATTTGAGGTTGTCTGCTTGTCGGGTTGACGAAGTTAATTCTATAGGAAACAGACATAAAGTTTTCTCCAAGCTTGAAATGAGGTTGATTTGACTTGAAGCACCTTGTTGACTTGTTGACCACCTTTCAACACCTAATTGCTTGTCAAATATGCATACACAAGTCTACAAATACACATGGAAAAGGGGGAAAATGGTTAAGGGCTAGGTTATAGGGATTTGCCTTGGTCAAATCCCACTTTGGTAATCAAATCCTTAATGAAATAATGAAATGAAGGAGAATGATAAACAAATAACATGCAAATTCTATAAACTTACCAAACCCTTGTTGAAGAAAATATGAAGATACAATAATGGTTGCTCTTGAATGCTTGATTGATGCTTGATTATAGAATGCAAAGTGCTCAAAATGCTAATTGAATGCTTGAATGAGTTATGAGATTGTAGGGGATGTAAAATGAGGAGAAGAACACTTATTTATACACACTTGTGCCTTAGTAACCTGATGATACGTCATCATAGGTTGATATCAAGTAATTTTGAATAAAAACCTGAAAGAAAATATGAAATATTTTGAATTTGGAGCCAAGAGGGACTCATTCACCACCCATGGCGAATGGGTACCACCTTGGACTTGAAAGTGGGTGTCAGGAATTAAGTCATATTTAATGTTGTTTGTCAGGTTTACATTCAAAAATACACTTAATTAAGCTTTATGAGGGCATAAAGGGGTCAAATAAAGCATAAGAAAGGTGTAAATAGTGAAATTATGCCTAGAAAAGCATGAAATCTTGTTACAAGACTTTACAACACTTCAAAATATGACTTAGTAAGTGATTAGAAGGTGATTTTTAGGTGAATTTCAATGAATAGAGTCTAGAAAAGTGTAGAAATGTTTTACAACACTTCACAACACCTTCAAAAGACGTCATTATTTAAATTTTAAGGACCTAAATGTGCATGTTCAAGCCATATTACATCGATAAATCAAAGTAAAATAGATCAAGAATCATGAAGAAAGGCCTAAAAGACCATGAAAATAACAAGGGGCCATTTTTCTACAATGCATTTAGCCCCCACTTTAGTGAGAGGATGAACTTGCTTGAAAATCACACTAAAGTAGCCATGCATATCGAGAGGAGGGTTCTAATGCACTTATGTTAGTAAAATGGAATGACAATGATCAAGAGGGATGAAGATCCCATGGAAAACTAGACATAAGAACAAAGGAACACAAGTGTTGAAATGAAGGGATAGAATGAAGATTCGATTGTCTATCCAACTAGTTGTGGATTAGAGCTAGGCTATTTATTTTAAAAAGAGAATGCATACTCACTCTAGGGTGAAATAATTCATGGCAATCTACTAGGTGAGAAGGCCTAAAAGGTAAGATACATACGCTAGTTGGTATACACTCACAATCATAAAGGTGGCTATGGGGAAAGTCGTGTTGCTGAATGGGCTTCCCGCTCAACCAAATTAAAGTTATACCTCTTGATAACTTTAACAAGGTGCCATAAAGGAAAATGTCAGTTCGCGCTTCATGAGACAAGAAAAGCTTCAAATGCTTAGAACTCATAAACAAAAAGAAAGGTACCACAGGCATGCAAGTTGTGTTAGGCAAGGTGGCAAAAAGTGCAAAGTGTAAAATGCAAAAATGTAAAATGGAAAATATGTTCAAAGGAATCTTCTTAAGTTCATGCAAGGTCTATTACTTAGGGAAAATTGTGTCTAATGTCTCCAAGAGAGGACCAATCAAAGAATAAAATATTCACAACTTAGGGGATGCAGTGTGTTACATCAGGCCACCAAGAGGAATGTAATATGCTAAGATATATCACACTTATGAAGGACATCATACCCAATGTCATCCACAAAGTGACAAACACATCGTATGAAACGACAAGGTTGCACTAAGAACCAAGAATGTAAATGAAATTATGGTAATGTATTCCCCCTACTTTAAAGGAATTTCTACACACCACTTTGTGAGAAATTACTTTAAAGTAGTGAATGGGAAATGACAAAAGGAAAAACAAGACATGAGAGCCAACTCGGAAAGATGTATGCCAAGTCATATTTTTTTGAGTTAGGTTGCTTCATGTAAGAGAAAATGAAAACAAAAGAAAAGGGAGTTGCCCCTCAGAAAAGAGAACACCAAACACATAAGGGATCTATGGATTTGGGGTCAGTATGTTCATTGCTGCAATTTTTTTATTAAGGAGCTCAAAACTGTCATCATTCCCCAAAGCACATAAAACTGGAAGAATGAAACAAAGAGAGTGAAAACAAAAGAAAAAGAAGATCTGTTTTGGGTCAACATGGAAGAGACATTGCGGTCTCAACGCCTTGCATCGTCCCCAAAAGGAAAACAAAAGCGAAAATAAAATGAAAAGGAAAAAGAAAAGGAAAATATTTTGGGTCAACATGAAGGAGACATTTTGGTCTCAATGCCTTGCATCATCCTCAAAAGGAAAACACAAAAGAAAAAGGAAAAAAGAAATTAAGGATCTTTTGGGCCAATATGGAAGAGACATAGGGCATCTCAATGCTTTGCGTCACCCCAAAAGGAAAACACAAAAAAAAGGAAGGTACCTTTTGGTCAACATGGAAGAGACATAGGATGTCTCTATGCTTTGCGTCATCCCCAAAAGGAAAACATAAAAAAATAAAAATAAAAAAAAATACACGACATATAGAAGAATAGAGGTACAAATAGACGAAGTGTACAAAGAGGGAGAAAAAATCAAACACACAATATGGGGGATCACGATACACACATACAATAGCAAAAGAAAGAACAAAAAAATGTAAAAGGCTAGTAAGGTGAATGAAAGTTAACCATCTAACAAGTTATCTGCCTCCCAATCATGTTTAGTGTATTGTGAGGGCAGTTGGTTTTCCAAAGGAAGAATTGCAAGTGTCGAACTAGGAGATGTACCAAGTTCCTCACTTGGTTGAGAATATTTATCATTTAAGCTCATGGTAGATGAAAATAAAGAGTTTAGATCGTTATGCACTTCTTCATCTATTTTTATAATGTCCTCATCATCATCATCATCAAGATTGATTATGATAGGAGGATGAAGGGTGATTTCTAAGGAAGGATGTATCAAAAGTTGTGGCTGTTGGATTTGTTCATTTTGATGTGAGGGTTGGACTATGCTATCTTGTGGTGGGTCAAGAGAAAGAGGGTGGTCATCTATTGCTTCGGTCAAAGGTGGAGGTTGGTTTTCTTTATTTTCTTCCATTCGAGACTGACGAGCAAGGAGATGATGATGACACATGCATTCCCTAGCGCCACAGTTGCGTTTAATTTTATTTTGAATTTGTTGAGGTATAAAAGCGGGTTGATTCATCATAGGTTCCTTTTCTTCTAGAGGGGGAAGAATAGAAGAAACCAAAGAGGATGGGTTAGCCACTTTCTCTTTAGCTTTATACAGTTGTTTAATGTGAGGAGGCATGATGGGATTGGGGTCACTTTCTCTTGGTTGTTTAAACAATGGAGGGGAAGTGTTTGGGGGTGGTTGTTCATGAGGTTGTGTGGTTTTTTCAAGATCAGACTTAGGCTAAAGCATGGTTTCATCTATGATAGGAGGAGTAGAAGTGGACGAGGACATGCTACAAAGAGAGAAATCGGCGATTTGTTTGACTTTGAGCTTTTGATAAGCTATGAAAAATAAATCTTTACGAGGGGTGATAGGTTCCATAGGTTCAAGCCAAAAGGCTTCTAAGGAAAAATTACCTTTGGATGATAATGGATTGAAGCCACTATGGTGTATGGTAAATATTTCATTTCCATGTGGAAACTTCAAACATTTGTGAACAACTAAAGGGACCACTTTCATTGAGCGAAGCCAAGGGTGGCCTAGCCATAAACGAAATTGATCCGATTGTGGAATAATTGAAAATGTTACCTCCAAAGTTTTGGGTCCTATTTGTAAGGGGAGTATGATCGATCCAATCGTAGAGCACACAAAACTAGTATGTGTTTTAATCCATGTAGTTGGTTTATTATAGTCATCTTGATACAACTCATGTAATACTAAAAACTCTTTCGTGATCACATTCTCGCTACAGGAGGGATCTATTAATATCCCATTGGTGGCCTTATCATAGATTCTACCATGTAAAGAGGACCATCAGGAAGTTTTTGAAGCATATCTTTAGAAGAAAAAGTGATATCAAGAGTTTTGTTGGTTGGGCCCTTATGAGGGATAACATCTATCACACCCACAAGTTCATCTATAGGATTTACTTGGGTAACATTTGGAGTTATATCATGTTGTTCATTATTGGTATCAACATTCATTACATCACTGTTTGAAGGTTCACTAGCCTTGACAAATGGAATATTGTGTTTAGGCATGGGGTTGGTGAAAATTTGTAAATTTTGGTTGGGAGGTGCAATGGATTTATTGCCTTGATCATTAACACCCAAAATGGACAAACGACCCGAATCAATGAGGTCTTGAACTAAGTGTTTGAGATCCTTACATTGTTCTATGTCATGGCCATTTTGGCAATGAAAATGGCAATAAGAATTTGGTTTAAAGGTGGGTGGCAAAGGTTTGGTGGTATCAAGTGGTTTGATGGTAGGAAAGGTGATCATTTTTTGCTGGAGCAATTGGTTCATTGTATTATGGAGGGTATCAGGTAAGGGAGTAAATTGTCTCTTCAAGTCCCTATAGGTATAGGGCACTGCTGCTTTAACAGTTGCCACTTGACTTTGAACAGGTTGGGTTGGTTGTGGAGGAGGGGGATTGAATTGTAAAAAGCCTCTATTTGGTTTGTGAAAGTTTTGTGTGTTGTTTTGGTTATTAGGCTCAGAATTCTTAGCTTGGTTAGATGTGGAATTTGAATCATGACTAGAAACCGAGTTGTGATAGTCACATAGGGTTCTGTATAAGTGCATGAATGAAGGGAATTTTATCATAGTTAACTTATCCTAGAGGTTTGTGTGCAAGTTTTCTATAAACATCTTCTGCAGATGTGAATCATGAATTTTGACATCAACTTCAGCATACAATGACTGATAATGTGAAATGAAGTCAGTTACTTTTTCATTAGCATTTTTTTTATAGTGCATTAGATTAGCCATTGTCTTTTTAGGAGTCATATGAACTTGGAAGTGACTTATGAAGACATCCACATGCTCATTAAATGATCAGATGGAATGATTAGGTAGGTTTGAAAACCACTCTAATGCAGTATCTTTCAGGGTCCTAGGAAAAAGTTTGGCTAAGAGTTTATCATCAAGGACAAAATCACTACATAAAGTTGTCTAAGCATTGACATGGTTAATAGGGTCTCCTTTACCTTTGTACTTCTCAAACCTAGGCATTTCTATCCCTTGTGGCATCGGGGTTCTTAAGATTTCTAAGGATAAGGGGCTACTACGAACATGATATGTAGGTGGAGCATTTTGACCTTGGCTAATGGTAGAAATTTGTTGTTGCATGGATGAAACAGTATTAAGGAGCTGTGTAATGATGGGGTTGGGGTAAGTGGTCTGAGGTGGAAGAGAAAATGGCGATGGAGTGTATGTAATGTTAGGGGAAGTGAAAGGAACACTAAGGGGGGTGAAGGTGGTAGAGGGCACTTGTGATGCCACAATAGAACTAGAAATGCTAGTTGGAATTCCGAAAGAAGGAGCCACATGACTAACCTGTTGCATAGTTGTTGTAACCTAAGGAGTAGTATAAGTTGGTATGGATGTTATGGTTGAAGGGGGAGGAATGTGAGGTCTTCCTTGGCTTGCAACTATGTTTGTTGATTGTGAATTAGAAGAAGCATGTTTATTGTAAATATCAACAATTTTTTTCATAACTTGTATGCCATCATCACTTTCAATCAATTGATGAAGGTTTTCTATGGCTGGTATAGGAGTGGTGCAAATGTTTTCAAGGGACAAGTCTTATTGTAAGTGTGCAGGATCATGATGGGCCAAAAAGTGGTGCTATGATGGGTATGTGTAGGGTATGTGGCTAACGACTTTTTTTTTTACCCAAAATTGATGAAACGAAAAGGTTTTCTAAAGGAGATTCTCAACTTTCCACCAATATAAATTATGCTTTACTTTGAATTATGACTAAAGTCCTGATTGATAGGCTGATTGAAAAGTATTTATAGCTTTCAAACAATAACATATTTTTTGAATCTGAAACATGCGTCACATTTTATGCTTCGCATGTACTATAGGATTAAAAAAAAAATTGAATTTCATGAATTTTTGACCAAGTTAAGGTGGTCAGACATACGAGTTTGTATATTTTTTGAAATTTGTAATAAAAAATTCATAAATAATTATTTACTTGGAAAAAAATTACAAAAAAATATGCATTACATCGGGACATGTCCTCTACTTATATTTAAAATATTATAAAAGAATAGTATCATTTTATTGTGGTTAGGGTGGTCAGACAGACACCTACTTCCTATTTTTTCCTTGAAATTTAAGTACTATTGCATTGAAATTTCAAATTTTCACCAAATATATATATTTTTTTCAAATAAACCTAGTAGTTTAGAAAATACATTCTTTTGCTTCAAATTATACTCTTACATATTTTGGAAATAATATCGATAACTTATTCAAATTTTTACGTCAAGTTGCCTAACTTTGATTTTTCTGAATTTTTTGCAACTTAAGGGCCTATTTTTTCCATGATGATCCTGCACATACCTGCAAAATCCTCATGAATATTAATGACCTTTTCTTGTGGGATGGAATTGTTTTGTGTGCCAACATTTATTGGATGGAAAGGTGAGAGCATAGAATTGGTATTTTCCATGTCTAATGCACCATTGTCCATACTAGGAGGAGGAGCTCTTGAGATCCCAAGGTCCACAACGAAAGTGTTATCGTGGGAAGCCATGAGTCTAGAACTTTATCTCACTAAAGTATTATCAATGGGGCACCAAACACTCATACAAGTACCACAAAAGATGGGGTGAATGCAAATGCAAAGTAAATGAGGAGGGAAAAATGGAAATAACAAAAATTCTGCTAACTAAAACAGAGAAGTAACTATAGAGAACATAGATGTAGGAAATGCCCATATTTTTTTTGAAAATGCAGCATGAAAAGTGTAGGTGGACTGATTTGCCCAGGGTGGTGAATGAGTCCAACTATGATTTTTTTTGTGTTTTTCCAAAAAAATTAAAGTGATTCTAATGCTTTTTAGATGCCAATTGAGGATGCAGATTCAAATTTTTAGTCTTTCCAATGATATTTAATGCACAAATGGAATTTAAATGAGTCTTTCACTAATGCAAGTTAAGAAACCCTAGGATGCAAAAACAAGACAATATCCTATTGAATGTTGATGCAAATGAAGTTGAAGATGCAAGATGCAATTGAAATCAAAAGTGTAAAGTGCTCAATATGTAGGTTCACCAAAATGAACCATAGATTTTTGGGTAGGGCTTATAGGCTACTCTTGCACTCTTAGGATGTTTCACCTAAAAGGAGAGGGATAAACCCCACACAAAAGATCTAGCTAGGTTCACTCAAATTATGAAATATGTGATGTTATTTGAACTAAATGGAATGATATAAGTGCAAGTAGATGATCTATTTGACTAATTATGTATGCAAAACCTAAGAATTATGCGATGTTGGAAAACACAATGTGATATGCAAACATGAACTAAGAATGAACAAATGTAAAACAAAATAGAAAAAGGTTGAATCAAAGTGCACCTGGGAAGAGAATGGAGAATCTAGAATCTTCTGAATGTTATATGAGATTACAGAAAATCACTAGTGGGATTCATTCACCACTGATGGCGAATTAGTCCTGCTTCTGATGAAAACTGTCAATAACTGGTTTTTGAATGTTGGGATCCAGAATTTGACAAAATCTAGATTTCCAGCCTTAACATGGGACTCATTTGCCACTGATGGTGAATCAATCCTTTCCAAAAAATTTGTGAAATCAGGGGACAATTCTGCAACACTAGATCTGAGGCAAGTCTACTTGTTGGGTTGACGAAGTTAATTATGTAGGAAACAAACAAAAAGTCTTCGCCAAGCTTGTTGACTTGTTGACCACTTTTCAACACCTAATTGCTTGTCAAATCTACATACACAAGTCTACAAACACACATGCAAATGGGGAAAAATGGTTAAGGGTTAGGTTATAGGGATTTTCCTAGTGGTCAAATCCCACTTTGGTAATCAAACCCTTAATGAAATAATGAAATAAAGGAGAATGATAAACAAATAACATGCAAATTCTATGAACTTACCAAACCCTTGTTGAAGAAAATCTGAAGATACAACAATGGCTTCTCTTGAATGCTTGATTGATGCTTGATTATAGGATGCAAAGATCTCAAATGCTAATTGAATGCTTGAATGAGTTATGAGATTGTAGGGGATGTAAAATGAGGAGAAAAACACTTATTTATACACACTTGTGCCATATTAACTTGATGATACCTCATCATAGGCCGACATTAAGTAATTTTGAATAAAAACCTGAAAGAAAATTTAAAATATTTTGAATTTGGAGCCAAGAGGGATTCATTTTCCACCCATGGCAAATGGGTCCCACCTTGGACTTGAAAGTGGGTGTCAGAAATTAAATCATATTTAATATTGTTTGTCAAGTTTACATTCAAATATACACTTAATTAAGTCTTATAAGGGCATAAAGGGGTCAAATAAAGCATAAGAAAGGTGTGAATATTGAAATTATGCCTAGAAAAGCATGAAATCTTGTTGCAAGGATTTACAACATTTCAAAATATGACTTAATAAGTGATGAAAAGGTGATCTTTAGGTGAATTGCAATGAATAAAGTCTAGAAAAATGTAGAAATGTTTTACAACACTTCACAACACCTTCACAAGATGTCATTATTTGAATTTTGAGGACCTAAATGTGCATGTTCAAACCATATTACATCGATAAATCAAAGCAAAATAGATCAAGCATCATGAAGAATGACCTAAAAGACCATGAAAATGACAAGGGGCCATTTTTCTACATAGAATTTATATTCATTTGAAATGTTGTAGGGTTTCTTGTATTGAAGTCTTGCATCATTCAAATCATATTTACTTATCTTATTCTAGCACTTTAGAATATGGTTGTCTTACTTCAGATTTTCCTAGTCTTAGACACACTTAGGGCTAGGGTTTTATGTAGATTTTATCCATTCAAGGTTTAACTACTAGATTAGGGGTTTGACCAAGGAAAACCCTCCATTAGTAAACAAAGTTAAAGTTGTTTTGTAGGCGTTTTTGAAATTTTAGATCCGGGTTTTTTTCAAGAAGTGTTGTGGCATAGGTGATAAAGTGCAAATCTAAAACTTGAATTTTTAGAAATCAGAAAAATGACTAATTCTCCATGGATGGTGAATGAGTACCACTAGAGGTATCTGTCAGAATAGAGTGCAAATTCCACTACCCTTTTGGTAGAAACAAGATTCTGGCAGAAACCCTAGTTTGGGATTGATTCGCCAAGGGTGGTGAATGAGTCCCAATCAACCAAAAAGTCAACTTTTGTAGTTTTTCAGAGTATTTTCCAGTCTCCATCAGATTTACAGGTGCACACATTCAGTCTTGTAACCTATTTGCATTTTTATTCATCTTTCTATACTTGTTTGCATATCACATTGTATTTTCAAACACTTCATATTTCTTAAGTTTTGCATAAATAATCAATCAATTTTATCAGTTTGTTGCATTTAGATAATTCCATTTAGACATATTTTCATTGTACTTGCATTAGATTGAGTGAACCATCTAGATTCTTTTTAGGGTCTATCTCTCTCCTTTAGGTGAAAAACCCTAATTGAGCAAGAGAGTCATGGCATCCTAAACCCAAAAATCTATGGTTCATTTTGGTGAACCTACATATTGAACATTCTCTTTCTGATTTTCATTGCATTTGCATCCTAGTGATTACCTTGCATCACTATTACATTAGGTTTTCTAATTGTTTTTGCATCCTATGGTTTACAAAATTGCATTCATGAAACTATCATATAGATTTCATTATCGCATTTCATTTTATCAAAATCATCATAAAATTCTGCAATTCCATTCCTTCTCTGCATTGTACAGACCTAAAGACATAGAAAAATTTCAAAAAAAATAGAATTTTTTTCAAAATACCTCTCCTGGGACTCATTTGCCATCTTGGGCAAATCAATCCTAGTACACTTTTTGCATCACTATTTTCATAATTCAGTTTTCTATTTTCCACTTTTTGTTTTCCACAGTTACTTTTTTGTTTCTGTTTGGTTATATTTTGTTATATTCAAATCATTTGCATTAGCATCATTTAATTTAATGGCATTTATGGATAACATTATATTTTTGCAAGTTTCATTTTTAGCATTAGTTCCTAGTCCTTTTAGATCACAATCATTAGTAAATGAAAACAAAAAAAACACAAAAATCAAACCAACCCTTACATAAAATGCTTCAATTTAGAAACACCATCTCATCCAAGCCTCTTAGTGGTGATGATTTTGACAAGTTAGATTAATCCTTTCAAGACTTCCTTTCACTCACTTCATCCACTAAGGATTTCCATGAGAAGCCTAAACCAATTGACGATAACTTAACTCCCAAACCTTTTAGTCGTGATGACTTTGACATGTTAGATGAAGCCCTTCAGGACTTCATCTCACCTAATTCATCCACTAAGGTTTATATTGAAGAAAATTTTCTCATTCATTCATCATACTCCTACAAGTTGACAAGATATAGAAACTATGTTATCTCAATAACAAACGAAGATTCGACAATAGGACTCAGAAGGAAGAAGCTACAAACTAGGAACTTGAGGCCTGTAAAATTAGCTTTTTGTTTTAGATCCCTAGTCTAGGGTGTCCTAGTGCCCTTAACAACTCAAAATCATCTCATATTTGAATCAAAGGTGCATTAGTGTCTCCTCTACTCATTTTTAGTTTCCAATTTTGACTATTGAAGTTTTTGATTTTCTAGAACTCATCTTAGATCATTGCATTTTTATAGATTAGTTAGTTGCATCATTGCATTGCATCAAAAACCCAATTCGAAACCCTCAATTATTATAATTCAGATCCAAGGGATAGTTGTTGGTCAATTATTCATAACTCATGTAGATATGAATTCCCATAATGTTAAGGTGATTGTACCCCACATCACTCACACATATTTTAGAAAAGGCATTGGTTCTAGTGGTTAGAATTAGGATCACCTTTTCCACTTTAACCAAGGATACAGAGTGCCAGATGTACTTTTTGGTAAAGGAAAATATGAAGTTAAAAAATTTCTACAACTCAAGATAAATGGGTTAGTGATCATTAATTTGGTGTGCCTAATGTTAGAAGAAAAGGGGCAAGAGAAATAGAGTGGAAGAATTTCAAGGTTTAGAGATTGGTTTTACTTCATATCTTATATATTTTTGGTTATGATGGTATGAGTAATCCTAAAATTATGGGACCCATAAGGAGGAAGGGAGATGGGAAGTGGGATGAGGGAAATGAGTAGAGAAAATACTGAGGCCAAGATTTTAAGACTTAAAGGAAAAGTGAGTCCTAAAATAAGTAATTGGAGATGGTTAATTCTTAATGCTAAAAGAAGCATGACAAAGAGTAAGTGGAGTAGAATTAAGGTTCATGGATTAGTATTATATTTTAAGAAGTATATGATTATATGGAGACCTAAAATCCTAGGGCCAAAGGCAAAGACAAAGTAGGCAATGGAAACATGGGGAATGTTGTGAAAAACTACCTAGCTAATGAGAAGTCTAAAGGACAAATAATCAAAAGTTCAAAAAAAAATGAAATTTTGGGTTTCAAGGAATGGAGGGAAATAATACTAGCAAGAGTGAATATATAGACCCAAAATAAGCTATAAGTAGACACAATCACCCCTAACACTTTGAAATTTCTATAATTTGAGATATTTAGGCACATGGCAAGTATAACAAAACGAGAAACTCTACAACAAGAATATTTTTAAATAAGAGGTCCATTGGAGGAATTATTAAACATTGGTTATAGATGGTGACCAAAACATGGCTCTATTAAGAAAGGCAGCAGTATAATTAAGTTTGCATTTACTAATATAGTCCCTAAGGGGCAAGAAAAAGATATCACATAACAATTATATTCCTAATTGCAATAAGCATAAGCAATAATTAAGATATTTATCCATTATAACTATTTTGTTTTTCAATATTATAATTATTGATAACGTCTACTAGCTTGAGCACGTATTTTTATAAAAAAATTAACATTTATGTGAAGATTGAGTTTGTTTTACTTTCAATTTTTCCTTCACTTTTTTCCCTTAAAAAAACGAATGTAGTTGTAGTGACATGTTTTACTTTTATCAATTATTAAATAATAATTTAAGAGATATTTTAGATTCATTAAATATTGTCTCTAAGGATTTAGTAATATTATTTAAAGTGTAGTTTTACACTTTCACACTATTCTAGGGTTTCATTAATAAATTGGGCTTCTTTATGCCTTAATTGGCCTTATTTTACATCCACAAGCCTTGTTTAATGTATTTTTTTGAGGATAATTTTGACACTTATTAAATGTCCAATCATAATTCAGTTTTTTGGGTCATGTGTTCCAGATTTAGTGGTCTAGGAATCATACACCACCTTGGGCGTCTGAGTCCCACCTAGGTCTGGAGACCTGATTTCAAGTTTCACATTAAATGTAAGACTTGTATTGGAGTTTGTGCCCTAGTTTTGAGCCACCGAGACTCGTACACCACCTTGGGTACTATATGAGTCCAACTCTAATGGGGACCTAATTTAAATTTAATTTTTGGTAGGATTTCATCTTCCTAGATCTGATGGCAGCTTGTAGTGTTGTAATTTCAGGAAATTAGGCATAAATAAGTATAAATAAAAGGTTATTTCACTCATTTTTCACCTAAGACTTTCAAGAGAGCATTCCTAATAGAAAGTTTTTTATTACAAGAGTATTCAAGGACATTCAAGAGCATTTTCTAAGGCATTCAATGGAAGATTTATCCATGATTTTTTGCAGCAATTCAAGATCCATTGTCATGTCAAAGGCATAATGCATCAAGCATATTGTTGAGCTAGTGTTGTGATGTAGCATTATAGATACAAGTTAAGCATTGTTCCATATCTAATTCAAAATCAAGATCTACATTCTTCATGGCCACTTCATGTTAGATTGCAGATTTATATTGCAATACATCATTCAAGGTATCATTGTTCATGTTTCATTGTTTCATCATATAGTTTAATTACCTAAATGGGGTTCGACCAAGGAAAACCACTATTTCCTAACAATCAACAAATTTCTCTCTCTCTCTCTACATTTGTGATTGCATATCTAGGTGCTTTTAGGATTGAAGATCCTTGAAGATAAAGTTGCAAGATTGAAGAAAGTTTTCAAGGTTGTCATCTCTACAGAAAGTCACCCACATGTCATGATTTAGAGTTTCACACTTGGAAAGAAAGTATGGAAGGAAAAGAAAAAATAGGAGAATAGATTTATATCTTGACCCTCCGAAAAAGAAAAATGGGACCAATACGCCACTTGTGGTGTATGAGTGCCAGTATAGTGATTTTTCTAGATTTCAGGAGATCCAGACTAGTCACTACTAGATTCTTGTTTCCACCCGAAAACCCTAATCTGGGACTAAGTCACCCAGCCTGGCATATGAATCCTAGTGAGCATTAAATTTAGCATTTTCAATATTTTAGACCTCATTTTGAGCACACTCAACTTCCCAAGTGCAACTATGTACTTTCTCATTTTACTGTTTTGATTTGCATTCATTTCTAGGTCATCTACTTAAGTCTTGCACATCATTAGACCTATTTTGCATGCTACTAGTCTTTCCAAGCCTTAGCTTGGTGGTGAACCCCCTCTAATCAAACCCTAGGACACCTTATTGCAAGATCTCTTTCCCTCATTTCATCATTGGATTGAGATATCTAAGGTTTCCTTGAATGAACTAAGTGAAATAGGTCTTAAACCCTAGTTTCATCTCCTAAAAGGTGGAACCCTATTTCCCTTCATTTCACCTTTGTAGTCTGAGCTTTTGTCTCACAGTGCAAAACATAAGTTGTTTTCAATGTTAAGATTTCATATCCAACATTTAAATTCGTTACACCTTGTATTGTGAATGTTATAAGTAATAGAGTTTTAGACTGTGCTCTGGCAGAGTAATGTGTAGATGAAGACTTGTTGGAATGCTTCACATTCCTCCAAAAGTGAGGTTCTAGCCTTGTAGTTTTGAAGAAATTTTTAGTAATGTTCAAAGCATATTATATTGTTGTATCAAATGTTTTGGTGGTTTGCAAGTGTGGTTTTCATATGATAGAGTTGTATAGTTGGTTTTCAGATGCTCTATTTCATCAGATCAATATGTTTCTCTTCTTCCACCAACACATAATAATTAGATATTTTAAAAGAAGGTTGAAGGGATGTTGTAGATAGTCTACATTGTTCACATCTTGGTCCCCATGATATTTTTGGTTTCTCCCTGATAATGCAAAGATGAGTAGTTGTCAGTTTTGGTGGTGTTGATATTGTTTGGGCTAACAAGCTTGGTTCCTTCATCTATGGTTAGATCTGATTAATTAAGTTTCATTTAGAGGGTGTGTTGAGATGTCTTTTGGTCTTGTTGTGTTGTGTATTGATATGTAACTCCTTTTCATTTCATTTTGTATGTGTTTGGAGCTGACCTATGTGATAACATATGTTTCATCTAAAAGGTCATCTTGGAGCTAACCTAATTGTATTTTTGTGTTATTTTGAAACGAATTTATAGAAGAATAAATTCATTTTTGAATGTAACAATGAATAGAGATTTAAGAAAGTGTAGTATGTTGAAAATGATATGTGCAAGGTCAGTGTGAAGGATTAATTGTATGAAAAAAGAGGAACTGCAACATCAACTAATGTTGGATGCTTCTTTATAGAAGTTCATAAATTCATATTTCTCATTAGAATATTCATGTATCCTACTATGAGATGGAGAGTCTCATCAAGTCCTTCGTATCTTTCCCTAAGGTTGTACACCTTAGTCTACAAGTCCATAGGCATTGAGCCTTAAACAACATAATTATAATTTTTGTAATCGTTGAGCTACATATATTGTGAGTTAACTCTCACTGTGGTTTTTCCCTCATTTGGTTTTCCACATAAAAATATTGGTGTCCTTGGGTGGTGTATGTTTACATTTTTGTTGTTCTTTCAGTTAATATGAGTGATATTTAATCTATAAATGAAAATTGTAAAGTTTTGATATATGTTGATTCACCCTCCCCCTCTCGACACTACAAGTGTGTTCAAAAATTAGTATCAGATCCAAGTGCCTTTGAGAAGCTTAATAGATGAGGTAGATCGTACACTCGAACACATTCGATCTATAACAAAGATCAATGACATGTTTATTCCAGAACTGGATCTAGAGTCAATGGAACCTAAAAGTTGGGACATCAATCCAGAATATTGTGAAGTAGATTTTGAAGAAGAAATTTGGTTTTCTCTTGAAGATCCAGATGAAGTAGGATTACAAAATATCAAATATGAGTGTATGCTAGAAAAATCAAAGGAGACAATTAATAAATTGAAGGCAAATGCTAAAGAATCAAAAGAGGAAATTGGAAAACTGAAAGCTCAAATAGAAGGAGGAAATGAATGTGAAATTAAATTCAAGGAGGCAAAAATTATGATCAAGATTTGAAAGTTAAATTCAAAGAAGGAAAAAAGATTGAAGACTATTTAATTACTAAGATCAATGATAGAATTGTTGAATGCTCAAAACTTGATGAAGAGATTGTATTTCTAAGAAAATAATTGGAAAAAGAAAGAGAAATTTGATAAAAGTATAAAACTAAAAGGAGGTTCTAAAATCCTTGATGAGTTGATTAATTCTCAAAATTCATCTAAAGATAAATATGGAATTTGTTTTGAAAAAGGGAAATGTCCCATGATCAATGCATCTGCAGATCTGTATGATAACTTCAAAGTAGGACAATCTAAAACAAGAGAGGAGAAAGCATACACTAAAAAATACTAATGAGAAATCCTTTGGAGATGCAAAGAAAAATCAAGACAACAAGAGAGAAGATGGATTCATTCCTATTTGGAACAAAAAGAACTTCAAGAAGCCTCCTCCTAAACAAATTGCTTCTTCCAGGTTCAATGGTAATTTCTATACTTGTAATATAAGATTGGTCATAAGGCTATTGAATGTAGAAGGAAGATAAGTTAGAATTTATTTAGATGCCCAAGGTACAATGATATGAACTCTCAATCATTTCATATTTAATGCTATGCTTGTAATAAATTTGGTCATAAGGCTAATAAATGATAAAGAACAATAATGCTATGACTTCTCAATCCTTCTATATTTACTGTTACACATGCAATAAGTTTGGTCATAGGGTTGTTGATTGTAGATCCAATGTGAGAAGAATTAATTATGCTTTATAAGCTAGTATGGCTTGCTATAATTGTAGTAAACCAGGAAAAATTGCAAGGTTATGCAAGGGAAAGAATGCAATATTTTTTTCTCCTTAAAAGAAGTCTAAGATTAGTTAGCAAAAGAAAGAAATGAAAAGCATGGTAGAAGGAGGAAAGTGAAGTAAAGAATGAATTTGTACCTCAACATGGTATAGATGAATCCTCCAGTAACTGAAGAGAAATTATTGGCTTATTTTCACTTACAAATATTTTCAAACCCCTATAAATCATGAGATGTTGAAGTTTTTAGCATAATGGTTAATGGTAATATGGTTATGTTTTCTCAAATTTCCAAAGCAAATACACCTTATGCAGAATATTGTTGAATGATCACAGATCTCTGTGATATTTTAGACAAGTAAAAAGTTTCTAAGTGTCAAGAACAAAAAAACATTTATTGCGGAGTAACTAAGGTTGGTGAGGCATATTTATATCCTTTTCTATCAAATTGATTTCATTTGAACCACATCAAGTGAGTGCAAGTTCTAAGGAAGTGAAGAAGGTTCTGAATAAGTTGAATACAAACCCTAATGATAGTTTTCATAGGTATTTCTCTGGTTTTTCTTGTAAAACCCTAGTATCAAAAGTGGTAGAAGGGTTGGAACAATTTTCATTGATGTTGTTGAGAGGCCAAGGCCCAAATATGTAAAGAAGTTTCCATTCAAATAAATGGAGGTGGACATTTAGATGGCACATTTTTAAAACTTTTAGTGGGTGTTGTGTATTGCGAGGACACAAGGATTTACATCCATGCCAAGTTGAATGAGATTAAACATACCTTTTCTTTTGAAATTTTTTGACATTAGATGCTAAATGGGAATGGAGTGTACAAGCTGAAGTATGTGAATATTGCTACCAAAGGGTTGGACATCTGGAAATATTTTCTAGACTTCTATGAAAGAAAGGAATGTGTAAGAATTATCTTCAAAGCCACATTATTGGGGATTTCATTTGGCTTGACAAGTCCTACATGATCACAAAGGATGCAATTAGGGTAGTTACTGGTCTTTGTGCCTTGAGACTAGTGTTAGTGCTAAAATCTATGAAGAATGAAACAATTTTGGAGCTCACATATGCTAAATTTGATAAGAGAACCCTAACAGTTAAGGATATCATTGATCTCGATGTACGATATGTGCTAATGGAGATTGCATATAAGATCTACTTCATAAACAAAGAGATGTCAAGCACCACCACTGGAATCCACACCATACATCAAAAGGTATAAAAAGGTTCCAACTTTGATCTATGTGTGTTGTTAAGAGAGCAACTAATGGAGAACCTAAGGAGAATAAAAGAAACCAATTATAATTTTAGGTTTGGTTCTTTTATTATATTTCTTCAGAATGAGCAAGCCTACACTACTTTCTATTAGGAATTTTTCACTGGATTTTACAAAATGAGATGCAAAAAAGATATAGGATATCATCTAGTTTGGTTCAAAAATTTGACAATGAGATGATTTTTATGGTAAACAAGGACCATTGTTTTATGGAAGCAATGTAACCTAGAATCTCATGGATATCTGAGTTGTCTTATGAGGTTGTGGATGAATTTGAACAAGGTTAGATAGATATTCTTTTTCCAAAACCTAAGGATGCCAAAGTAAAAAAATTTGGTATATATAGAGAAATTATGGATAAGATTTACCAAAAGGAGAGAGAGGAAGCAAGTGAAAAGAAAATGGAAAGGGTAATTAAGGAGATGGGTGCTCCACGGTATTCAAAGATAAAAGATAGAGATGAGTTTCAAAAGATATTGGATACTTCTTCAATGACTATATCTAATACCCCTATAGAGGTTTGTAAGGTCAAATCTATTTCACTGAAATCTAGTCAAGGTCTAAGGAGATCTGGTAGATCCTCTCCTACTAATAAAAGGAATGTGCCATTTGTACCCTCTCCAAAGAAAAAGGCCACTAAAGCTAGGCATGCTAGGCCTAAATGAAAGGAAATGATAGAAAAGAAAAATGAGGAAGAATCTAATGATGTAACTGAAGAGGTTGAAGAAAAAGATATCCCCTTGTAATTTAAGAAGAAAGGAAAGAAAATTGCAAAAGAGGAAGTTGAGAAAACAACTTCAATTACACATGAAACCCTTGATTTTTGGGCCATCCTAAATGGAATTTTTGAATATAGTCTACTATATAGTATTGTGGAGCTACATCTGGATGTCCCTTCAAAAGACAAGAAGACAATTGAGATGGAAATCATTGAATATATTCTCATGCAAAACATTCCCTTCAACAACATTGTCGACAAAGCTTTGGATAGCCTTGTTGAAGATATAAGAAAGAGAAGAGAAGAAGTCATCATGACTAATGAAGAAATGAAGAAGAAAGCAATTGACAAGTCTGAAACATTTGTCTCCTAAGAAGAAAAATAAAAGATTATCCGAAGAAACTCTCCAAGGAGCTCTATACTAAAAGGAGAATAGATTTGTTGATGAGATTATATTAAGATGGGTGATCCCGCAATAATGGTTTACAATTAGATTGAGGAAGGTAAAATGCATTTTGGGTGGGAAAAATATTTAGGGGGGTTCGCTAGAAGGGGGGTTTGCTAGAACCCCTTAAAGGGTTCACTAGAAGGGGAGGTTCTAGCGAACTACCCTTTAATGGGTTTTTCTTTTTTTAATGTTATTTAAAGGAGGGTTTGCTAGAACCCCCCCTTCTAGCGAACCCACCCTTCTAGCAAAGGGGAGTTCACTAGAACCCTTCTTTTTGCCCTTGTCCCCCTCTAGCAGTTTTTTGTGCAATTTTTTTCCTTTTTGAACTTGGGTTGAAGATGAAAATGGAATCAACTTTACAGACCCAACTAGATAATGGTAGTCCTTGGAACAAGCTATCCATCAAATATAATTTGAATATATTTTGGTTTTATTATGTATTTCTTTTACTTTAATTAACTATAGGTTTTTTCAGTGAAAATCAAGCTCTTTGTTCTACACACGTGGAAAATAGAAAATTATCGAAAACAATTATGAAAAAAGTGTTTGTGCTAGGTATTGATGTCCTTGATCCAAAAAATAAAATAAAATTGATATATACAAAAAAATTTATGTTTTATATGGTTCACCTATGTCTAAATTGTAATTGGTTTGACTTCAAAACTTAATTAAGAAAAAAATATTCAATAAAAAACTATGAAACCAAATGAACATGCTAGATATCGTAGTTACAAATATAAATTCAAAAATATTATAATTTTATCCTTCATATAAAATTTTTTTATGTTTTATATGGTGAACATCACTCTTTAAAAATGGTGTTTATTGTTAAAAACTAGTTTTTAAAGGAGATGAAAAAAAGAAATGCAATCTGATTCCAAAAAAAATTTAAAAATATTTTTAAAATCTATAGAAAAAATGTCACAAATCACTAGTTTGCATCATCTTCAAATTCCTCATGGTTTAGTAGCTATAGGTGCCCAAAAGTGAAGATTTAGTTAAAAAATTTAGTTCAATGTCAATTTTGGCCAAAAAGTGTAAACCACTATTGTGGGATCACCCAAATGTCAAAAAGAAGATCCAAAATGAGACTAAGAGACCAAAAAGAAAATCATTAATTATTTCCAAAATGAAGTTGATCCACAAGTACATAATCTGAAAATCACAAATGAGAAAAACACAATCTGGTTAGGAAGAAGTACAAGGACCCTCCAAGTTATAAGAGGGAGAAGATATCTTCGGTGTGCATAAAGTGCAAACAGTTTCCTATATGGAAATAGAAAAATAAGAAGAGAAAGAGTCTAAAGAAAAGACAACCAAGATGCTTGAACTCTACATGATATACTTGATGTGTCTACTCAAGACATAGATCTATCAATTTTTTATGGAAATACGACTAATAGTAATGTAAAGAAAAATGAGGAGACTTCTCCTCTGGTGAATACTGATGCACAAGAAGGTGATAGTGGTATCCATCCTCCAGAACATAATGTTTCTTCTCTGAAGAATTTAGGGAATAATGAGCAAATAAGAGAAGATAATCTTGAGATAGTTTAGGATGCAATGGAGAAGGTAGCTAAGAAACAAGATGCTTTTGTAGGCCAAGGTTCTTCTTTATTATATTCTTTCAAGGACCTACTAGGGATGTAAATGCAATTTCAACCAATGGTAACACCCAAGCTTCTATAGATTCCCACTCATAAGGGGCAAGTTTATTTGCCAAATATTTCTCCCCTTCATAAGCTACAACTTGGTGATATTTTGCATGCCTTTGCAAGAAAGGAGATTCTATAGGAATGCATGTAGAAGACTAGTTTAATTGATGATGTACACTTGAAAATTATTTAGGAAGGTTTACTAGAGGTATACATAGAGGCTTCCTTGCCTCCAAAATAGAAGTTGAAGTTGTTAATGGATTCTTTTAAGGATCATTCTTCACACATTGAGCAAAAGGTGATGCAAGAGGCTTTGAGAAAGGTAACTGATAAAATAATGGCTGAAGTGTATGACCAATGTGTTATTGCACATAATAAATTGCAATAAAATTTAAAAATGTTCAAAAAGTGTGTGGATGAAGTTACTCATCTATATCATTTTTTTTTAAAATGGCCCCATTCTATTAAAAGCATCAAGGATCATATTGACTCCATTGAGTCACAAATCACTCAAATGGCCATAATATATGATCAATCAAAAGATAAGGATGGGGCAACTAGAGCTGAAATTGAACATCTTCACTTACAGTTGTCACTGCTTCAAGACCATAGAGATAAAATAAAGAAGAACTTAGGTCAGTTAAGGGAAGTAGTTAATGTGAGACTTGTTTCATTATCTAGGTTGCTTCTTGAAGGAGAAGAGTTTGAATAGAAAATGAAGATGCTAAGCAATGTGGAGGATCTTGAGGATTTGTTCATGCAGTTTGAATGCCAAAATAATGTTCTCACTTCAGAAAAAGTAGATTGGGTGGGAACTCTAGATATAGCATTTGTTTTGAGGAATCTCCATCTTAGTGGGAGTATTTTTTTTAGAAACCATGTAGTAAGGGGGAGTTAATACAAGTTTTGAGTTGTTATAAGTAAGAATATATTATGCCCTTTTCCCTTGATGTCAAAGGGGGAGAGAAGGCGAGTGTAGATATATATGTAGTGTTGCAATCAATGACAAAGGGGGAGATTTTTAGCAATAAGTGTTGTAATTGACGTCAAATCAAGATGCGTTGTCATTGATGCAAAATATGTGTGTTAAAGGTTGTATGTACTCCAGTGATAATCGGTGTGCAGAGTGCAAGTCAACATTGTAGTATGAGGTTGAAATGGTATTCAATCTTATGTCTAAGTATGTTGCAGAGGCTAGTACACAAGTTTTGATATGTTTACAATATGCTTATTTTGATATCATTCCTTTTTGGTATACCACACATTGAGATAAGTTACAAATTTTTTGCTAAGGCATTTATAATGTATACTCTGAGGTAGTCATAGTACTTTGGTCTGCATCCCTCAATAGTCCAAGATTTTGTCTTGTGGTTCAGAAGATAAGTTGGGACTGCAATGTGAATATTTCATATCCAATATTTCAAGTCATTACACCTTGTACTATGAAAGTTATAAGTAATAGAGTTTTAGACTATGCTCTGATAGAGTAAGGTGTAGATGAAGATTTGTTGCAATGCTCCACATTCCTCCTGAAGTGAGGTTCTGGCCTTATTTTTTTGAAGACATGTTCAATAATGTTCAAATCATATTGTATTATTGTATCAATTATTTTTTGTTTTTTGCAAGTACGATTTCATACGACAAAGTTGTATAATTAGTTTCGGGATGCTCTATTTCATTAGCTCAATATGTTTCTCTTCTTGTGTCAGCACATAATAATTAGATATTTCAGAAGAAGGTTGAAGGGATATTGTGGATAGTCTACATTGTTCACATATTGGTTCGCATGATATTTTTGGTTTCTCCCCGATGATGCAAAGATAAGCAATTGGTAGTTTTGGTGGTGTTGATGATGTTTGGGCTGATAGGATTGGTTCCTTCATTTGCGGTTGGATTTGATTAATTAAGTTTTCTTTGGAGGGTGTGTTGAGATGTATTGTGGTCATGTTGTGTCACGTATTGATCTGCATCTCCTTTTCTTTTCATATTGTATGTGTTTGGAGCTGACCTATGTGATAACATATGTTTCATCTAAAATATCATCTAAGAGCCAACCTAATTGGAGTTTTTTGTTGTCATGGAAGGTATTTATAGAAGAATAAATTCATTTGTGAATGTAACAACAAATAGAGATTTGAGAAAGTGCAATATGTTGAAAATCAAGTGTGTGAAGTCAATGTGAAGAATTAATTGTGCATGACAGAAAGGAACTACAACATCAACATATGTTGGATTCTTCTTTATAGTAGTTCATAAATTCATATTTCTCATCATAATATTCTTGAACCCTACTCTGAGACGATGAGTCTCATTAGGTCCTTTGTATATTTCCCTAAGGTTGTACACCTTAGTTTGCAAGTCCATAAACAGTGAGCCTTAAACAACATTGTAATTTTTGTAAGCAGTGAACTACATATATTGTGAGTTAACTCTCACCATGATTTTCCCTCATTGAGTTTTCCATCTAAAAATATTGGTGTCCTTGTGTGGTGCATGTTTTCATTTCTATTGTTCTTTCATTTAATGTGATATGATGTTTAATCTTCATATGTTTTAATATATGTTGATTTATCGCCCCTCTAAGCACTACAAACTTGTATTCAACATGTACACCATTAAAATGATAAAGAGGAAATGAGTATGAAGGAAAATTGCACACAAACCTAAAATTTTAGAAGGAGCATTTAATATTATGGAACAAAATCTAGGAGTATTAATTTATATAAGTTATGTAAATGTACATAATTAGAATTATAAATTATTATTTTTTAATTATGATTATTATAGGGTTGTTAGAGTAATATGGGCATATGCCAAAAATAATTGATTCTTATTAAGTCTAATGAGGTTCTTGTGTTTCAAATTTATACATGTGTCTTAGATTTAATGATATTTTTGTTGCTGCACATAAGCTCTAGTTTAAATACTTTGCCTTGCTAATGTTGAAGTTATGGAGATGTTCATATGCAGTTAATTTGTTGTAAAGGTTTGGTGTGAGTTAGCGACCACTCCTAAATTAACCTCTTATATTAAGAGGGTAGAACAACATAGACAATCTCATCAATATAATGTATAGGAGTATCTCATCCATCTAACATATAGGAATCAATGACACATCTATTTTAGAGGAGACATCTCAAAATTAATGTTTATGATCATGATATAGTCCAAGAGCATGAAATAATCCATATCATGTATCACCTAATCAACTTACCGCTCATCAAAAGAGTCGAGATACCTCTAGCCTCTTATTTTAATTCAAATTGCATTTTTATATTAATGACTTAATTCCTTTAATATAAAAATTAGAAAATACAATCTATTTTATTTCAATTCTCTTAAATCAATTTACTTTGCATTATAACCAATATTAATTCCCTTAAATTAATATAAATTTTTGAAAAGAAAATCCATTTTATTTTATTTCAATTACATATTTATATTTTAAAAAAATTAATTCTTTATCCTTTTCTTTTTAAAACTCACCTTATTAATATTAAAAAACAATTCTAAATATATCAATAATTATCTAAGAGTTAAATGCATTATATTAAAGATATAAATATATTAATATTTTTTATATCATTGAATATATGAAAATTGAAAGAAAAATAAGGAATGCACAGTGATATACATATTTTGGTTGAACAATCATACTTTATCAAACCACCTTAGTTGATATAATATATAAATTATGTAAAATAAGATTGCAATGCATAAGGATTATGCTTCAATGACATTATTAGTCCAATACAAATACATAGCTCACACATAAAACAACATCAAAAAATAATTTTAGAGATATAAAAATACAACAATACAACTTTAATAATAATTTGAAACATTATTATTTATAATTCTAACTTATTTTAAATATAATTTATGTGGAAAAAAATGAAAAGCATAAAAATACCTTAAAGGAATTTGATATAGCAAATGTGACACCAAAAACAATTTAACAATCTAGAGTGAAATAAAATAATTTAAATTAAGGTTGTGAAAATTTCCTATTTACTACAATTTATTCAAGGTTTAGATAAAATTTTATTTACAAACATACTTTTAATGATAGAATTTTTTTTTTTATAATATTAAAGAGACAAAATCTTATGTTTTCAAAGATATTATAATATAGACAAGGATCAAAGACCTAGTGCAAGGTGGCTAATCCAAGTAGTCATGCACATATTTCATCAACAAAAAGTACTAGTTGACCAGCTACAAGAATATAACAACACTCAAAAATTTATGAATAGTAACTAAATTAAACTTGTATTTTGATTTAGTATTGCTCTACACAGGTACTTGTAGGAACACAAACCAACCACATGATCTAGTATATTTGACTTTATGTCTCTTTAACAACATTGAAAAGACATGGCTAAACTACAAGTATCAATACTAACTCAAAAAATTTAACTTTAATCATTTTGTTTGGAGGTCATAATGCTAACAAGATAACCCATGTTCTTAGCATTTTTTTCCTACCTTCTCTTATATCTCAATAAGAACCAAGGAGAAATATATTCAATAAATCTTCTCTATAATCTCCTACCTACTTTCTCCTCATACACAAGTTTTTCTTTATAGAAAAAATGCCTAAACTAATAGTGTTAGGAATGAGTGATCACCCAACACCAAAATAACTATTTCCAAAAAAAAATCTTATATTGGGAATAAGAAATATGCCCCTTTTATTAACATAACTAACGCATAAAAAATGTGGCTAACGCTTGCAATTACAAGAAAATAAATTCCCATGATCCTATGTATAATTTTCCAACTAAAAACCTCTATAAGATTTAATAATACTTGTAATTTAATGACATCAAAATTGTGGTTAGGCTAGTGGTTAAGTGGATTTCTAGTCTTTATTTAAAAATATTTCTTTGAGTGTTGTCATTTTATGAGTGTTGTGCCCATGCTTAATTCATTGTGACCAAATTGAGATTAATGCTATGATAGTCAATGCCTAAGTTGAAGAGGATTATAACTATATATATAGGAAGGTTTAGACACATGACCTAAATTGATTTTATCTAGCAAGTAGGTCCTAATGATAGAAAATATCTATACTAAAAATCCTTACATCTACAATAGGTGATAATTATTGGCCATATGGCCAAGAATAGATGATAAGGCATACATTTTAATGTTTGTGAAAATCCAAATTAAAAAATCATAATATTAAGGGGCATAACCCATGAATAGGTGTTGCAAGAAATGAAAATATAAACCCAACAAGGAGACCACACAAAGAGGAAAAATAAATGTCAAAGAGGACCTACAACCCAAAATTAGAAAGAAAACCAAAATTTTGCAAACAATATTTTTTTAGAGGTGTAGGGTTGGGAGAGCCAACGATGCTCTTGCATCAAATACACCAATACAAAAGAAATTTTGTGAGGATAAATCTCAAAATAGAGCAAAGTGGTAGGACCACTCTTCCATAAAGTTTACAATATGTAGCAAGTTCCATTATTAAATCACATACTTAAGAAGATCTATTCCTTCACCTCTTTTATCACTTAGTTGGGAAAACTATTATAGATCCTTCCACCAAAATCATCCATCCTCTTTTACATTTCTCATGGATCTTTTCCCACCATTAATTGATCTCTTATTTTTTCTTCTCCACCATCTTCTTCCTCTTTTTGTGGGACTCAACACATTATTGTTTATCCAACTCCACCAAAATCTCTTTATCCATTCTTCACTCTTCAATTCTCCTACACATAAATAAACACAACTAATTTTATCACAAAATAGTCACGTTCTTGTCTATTTTTGCAAATACCTAAGGTCCAACAACTAAAAATTTCACTCCTTGTTTTATCTTGAGTTATATCTCTTCATTCTATGCATTTTGGACCTCATCAATATTTATCTTCATGCTACTCCATATTGGCCAACCTTTGCATATCCCCTAAAGGAAAAATCTATGCATCACAAATTACAATCATATGATGGATTTCAAATAATTCCTTTTTCTTCTCATTTTCACCATCCTCTATTGTAACAATTTATTCACACACACCCTCATTCTCCAACACCTGTATGCCTTTTGAAAGAAATGTTACTTATACAATAATATTTTTCTCTTCTTCATTATCCATTTGCATAAGGATATGTCCTTTCACCTTCAATATTATTTCATTCTTTTCTTTTTTTCTTTCCTCAATACCTACAAACAAATCAATTTTTTCTCAAGAGCTCCCATCTTTTCTTCTTCTCTCTTCCTAGTTGTCTCAATGCTTCTCTCTTTCAAGAATCCTAATAACTCAAATATCTCTGCACATTTATTCTTTATTATTTTCTAATTTCTTTCCTCTAAATTTATCTTTTCTCTCCATGAAGGAAAATTTTTAGCCAATAGGTTATTTATTGTGGGCATAGCCCACTAGAATTGTCTCACACCTGAAAATTTCACTGGAAAATTTCTCCAGAAAATTTTGCCGATCTCCAAATCAAATTCAACTTCGTCTACTTTCGTTTACTATGAATAGATTGAAGGAAAAACATTATGTCGTTGGAGCGGCTTTGAGGCCCAATTTACCATAGATGCAAAATTACTGCTTTGAGTGAAGAAATTCCCACGTTTAAAGTTTTTGGCTGAGACAGAGTGAAAACCCTTTCTCTGTAAGGCTTGGTCGTTGATCAAGAAACTGGATTGTATTTCTGACAAATCTGTTCTCCATGCCTTCATATTTTCATTTAATAAACAGCGACTTTACACAGTTTCACTTCTTAGCTAATATTGCCCTTTTCAATTTTTCAAGTTTCTGTTGCGTAATGTTGTTTTCGAATCCTATATGGTATATTAGTCAAAAAAAATTTCACCAGTGTCAGGACTGGTTTGACCTTTGTGTAACGATTCAGATTGATACCCAATAGAAGAAATTGAAGGGTGGAAGACTATGAATAGATTAAAGTAGCAAGTGAAAGGAGATAGTGCAATGCCCCGTCTTTATAACCTAAGGAATGTTGCAATTGTGTATAAAAGTGAAATAATTTTTTTTTTAAAGTAATAATATTAAGTTAATTAGTTGCATACATTCGTTAAGTTACGCGACGTTACACTACTTGAGTTTCCACAGACAACTTTAGTATTTCACATTGCTTATAATTAATTAACATAAACATTAAAAACAACATTGCATATCATTTGAAATACCATTCAAGATAACATAAAGTACAAACATGTTTCTTACATTGCATTGATAAGATATTACAATACTCATTCATCTGATGAGGTAGATCAAATAATAGTTACAATTACATTTACAATGTTCACCTTATATACAATTGAGGGATGTTTTACAATACAAGTTTTACAATTTGCAATGAAGAAGTATACATATGTATCCAAGTACGAGCTCTCCATCCATGAAGCTCTCGTTGCCATGATCATAAACTGGGGACCCAATGGAGTAAGATGCACGTTCCACCCAACCATGTGGTACCCATAGGTCCACCCCCCGTGCTAGGAGATAGTAATATGGTTACCTAGACATCACCTATTAACCCTAGACACAAGTACATAACTAATTGATGGTTACATTGCTTCCAGATTTTTGACAATTGAATATGCTAAATACACAAGGTAGATTGTTATTTTAGGTGGAGTGTCATCACAACGTTGCAAAGGTTACCCTAGGGTTTCTTCCTAGGTTTCGGCCCCCAACTTGGGTTACCTTGGTAACCTCTTACGAAACTCGGCCCCATTTGCAAGCTATTGTGGAATCGACTATCTTTTAAGGTAACAAGATATCGATTTTCCATTCCAGACCTTCTCATCTTATACTCAAGACTATACTAGCTCAAGAGTCAATAAGCGAGGCATAAACATCTTGTTAAAGATTTTAATTCTAACTATTGTGTTATTTAGTTATCACTGATTTACTAACTCTTTGTAAGTTACCCTAACACCACTTTGTGTGTCGTCCCTCACACAGAGCCACTCCCCTAAACATAACATAGAAATCTAAGTTTTCTATCTAGGGTAGACAAAGTGCACAAAATTCAATCACATAATAACAAATGACACACAATGGCCATTAAAACTTTTATTCATAAACCAAGTATCAATAAACCATATTCTAACATGTGCACAACCCTGTCAACTCAAGAAATACATATGAACAACAACATCACCCTTTCTATACAATTCGTTCTGGAAGACTTACTATCACAGTTATCCCAATCTTTTACAATTGACGTAATAGGGGTAAACATAACTTCAAAAATCATTACAGAAAAATAAACAATCTATCTTTTGGATTTCCTAAATCCATTTATTGCAATCATTCATCTTAAGCAGCTACTCAAAATAAATAAGATTCAATTTGCAATAATAAAGTAGAACTAATTATTTCATTTCAATTTTCACAATCATGCTTATTAATAAAATTCAACTTCCTATTACAATAAATCAGTTCAATATCCTCTTCTTATTCACTTAAATGTTATATTTCCTCAAAATCTAGTTAATTATAAATTAACTTTTACCAATACTAAATTTCTAAAATCAACAAATAAAAATTATATATATATATATTAATTAGTATTTATTTTGACAAATTCGAAATTGAATAAATCCATTCGAATTTCTGTTTAAAAACAAATGAAACAAAATTTTATGAAGACAAATACCACGAGCCACGTACAGCCTCCACAGTGGAGGGCACGTTGCCTGTGGGACAACGTTTCCTCCACGGTTTTGTGGAGGGTGCTTCCTTTTGGCAGCCGCTCCCCATAGAGCTGTGGTGGGTGCTGCCTCACAGCGGCCGCGCCCCCACAGTGGGACCGGCAGGGTTGGGGATTACCCTAGCCCTTCCCAAATAAATATAATCCAAATTAAAATTTCGGAATTCATTTTTTTTATTTTTTTTCTAAAAATCCCCATTAAAACTATGCGAATTAAACCTTTTTAAAAAAATAATAAAAAAATGTTCTAACCCTGTTTCGCCCATACGGTGATTTTAATTATTAAATCCCTATTAAAACTAAGTTTCATTTGAAACATAAATTCATGTACAGACTGCATAATTTATACAGCACTATAAATAAATATATAACATTCTTATAAAACAAAACTAATTGCTCAAAAAGAACATTTGTAAATAAAAATATTCTTCAACAGATTAAAATCATATATCACAGAAATTCTCAATTTTGGGATTTCAATTTTACAACAATAAACATTTCACCCAAAATTAAATCCCCAATTTCTTTTTTACAATTTTCACAGAGGTTTCATTTAAAATTTGTTTTGAATTCCTTCTTTTGTTTAACCACATTCTTGAGGTTGTTCTACAAATTTAATAAAACTTTACTTTCTTGAAAATTCTTGCAAACAAATATCAAATATCAACAGAAAGATTTTCTACAAACAGTTTGCCAAGAAGAAGGGTTTTAAACAAACAATTTCTTTTCAAAAGCAACAAACTAAAAATACCAAGGAAATACCTGTTTCCTATGTTTTGAAGATCTTTGTTGTTGGAGAGAATCTTCTGCCTGTAGAATGCAAACCTCCAAATCTTCTTCAAAACACCAAATCCAAAGAAAGCTATAACCAACCACAACGATCCTCCAAGCAAAGGGATCTTCCACAAATATACAACCAACACAGAAGAAATGAAATTTCTCAAAAATAATTTTTAACATCAAGCTATTCCTTTATTTCCCGTGAAGAAAATTGATAACCCTTATGTATTTCCTAGATCCCCAATAATATCCGTGAACAACCTCAACCATAAACAATAAATTCAACTCATACACATGTCGAGAAGTACAAAATATCTTTTTAACAACTTCTCAGCAATCTTGCCTTTCAAGATTTGCATGAATTTATTTTATTTAAAATTTTCTAATTTCCAAATACAAAATTTATTTACAATTTAAAATGCCATTTCCAAATAATATTTAATTTAAATAAAATCTATTCACACACAATTTAAAACAATTTTAATTTAATTAATTTATTTATTTAATTAAATAAATTTAATCTTTAAGATCAAATTATTTAACCAAACAAACTAATTAATTTATTAAATAACATGCAAAACTAATTTCTTTAACATTTAAAAATTACTTTAAATAACAGTAAATTAAAACATAATAAACTATTATTAATTAACAAAATTTTCCTTTTCAAGCAAATAATCCAAACAAAAACATACAGGACCATCTAAGACTCCAAACTAAACTGACGATGTACTATGACCGGGTTAAAGACTAGACTAGGATGAACCAAACTACTACCTCCCAATCAACATATCCGTTGAGTCTTGACACGCTCAGATCTGAGTAACTAGGTGGAGTCGGTGTCATGTACCTACAATCCTGCAACCAAGCAATAACATGCATATATATATAAACCATTGTACAGGCACACCGTGCGGAGAAAATCACGGACATCACAGGGCACTCGCAAGCGAGTGATGCGATTCTGTTCTCCACACCAATACACGTCACATCAGACTGATGAATTAAATAACAGTTAGTCCATCATAAACATGTACATAGCAATAATCATCTGAAGTAAACATCTATGCTATATCAAAGCATGTCAAAAATCAATTAAGACCATACAATGTATCATCATGTCACAAAGTGAATCCACTGTCACTCAAAATCAGCGATCAAAATATCCAAACAAACTACCATAATCTAACAGTATAAAAACATGCAACATAAAACATAAGCATAAATGGAGGGGTACTACAGATAGGTTTCAGATTACATGATCCCTCAAACAACTACTTTCATTTACTGGGAAGAGATTGAAGCATCAAGTGAAGGAAGATTCATCTCATTTGCCAATATTCTACCATAGTAGGGTTTCTCCCATTATTCGTCATCACCATCATTCTTTTCACGACACAATTTGAGGTAAATCACTTGCCGCAGTTTCAATGATTTTGATTTTTTTGAATCTCTACGCGAACATCAGCCTTACAATATTGACCTCCAAAAATTTGAAGTTTCAATGATTTTTAAATTTTTGAATCTCTACGCAAACATCAGCGTTACAATATTGACATTCAAAAATTTGAACCCATTTAGGATGTCGTTGATGACTGCCATAATCTCTGAATATATTTACAAATAGCCCACATTCTGTGATGAGTATATGGAAGGAGAAGCATTGTATTCATAGAGACTGTAATATCTATAAGTCTTTCTCTCAAGAGTTGTCTGTAACATTTGAAGCATAGTAATCTAGAAATCTTTATGGCTCCTCTATCCAACATTGAGATTAGTTTAAAATTGCTTGATAACCATTTCCGGTCTGACCATAATATTGTATTAATATCTCCGCTAAATTTATCATGTTAAAATCTTTTCTTTTCTTTAGTGGATGTACAACTTTATTTTGTTTCTATATTATTAGAAGATATTTCTTAATGTATTGTGTTGAAGAGCATTTCCACCTTGGTTTAGTAATTGAGGAAAGATACGTGCCATTTTCCGAACCAAGCAATTTTCTTATTATGCCCAAATTGATATTTTTGTCTTTATATTCTTTAAATGAGGATTGTTAGGCATAGATCATGCCTGGCACAAATTGTACATCCGCTTTCAATTCCATTTCTTTCTTGAGCTTCCTAGAGCAACTATCTCCTTATTCCTAGCCGACATTCCCTACTCGTACTGGCCAATCAATGTGCAACCTATGCCACCTATGTAAAATATTGACATGGTTTTCCGAACCCAAGATAGTAATGATACTTATGCTGTTGAAATCAAGAGGGAGAGTTTTGCTCCAGATATTTTTATGCATTTGGTCATTGGTCTTTGATTTTGACAACTGTGTTCCTCATCTTTTTCTAGTTTCCTAGATCATTGTACAAATTGTATACATACACTCTGTCCCACTCTTCTTTCTCCCTTGTTTGTGATTAGGATTTAATAATGCTCATTGGGGAATGTCTTGACATGAAATGGTCCCAGAAGGAAGTAATGTACACTCTCTATAAGATTTCATAATGCAAAAGGCCAATTTTTTTGCTATATAGAGAAAAAGCCAAAATGGGAGCTTTAGAATAGGCTATGGATATCCATCAAAGAATAATCGAAAATGGATAATGCAAAAGGCCAATTTTTTCACTATATAGAGAAAAAGTCAAAAATTTGCATATCAAATTAAAATAATTTTTTTGTATTTTAAAATAACTGTTCTATGTACTGAAAACTACAGGATGAATTTTTAATGTGGCAAATGTTTTGCTTATCAGTTTCACCAACAATTCCAAAAAATCCATTTGAGATGCCAAATTCATCCAATACAACCTGCTCAAGATGGAAGGACTTCTCAACAGTGCTGCCAAAAGAAATGCAAAATAAAGAGATGATAACTAGCCACAGACAATATTTACTATAAACTCATATTTTTAGTATCCAAAATCAATGTCCCAACTACAAGAGAAGAATATTCACACAATATTAAGTCCTCAGAGATATTGATACTTATCTGGCAACCTGCAAAATGACAGTTGACAGAAACATGTGGTAGAATCTCTAAATTTCCTTCCCCAAAAATTAGAACATCATTATAAAACTGCAAACTTGTATTCAACTGACAAGTAGTATTCAATGAGCCAAAAGCAGTGCAAAATAAAGAGTAAAAAGGTTTTCCATTATGAGGAACTGAAATGAAATTGCTCAGTGGAGTAACTTCTAGCCTATTGTAAAATTCACTATACAATACAAAGCTAATGCACAACATCAAACAATACTTTCATATTACTATAAAGGAAATTGAATTTCTTAAATTCACACAATTGACTTTGAAAAATATGTTTCATTTATGCTTGACCTCAATTCCAAATAAACAAGAAACATTGAAATTGAGTACAAAGCATCATGAATTATTGAAATTGGAGACCATAGCATGTTAATTAAGTACAGCTGCTTTGCCAGATGCTCAAATAAATTTCTTCAAATGAAATGAAAAAGTGTGAATATTATAATATATCTCAATTTCATTGGTTTCTTCAGGCAGGTTCATCTATTTCCCTGTAGCCGGTGTCAACTGATTCTTACAACAACTAAGACTATGGTAAAGATTGTGTGGAGAAAATTAGAATTAATATCGAACAGTGTAATGATGTAGATCAATAAACTCCTTCAACAACAGGATAGTTTTTTTTTAAATGTGTATATTTCTATGAGAAAGCAAGGTAGAAACTCCATACTGCACAAGAAAGATAGTATTTACGTCGATATGTCTTTCCTCTATGGAAATTGGACCATGTCATTAGTCCCACCATTAAACCAAAAATGAGATTGGGTGATGGTCTGGGAGGGTGACCTGAACCAGAAGCTACACAAGTTTCAGAGCTTGAGAAATAAAGAGAAACTGTAGCACAGCCTGACATCATAAATTTCTCTAGACATCTCTTTTACTTGCTTTAGCACCACACAATAGATACTAGAACAATAAATACCAATTGAGACTATACATAGGTCCCAAACATTGGTCTACCATCACACAAATAGAAAACCAAAAGCAGTAGACATACAAAGTTAAAGGAGAGTGAAAGCATAACTAAATTTATCATTTCAAAGCAATTTTTTTCCAAAATATTTTAGTTGAATGAAAGCCTTATGAAAATGAAAATGGAATTATCCATCTTTGCTTTATTGACAATACACTCAATTCAGCTCTTGCAATAAGTTCTTCAAATTTGATGCGGTTTATGCATTACATGCTTCTAGAGATTATGAAAAGCACCTTATTTTGTGGATGTGCCATTGCATTTCGGAAATTAGCATTTTGCAAAAGTTTAAGGAAAAAAGACAATGAGAGTACCTATGAAAACAAAAATACAAATTATAATCCATACTATTAGTTTATTCCAATGGTCAAAGACAATACAAGAATACATTACTTGAATGAATCAAAGATTCCAATTTAGTATCGAAGCAGATCTTGCACATATAATCACACCTGGTACTAATTGCATTGGATAAGGAAAGATAAATTACATAATAAATTTTACATACTCCGGAGCTGCCAATACTGCAGATATTTTAAGTAATCAATGAATGCCTCATCATCAAAGTAACGATTTCGAGCCAAATCTAAGAGGAAAAAAGACATTTTCACTTAGTCAGAAATATTTGTAATAAACTTGAAAATAGTTTTGAAAGGAAAAAAAAAAAAGAGAAGAGAGAAAAAATTAACTCTTGCTTTCAAACAAAACTTTTTCAAATGTTGACAATGGACAATATAAAAATATGGAAGAAACTTGATCCATGGCCAAGGATGTATCACAAAAAACATGGGCCAAAATTGTTTCAACTGTCTAAGTTGACAGATAAATTTATGTATCAGCACATTCACATTAACAATTATGTATGCATCTTGTAAACAAGAGGAAAAAATTAAAGATCATCAAAAGACCAATACACAGAAAACAAAATCCATGCATTCATAAATAGAACATGTCCTTATTAAGCTTGTGATGAGCGCTATGGTAAACATTTCTAAAAACAGATATTATAAAAGCCAAGAACGAGGCTTTCTGCTGCCATTTGTCAATGTATATGCTTCAACTTTTACCTAACACAACTACATGAAATGCAGCCACAATGTTGGCAACAACTAATGCAATACACTGTCTAAACTGAAGCTATATTTTAATTTGGCAACAACGAATTTACCAAATTGTTGTTCATCAACATATTTCTCAAATATCTCTCTAGACATTTTTTAACCATTATTGTTTGTAAATATGTAAGTCAAACCTCAACGAGTCTATTCAAAGTCTCCTTGACATTTGTGAATTCCAATAGTTTATAAAGTGCATTGACAGTTAGTCTTGTATTGTTGTGCCTTAAAGAAATATCTAACAATATCAATAGTAGTAGAGTCTATATACAAGAGCAAAATATTATCCTCACATCAAATCACTTCATTCAACACTAGGAGTCCACCTATCCCTCCAATTCAAACCTATATTTATATGTGTGAGCTGTTTTCTTCTCTTAAATATGAATATATCATCTTTTACCATAACTAAACGCTATTACATAATATCTTTAAAAAATGGAATAAGTGTATAATAGTCAATAGGACTAGAGTCTCTTCAAACAATGAATACACAGAATAAATAGGTTCACTTAAATGCTTCATGGGTGCTAAGGTCCATGTAGTGAAAGGAATGTTTAGTCTACACTCACTTGCACATTGATAAACAAATAATTAATTTTTCTTTCAAATGGTATTACTTTAAGGAAACAACAAATTTATTTATTGGACATGAAATCAAGTACATGTTTTTCTTGTCATTAGAATTGTAATTTAAGGTTAAGATAGTCTTTGCTTGAGTTGTACTGAAGAAAACACTTACATGTTTCCTTTATCAACACAAAATGAATATATCAACTATGAAACAACTTAAATGCTTGCAAAAACATTGATCTACCTATTGCTAATGTTTTTGATAAGGAAAAGCAAGTTTTGAAGGGGCCTCGAAACCCTTTACAACAACAAAAAGTTGTAAGAAAGACTAAGCCAAGAGAGCTCATAGCCCAAAAAACCAAAATGCTAACAACATAAATTAATAAAGAAACTTGCCAGTAACCCAAAAGCAAAACATCAACAACAAGGCTAATCAAGCAAAAAAAGACAACACAACTACAACATCTTTTCCAAAACATTAACCAAGGCCATATTTTCCTCAATGACCCCCTTGTGCATCTCCATAACATCCTTGAGCTCTTCAAATGAAATGGCAGCTCGCTTCTTGGTCTTGCTCCTCATTCTCAAACACGGGCTAGCATCCACATCCTTTTCCTTACTTGGAGTAGGATCCTCATTCTTATCCACGAAGTTCAAGTAGTTCACATCCTCCATTGCTTTCTCAATGTCACCCATCTCCAAGGGTTTACCAGTCCATTTCAAGGCTTTCTCATTTAAAATAGAGAGTCCCTTGGTAGTCAAGTTCAAGGAATTATTACTAATGTTCACCACAGTTTTCAAATCATCTGACAACTTACTAATCATGCCCTCTAAGTTAACAAATCTTTCCTCAAAAGTATTATGAACCGCCAATTCCAAAAAGGAAATCCTCTCCTCATGAGTAATACCAATGCGATCAACATCCACAACAAGTTTCTCAAGCATAATATTCATGGTTTCGACCTTACCTTTAATCACTCATTATTTTTGATTGCTATGGACCAATGCCATACAAACATCCTACCATTCTTTACCTGGACATTGAGCTCCTTAACTTCCGAGAACAACCATTTAACTAGAGAAAGAAAATTATGTGTTCCATCCCCAACCATCCTATAGAACATGCCCATATTGACCTCATCCCAATTAACAGGAGGCTCAACATTAGGATCAAAATTCTAAACAGGGTCTTTGCGACACTCCTCTTTCTTCTCCTTTTCCTCCTCAATGGAGGAGTCCTCCACTTCAACCACCTCAACTTTAAACCTATGCTTATTAGGCATGTTTTCCAAGTTCGCCAAGACTTCCAACTGCTCCACCTTCACAACCCTCCCTTTAACTTGCAACCTGCTAAAATGAGAGTCAAGAGGACCCTGGTAAGGGTCAATCCCCTTAGAACACTAGAAACCTTCAATCCCTTGTACATTAATAACCATAGGATGCATAGACCCGGAGAGGTTTTTACCAATGCCAAGACTATCCTCCACAACATGGGAGCTCACCACAATGCCCACTTTACCAAGTCCCTGAGAAAGTTTTTCACCAAAAATAGGGGAGCTCTCCACAACACCCACCTTACTAGGGCTCAAAGAAGGTTTCTCACTAGAAATAGGGTCCTCCACGACTTTCAACATCTCCACCTTCCTCTTCACAAAAGACTTTTCTTTCTTGGGGAACTTATTCTTCCCCTTTGCACTCTTCTTTCCATACTGCACCAAAGCATCCTTCAACTCAATATTCGTTTCATATCCCTTTGAATAGGCTTCAAAAGCTTCAAACCCCTCCTTAGACTCGCCATCCTCAACCAACATCTCTTCAAAATATGAATCTTGATCCTCAAAATTCCTATCCCATTCTATCGCAGAATCACTAGTCTCATAGCCATAATTTTTAACACCTTTTTATGCAAGCTAGGGTCTTTGGAGAAACAGGGATTAACTTCATCTTAGTATGAACAAACTAAGATTCATAAGGCCTTCATGGAGAATGACCTTCTTAGGGTTCTTGCGATGATCCTCGATACTATTTTCCATAGGCAACAAAAGATAAAGAGGAAACAAAACCAACACCTTGTGACAGAAGTGATTTAGAAGCATAAAGTTGTAGTTATAAACAACAAAGGACCTACCCTCCAAGATGAAGTAATGCATAATAGTCAAAACTAGGTCACTCCAAAGCGGTTTGAGAGACTTACAAGCATACCCACCACTCCCAACTTCCCTGAGCTTCTTCTTCTCATCAAACTTAAAGAAATTTGTCAAGGCTTTCTTAGCCACTCCTCTGTCTCTATAAAATTTCCTCCCAAAGGAAGGAAGCCCAGTCACCTTCGCCACAAAATCCTCATCAATATTGAACTCCATGCCTTTATAACACAAAATCCTACTACTCCACCCTTTAACAAAAACCTCCATTGCTTCAGGATTAGGGCCTTGAAGCTTAAACAGATATGGGGTAACCCCACCCTTTTCTAGATGCTCCCACACTATTTCATTACTCTAGAACTCCTCACAAGAGCTTGGATCCACTCTGCAATGAGCTCCACCCATGGCGACATGCAACAAACAAGAAACCAACAACACCTTAATTTTTTGCAAAAACAAAGTTAGGAAGACTAACCACAAAACAAAGTAAATTAGACCCACAAAGCGTGTGAGCCTTCAATACCAAGTACTGCTAGACTTATGCAACTAGGCCATAATATCACAAAAATCTAAATGGTAATTATGAGGACAGGGCCAAGACTCAACGTGCATAAACCAACTCAAAATAATAACAAAGAACCTTTCCCTCATATCCACCACCTTAATAACTTGGCAACTAGTCATTATTGGAAATGATTTTAAGGTTGAGAGGTAAGGATTCAAAATCATCCCAATTATTTTGAGCCACCACTCCCAAATTAGCTAACCCATCAACCAGCAAGTTAGCTTCCCTAAACACATGCGAGATTCTTATCTCATCAAAATAATTAATTATGGAAATCAAATCATTAATGAGATAAGCAAAAGACCACGCAGGTGGACACTTTAGCAAAATACAGTTTATGATATTAAGCTAGTTCCCTTCAAGCCAAAGTTTGGAAACCCCTAAATTTTTCACCAACACAAGGCCATGATAGGCTGCAGTTGCACCTATTGCTAATGTTATGGTACACATAAAGCTTAAATTGATAGTAATGATAGAGACTTCCATTTTCAATTATATCCAGCTAGGATCAGTTGTTTAGAGTAAAAGGGTGTTCTAACTTGGCTATTACTTTGAATTACATATAATGGCTAGTAGCAATGGATAAATTGTAACTGAACCCCATCAAATAGAACTTCAACAAATACAAATTTTTAAAACAAGTCAAAATTACTACTCACGTCATAAGGAGGAAATAAGTGCTCGCTGTCATATGCAAAACATAGAGAAACAAAGACCAAATGAATCACAACTTACAACATCATCAAACAAAAACTGCATACCATTAAATTCGATGTCCAAAATTATACATTATCACCAAAACAAAACCTAGCACTTACAATAATTACAAACCACTACAAAGACCATTCATTAAACAAACCCTTGCATATGATCATTCAAGGAACTATAGGAACTAGAAAATATTACTTTATTGCTTGCATAAGAAATGCACTTCCAAGTAAGCTACTGCAACAAAAGAGCCAATTGCTTGCTTTAGCTCCCACAAGAGTTGTTGGATTTAACATGCGTGCATCAACTATACATTCTAAGCTTAGGATTCCAATAAAAGAAATAAAATCAGTGGAAGGCCAAATACTAACAACATTCCAAGAATAAATAAAATGCATAAGGTACATCCTCATAGATGAAATGAGTTTCATAGGGCCAAAGCTACTATTAAATTATTGCTATGCAAGTAGGCAATCGCTGCACAATCACAACCAAAAGAAAAAGTAGATTTACATTTCTCATCCAAAATATATTTTCAAAGATAAGTTTAATGGTGACCACAAACATCAAGTCAACCTCCATCACAATCCAAGTAAGCAATGCCAAAATCAAGTTATTTTTTAAGTTTTTTTTTTTTGCACTTATTAACCTTGCAACTATTTTTATGGAATGTGTACTACAAAACATTTTTTGTTTTTGTAGTATGTTTAAAGAATCAACACACAAAACTTTTGCATAAAAACTTCAAACAACATTTTTCAAAACTAATCGTTTCAACATCCCAAAAATTTCTCAAACTTGCTTCACTATTGGTCATTATGCTGCTAATGTAAGTGAAAGTTGCCTTCAACACTTACAATTTGATTTCACTTTGTGCTTATCTATAATTTGATTTAAATTTAGGTTTAAAGATACTTTGATTTAGACTTTTGGTGGTGGCATTCTTCTTTCTGTGTGTTTTGATCATTATAGGGAATGTAAGTGTAACTATTTTTGTATGTTCTATAAAACATGTTTGTTACTTTTTATTAGAGATGGAAAAAATAATCTACTACGTTACTAAAATTAGATTAATTTTTTTGTCAACTGCATTTGTTGAAAAACAAAAAATTAATCACTAACTTCTTTTTTATGGATTGATTTTTTTAGATATCTTTTTAACAACCAACTCAATGGCCCTTTCCAACAGGAACATCATTCTCAAGATCTACTAGTGTTTTTATTCTAGAAGCTACAATTACAAATAGATTTGTTGAAAGGCTTTAGATTAATAATTTGGCAAGTATGTAGCCATATATGAACAAAATGAGAATTTTGGAACAAGGCATGGACATACATCAAGAATAAGTCACTATGCCATCACATGTTTGAAGAAAACCAAAAGAAGAAGAAGTTCCATATTTTCATTTTATTCTATGTAAATTTGGATCAGACTAGAGGATTGGAGCAACCCATGAAAAGAGTTAGATGTTAGTCAACAACATATTGTGGAGAATTTCCTTATCTAACCTTCTCTTTTTTCCTTATCTAACCTTTTATTTGTCAAGTTGTTTTGCTTAGCTTTAGTTGATAGCTTCATTGTAATTCTTTAGTTTTTTTAACCCTTTATTTTTCAGTTTAATAAATCATCTTCTTCCAATAAAAAAAAGTATGATGACCTCTTTCAGTGGTATTCAATGTGGGACCAAACCTTGCATGTGATTATCACTATTTATATATAATGAAATGAACACTTAAATTATTTATATTGGAAATTATTGGAATATATTTATTTCTTTTTTATTTAACTACACATTTCATTTTTTTAAAATATATAACTATCTAATTTATTGTTTATAAATTTGTTTTAGATGAAATAACAATATTCTTTGAAAACAAAATGTAAGTCAACTAACATACATAATTAGTTGTGGAATCATTATACGATCACTTGAAACTAATCTCTTAATTGTTATCATATCTCATAATTTGAAAATCTTAAGTTTAAAGTATTAATAAACTAGACTTATCTATTCTACTTATTAGATGTAATTAAACATGTATGATTTATTAGAAAAAACTAGGCAATAATTGAATATTAGATATAATTTAACAAGACAGGAGTAAAAGCATAATGGATTTTTGTTAAATTAGAATATCATCTCAAATTTGAATTATTAGAAAATTAAAAAAAAATAACATTCCCATTGCAAATATATTTATCCTAAATAAATTGGTCTTTCTCATGAAAGAATACATAATATTGGCAAAAAAACCTTCTCCTAAAAAAGACAACAATCATTAATTTATATTCCACAATATATTAAACAAAATGATTATGATTTATTTTTAATTTTGTGACTAATAATATGAAAAATCTAAAACAAAGAGAAGCTAAATTGGTAAAATCTTTTTAGGAAAGTCTCTAAGGAATTGTAATTTGATTATAGGTACACCAGCGATCCATTTAATGGTAAAAACCTCCAAAATCTCACTTATCATATAAAAGTTAGATAGATATTGTTTTTCCAACTAGATGACCACAATTGCAATGCATGCACAAACACAAAACATCTAACTCAATCCCTTTAGTTTCCAAAAATTTATGGCCATTTTGATATTTATCTCTTCATAAATGTTCTTACACAAAACTTTTCAATAAATTGACCATCTAAGTTGATTTGTCAATTTTTTTATTGGGCTACCATATCCTGCCAATGGAGGAAATGTGTGGATTGAATCTATAGGTACAAACTTCCACTTCCACCAACTGGAGGGCAATTGCCCTAATGTCCAAAAACATGTACATACCTGTTTTTAAAATGACACATAGAGAGACCTATTATTAAATATGTTAATTTGTTTATTTCTAAGATTAGTTTAATAAACATACTTAAATTTAACTCAATTAAATTTATTCATAATATGTATTAAAATATTTCAATGTTAAATTAAGAATTAACAATTTGATATGCTTCAATCAACAAAATACAAAAATAAAAAATAAAAAATTGACATACACAAATATAAAAAAAAATGACATAATCAAGTGCTAGTATAGATCTTCTCAAGACTATCCTTATCTTCTTTCTATAAGACATCTTCTCACACTCACATTTTCACAACATGCATTATAAAGACACAAGCTCTAAGAAAAAAATTTCTTATGCTCACTCACAACTACAACTACCATCTAATTGACAATGTCACTAGAAGATGCACACCAAAATCCCCTCTACGCACTTCCTGCATAGTGAAGAATATTCTCACAACTTCTACCCAAGACTCTCTTATTAGATGAGATTTAAAGACATTTCCAAGATACCACTTGATGCACTTGATGCACATTAGAATTAGACACCCAATGAAGCAGAAATAAACCAAACAACCATACATATATATTTCAACAATAACAAGTATGATGAACATAAAAAATACAACACTCACAAACTTCTGAATTGTAATTCAATTACACTTGCATTCACTTCCATATTCCTCTACACCTAGTTACAAAACACACTCCATCACGAACAATACATTTGACTTAGTATCTCTCTAACAACGTTGTAGAGACATAGTTCAGCTGCAAGCATCCATACTAACTCAAAAATTATAACTCCAATTTAAATTTGTTCAGAGGTCAGTAGATAATTCTCTAATTCTTGCTCGTGCAACCCCTTTTCCTCTCATTTTACCTCCCACCACCTCTTATATACTTCCGTCAAAGCTGAGGAAGATATTCGATGAATATTCTCTATAACTTAACTGCCACTAATTTTAAGGGCACGGTAAAAAATAATATAGCCGCCACTAATTTTATTTTAAGGGAAAGTAAAAAATAAGCGTAGGATAAATGCCTTAATTTACTCCGAAGGCGTATCCTACTATGAAGATCATCAGGCCAAAATATTCAATCGATGATTAAGAAGCCTTGGGAGACTATCAAACTGATCATCGCCGTTAATTATAACCTACGGTGTAAAGCAGTCGGGAGACGATTACTTTGATCACATCTGTTCACGTCCTTTGTCTCTGAAGCGATCAACGGCTGGAGCGTCTGCCAACGATTGAAACAGTTTCGTCCGTCGATTGCCGAGCTGACGTATCCTATTTGAATTTTGTACTATCGGCTATGTAGTGCGAAATTTCAGTCTGAAACCTGACAGACGCCCGTATACAGCTCACTTCTGCCTGTATACAGCTCGCTTTCGTCATAAACAAGTTTGAATCCTTCGCGTAGGTGTATATGGCGTTTCCAGGCAACTAAACGAAGTTAATGTGACCACTTCAAATCAGATATCTCACTTCAAATCAGATATCACATACTAAATATCTCATATCCTTTGAACGCCAAAAATTTGCTTTTAATGCAGTCTCTGTAGTTGGCATATGCATTTATGCATTGCACTATACATCACCGCCATTTGCAACTAAACAAAGTTAATGTGAGCATTTCAAAGCTCTTTAATGTCGTTGCTGCAGAAGACCTCATTATAAAGGAAAACAGTCTTTGGGGTTGTCATGAAATGGGCACAGTTCCGAGGATGCTTATCATTATGGTGATGCTTATCTGAGTAATTTAACTGGGGATGTTCTTTCCCCGTTGTTCAATCTGGAACAGTTGGAACACTTCGATCAGGGTTTCTGAAGCGATGACGTTCAAAAGGAGGAACGGAGGGCATAACAAGCACGGCCTTGGCCATGTTAACTTCATTCGCTGCTAAAACTGCGGAAAATGTTGCCCCAAGGATAAAGCCGTGAAGAGATTTCTGGTTCGTAACATAGTGGAACAAGCTGCAGTGCGCGATGTGCAGGAAGCATGCGTTTACGACGGATACATGCTTCCCGAGCTGTATGCGAAGATGCAGTACTGCATATCCTATGCGATTCTCTCGCATGTGGTTCGAGTCAGATCTCGCACCGACCCCGTAAACGTGAGCCTCCTCAGCGTTTCAGGCGTCGGGAGGATGGTCCCAGGCCTGGTCAGGCACCTCGTCCAGGGTTTGCTAACGCGCCAGCTCCAGCGTGATAAGTGATGAAGGAGCGTGCTTATGTATCTTTCTTGCTTTTTGCTTTAGATAGAGAATTTCAAGTTAAAATCAGTTTGATGTTGCAAAAATTTTCAGTCCTTTCATGTAAGTTTTTTAAGTGTGATGCATCAATTTTCAAAGACTTTGTTTACAGCCCTTTCATGTAGTTTTTTCGTCAAATTTTGAAGGAAAAAAATCTGGATAACTTGGTGATATTAATAGATTTAGTCTTTTGTTTTCCAAATGATGAAGAAAAAACCTAAAGTAAATTAGTATTCTTCACTTGGTGATTTTGCTATGGATGTCATTAGAAAGATTACAGGCACTAACATAATTTCCTTTACCTCACAAATATACTTAATTAGACATAAAATAGAGAAGACAAAAGAACTCCAAGACCTTACAAACTTCAAAATTGAAAAGAAAAAGCTTAAGAACTTGATATTGAAAAGAAAAAGCAGCCAAGGTAAATTTTGAATCATTTTTTAGAACATAAAAATAAAATTTCTTGATATTGAAAGCTTGCCATGCCCCAGAAGCAATATTCTCCTCTGAGCTGTCAAAAGCCTTGAGGCCCTGCAATGAGATCAGAATAGAATTATGCTTACAAGCATAGTAGACACATCTGTAAAATGAAAAAGAGAGGTTCAAATAACATAAAAAGCATTCAAGCAGGAAAACATCTCAAACAAGAAATATTTTCAACTTTTTCAAGTTAACATGAAAAACATGTAATCTAAAAATAACTTCTTCATATAATTTTTTTTGTATAAGGCTTTAAAAGTAGAAAAATGAAGTTGATAAGGTTAGAGAGGTAAAGACATTAGCCCACTCTCTCCAAAACAAAAAAGTTATTCCTATAGCTTAATAAAACATTATAAAGTATTATAGAGTATTTTTCTTTTCCAATTTGATGGTTTTCTCTATATGCTTACAAGCAAAGTTTTATACTTTTAACAGTTCCCTATATTGTAATAGATCTGTAAAGACAATACCAAAAAAAGAATGAAACTTACCTGCCCCAGTAAAGATTCTTGGCTGGCCTTCTCCTACCTGTTTCCTAACCAGGTGTCTTTTTCATGAACATAAGAGTTACTGATCCCGAATTGACCAGCTCCATTAGACAACATACCAAATTGTTGAAACTTGTATTATTGGCAGAAGCAACTAATTACATCAATTGTAATAAAAATAATTTGGACAAAGAGAACAATATCTGAATAAAAGAACTAACTACTAGTACTTTATTAGTTAGCAAAGTATGTGAAGCCATATTTGATAAGAGATGTAAGCTATTACTCTCTTCTTGCTACAAAATGGTTGCAATCTCTGAGAAGGGATGTGATGACACTTCATCTACACTAAATTATGCTTAAAGAGAATGAGCATGAACCCCTCTGTGCTATCATCATGTTACCAATAAGTGGAACTGTGTGTAGTTGCATAAGGAAGATCAAGAAGCAAAATTGATTTCCAAACCTTCCAGAATTCTCAATACATTTTGGTATTTTGCATTTTCAGGGCCCTTCGGATCATTATTCAGAAAATCTTATGTCCCAAAGTGAAGATTAATAACTTGGGGAAATTCTTTAGCTTGTTGACATATATTAGGTTTCAGCTTCCAAGCACTGGTAAAGAAGTTGCATCCCCAACAAGGTGACCATCTTAAGGTGAGGTACCTCAAACTGCCAACAATATTAGTACTTCTACTAGTGCAAACAAGACCAGGAACATAAATTAAAAAAACAATACTATGGCACCTATACTTAATCTCCTAGTATCAATTTATTACAGTACTATGAAGATCATCAGGCCAAAATATTCAATCGATGATTAAGAAGCCTTGGGAGACTATCAAACTGATCATCGCCGTTAATTATAACCTACGGTGTAAAGCAGTCGGGAGACGATTACTTTGATCACATCCGTTCACGTCCTTTGTCTCTGAAGCGATCAACGGCTGGAGCGTCTGCCAACGATTGAAACAGTTTCGTCCGTCGATTGCCGAGCTGACGTATCCTATTTGAATTTTGTACTATCGGCTATGTAGTGCGAAGTTTCAGTCTGAAACCTGACAGACGCCCGTATACAGCTCACTTCTGCCTGTATACAGCTCGCTTTCGTCATAAACAAGTTTGAATCCTTCGCGTAGGTGTATATGGCGTTTCCAGGCAACTAAACGAAGTTAATGTGACCACTTCAAATCAGATATCTCACTTCAAATCAGATATCGCATACTAAATATCTCATATCCTTTGAACGCCAAAAATTTGCTTTTAATGCAGTCTCTGTAGTTGGCATATGCATTTATGCATTGCACTGTACATCACCGCCATTTGCAACTAAACGAAGTTAATGTGAGCATTTCAAAGCTCTTTAATGCCGTTGCTGCGGAAGACCTCATTATAAAGGAAAACAGTCTTTGGGGTTGTCATGAAATGGGCACAGTTCCGAGGATGCTTATCATTATGGTGATGCTTATCTGAGTAATTTAACTGGGGATGTTCTTTCCCCGTTGTTCAATCTGGAACAGTTGGAACACTTCGATCAGGGTTTCTGAAGCGATGACGTTCAAAAGGAGGAACGGAGGGCATAACAAGCACGCCCTTGGCCATGTTAACTTCATTCGCTGCTAAAACTGCGGAAAATGTTGCCCCAAGGATAAAGCCGTGAAGAGATTTCTGGTTCGTAACATAGTGGAACAAGCTGCAGTGCGCGATGTGCAGGAAGCATGCGTTTACGACGGATACATGCTTCCCGAGCTGTATGCGAAGATGCAGTACTGCATATCCTATGCGATTCTCTCGCATGTGGTTCGAGTCAGATCTCGCACCGACCCCGTAAACGTGAGCCTCCTTAGCGTTTCAGGCGTAGGGAGGATGGTCCCAGGCCTGGTCAGGCACCTCGTCCAGGGTTTGCTAACGCGCCAGCTCCAGCGTGATAAGTGATGAAGGAGCGTGCTTATGTATCTTTCTTGCTTTTTGCTTTAGATAGAGAATTTCAAAAAAGTTAAAATGGGTTGATGTTGCGGGGTACCGATTACTTTCATGTAAAGTTTTTTAAGTGTGATGCATCAAATTTCAAAGAATTTGTTTACAGTCCTTTCATGTAATTTTTTCATCAAATTTTGAAGGAAAAAAATCTAGATAACTTGGTGATATTAATAGAATTAGTTTTTTATTTTCCAAATGATGAAGAAAAAACCTAAAGTAAATTAGTATTCTTCACTTGGTGATTTTGCTATGGATGTCATTAGAAAGATTATAGGCACTAACAAAATTTCCTTTACCTCACAAGTATACTTAATTAGACATAAAATAGAGAAGACAAAAGAACTCCAAGACCTTACGAACTTCAAAATTGAAAAGAAAAAGCAGCCAGGGTAAATTTTGAATCATGTTAGAACATAAAAATAAAATTTCTCGATGGTTGACTCACTTTTCAACCCATTTGCTGCCTCCTTTCCAGGCACTTCCGAAAGCTTGCCATGCCCTAGAAGCAATATTCTCCACTGAGTTGTCAAAAGCCTTGAGGCCCTGCAATGAGATTAGAATATAAATATGCTTACAAGCATAATATATACATCTGTAAAATGAAAAAGAGAAGTTCAAATAACATAAAAAGCATTCAAGCAGGAAAACATCTCAAACAAGAAATATTTTCAACTTTTTCAAGTTAACATCAAAAACATGTAATCTAAAAATAACTTCCTTCATATAATTTTTTTTCTATAGGGCTTTAAAAGTAGAAAAATGAAGTTGATAAGGTTATAGAGGGAAAGACGTTAGCCCACTCTCTCCAAAACAAAAAAAATATTTCTATAGCTTAATAAAACATTATAAAGTATTATAGAGTATTTTTCTTTTCCAATTTGATGGTTTTCTCTATCATGCTTACAAGCAAAGTTTTATACTTTTAACAATTCCCTATATTGTAATAGATTTGTAAAGACAATACCAAAAAATGAATGAAACTTACCTGCCCCAGTAAAGATTCTTGGCTGGCCTTCTCCTACCTGTTTCCTAACCAGGTGTCTTTTTCATGAACATAAGAGTTACTGATCCCGAATTGACCAGCTCCATTAGACAACATACCAAATTGTTGAAACTTGTATTATTGGCAGAAGCAACTAATTACATCAATTGTAATAAAAATAATTTGGACAAAGAGAACAATATCTGAATAAAAGAACTAACTACTAGTACTTTATTAGTTAGCAAAGTATGTGAAGCCATATTTGATAAGAGATGTAAGCTATTACTCTCTTCTTGCTACAAAATGGTTGCAATCTCTGAGAAGGGATGTGATGACACTTCATCTACACTAAATTATGCTTAAAGAGAATGAGCATGAACCCCTCTGTGCTATCATCATGTTACCAATAAGTGGAACTGTGTGTAGTTGCATAAGGAAGATCAAGAAGCAAAATTGATTTCCAAACCTTCCAGAATTCTCAATACATTTTGGTATTTTGCATTTTCAGGGCCCTTCGGATCATTATTCAGAAAATCTTATGTCCCAAAGTGAAGATTAATAACTTGGGGAAATTCTTTAGCTTGTTGACATATATTAGGTTTCAGCTTCCAAGCACTGGTAAAGAAGTTGCATCCCCAACAAGGTGACCATCTTAAGGTGAGGTACCTCAAACTGCCAACAATATTAGTACTTCTACTAGTGCAAACAAGACCAGGAACATAAATTAAAAAAACAATACTATGGCACCTATACTTAATCTCCTAGTATCAATTTATTACAGTACTATGAAGATCATCAGGCCAAAATATTCAATCGATGATTAAGAAGCCTTGGGAGACTATCAAACTGATCATCGCCGTTAATTATAACCTACGGTGTAAAGCAGTCGGGAGACGATTACTTTGATCACATCCGTTCACGTCCTTTGTCTCTGAAGCGATCAACGGCTGGAGCGTCTGCCAACGATTGAAACAGTTTCGTCCGTCGATTGCCGAGCTGACGTATCCTATTTGAATTTTGTACTATCGGCTATGTAGTGCGAAGTTTCAGTCTGAAACCTGACAGACGCCCGTATACAGCTCACTTCTGCCTGTATACAGCTCGCTTTCGTCATAAACAAGTTTGAATCCTTCGCGTAGGTGTATATGGCGTTTCCAGGCAACTAAACGAAGTTAATGTGACCACTTCAAATCAGATATCTCACTTCAAATCAGATATCGCATACTAAATATCTCATATCCTTTGAACGCCAAAAATTTGCTTTTAATGCAGTCTCTGTAGTTGGCATATGCATTTATGCATTGCACTGTACATCACCGCCATTTGCAACTAAACGAAGTTAATGTGAGCATTTCAAAGCTCTTTAATGCGTTGCTGCGGAAGACCTCATTATAAAGGAAAACAGTCTTTGGGGTTGTCATGAAATGGGCACAGTTCCGAGGATGCTTATCATTATGGTGATGCTTATCTGAGTAATTTAACTGGGGATGTTCTTTCCCCGTTGTTCAATCTGGAACAGTTGGAACACTTCGATCAGGGTTTCTGAAGCGATGACGTTCAAAAGGAGGAACGGAGGGCATAACAAGCACGGCCTTGGCCATGTTAACTTCATTCGCTGCTAAAACTGCGGAAAATGTTGCCCCAAGGATAAAGCCGTGAAGAGATTTCTGGTTCGTAACATAGTGGAACAAGCTGCAGTGCGCGATGTGCAGGAAGCATGCGTTTACGACGGATACATGCTTCCCGAGCTGTATGCGAAGATGCAGTACTGCATATCCTATGCGATTCTCTCGCATGTGGTTCGAGTCAGATCTCGCATGTGCTTTTATGATATATAAAGAAATCAAGGGGTTGAGGTTTAGGTGTTAATGGAATTATTATTATAATATTATATTTTATTAAAAAATAATAAAAGTTAGATTTTCAATTTATAGAGTAAAATAATATTATAAGAATTGTATGTTACAATTTTAAATAGGTACATATAATAAGAAAACTTGAATATGTATAATGGTTTATTAGATATTAATGATGATTTTGATTTCTATATATAATGTATCCATAGCAAATTCAATAGAAGTCACTTTTACGTTATTACACTATACAATTATTCGGCGTAACCCATTGCACACCTAAAGTGCAATAGCTAGTAGTAGCGCTAAGAATGAGTGATCTCGCGACACCAGAAGAACTACCACCAGCTTTTTTAACACGCAAACAAGGAATGGGAATCAGGTGCTTAAGAAACAAGCGCTCTGCGTGAGCTGGAGTCCCTGCCTTAAACAGATCTGTTTGTAGGGAGAACAGTGTTACGAGGATTTTGGAGTTGGTTTCAAGCCAAACAAAAGCATCTGCTTCGAATTCTCGTAGCTGTGAACAGAGGTGCTCTTCCGCTTCTTTCGCGGATCACATTTACTTAAATTAACCAAACTGAAAAATTGCCCATCATTAGAGAAGCTACAGCTGAATTTTCAATGTAACTTGACCATTTAAACATATTCTAGCTGAACACTTAGAAGTTCGTTGGCCATGTTTGCTCTCAAATCAAACACAGATCAATTAATTCCAGTGAATTATAGAAAATCAAAGAAACTTTTCTGGAGTATACAAAGCAAAAGAGTAAGCCTGAGTAACTCAAATATACAAATGCTTTAACCTCTGGAACTCGATTTAATGGGGCCCCACTTTCAGATCCCATCAGCTTCCCTTCTAGCCTTTTCCACCATACCCATACTTATTTTCATTAGTATATATGACTCTTGGCTTGTCCCCATAACCATAAGAATCACAGGCAATGAAAGAGGGATCAGTATTCTACAAAGAATTGGCATTGGCATGTTGTTTTCCATTCTATGCATGCTAAGTGCAGCTTTGACAGAAAAGAAAAGGATCCAAAGTGCAAAAGCGCATGGCTTGCTTGACAGCCCTAAAACTATAATTCCTCTCAGCATAATTTGGTTGGTTCCACAGTTTGTTTTGATTGGAATGGCAGATGTTTTTACTCTAGTAGGACTGCAGGAATACTTTTATGATCAAGTGCCTGACAGTATGAGAAGCTTGGGGATTGCTTTCTATCTATCTGTCATAGGAGTTGCTAGTTTCCCCAGAGGTCTTTTGATCACCATTATTGATAAAATCACTACTAGAGGAGGTCATGATCATGGTTGGTTTCAAAACAACCTCAGTAGATGTAAGTTAGAGTATTTCTACTGGCTTTTGACTGTGCTCGGTGCTTATCATTGGAAGTTAAAAAAAGCAGACTTACATGAGCAGATAAATACCATAACACAAACTTGTGAAGCAAGAAAATTTGGGTAAAACAGAATTTCCTAATTAGGCCGAGTTCAAAAGAACCATTTCCATACTTGACGAACGTTATGTATCCTTGAACATTCATAAGTAACATGCAAAAACTTGTTTGATATGCCTGTAAAAGGTGATTCTGTGACACGATTTTGATAGTCGTTTCTGTTGTGTCCTGTATAAATCATTAATTGTACAACTCAGGATAGTAAAATGTGAATTACATCATATCAGATTAAATGCATAGTATAATAGCATTTCAAAATTGTAATGAATTAGGCTGGGTTACTACTAACCCATAACCATAGCACTCGGGTCATTGCTAGAATACATAAGCGAATTACTCTATTGATATCATCAAGCTGTTGTGAGAAGTTGAATGAAATCTTAAACAAAAATCTTATAAGTGAGAAGATAAATGAAATCTTAAACACAAATCTTAGAATTATTGTCAGTGCCACACATAATCTGGCAGTGATGAATCCATCTATTGAGTAAAATTAAGTGCTGATAAAATCCTTAACATTTCTACTAATTATTGCTACACCTGCTATTGCACCTGTGCCAAATTTATTTAATCAATAAAAAATTTTACACACATATAATATCAAAGAAAGAGAAATAGAGAAACATATTCATAATACATAATTGATATGTGTATTTAAATGTGCAAATTTTCAACACAACATATAATATCAAAGAAAAAGAAATGTCTCAAGGGAGATACATGGCTGCTTATCTTCCACTAAGATAAGCATCTGTGGAGTGACCGTGCTTAGAAAAAATGATAAAATAGATGTATTCATAATGTCACATAGTCAAAAAGGCTGAATAATCGTCATGAAAGTTGAAATGCTTATGATTCCATGTGAGTCTTTACCCTCTGACAGTTGAGTTGAACAAGACTAGGCTCCTATTAGTGTTCACATTTTAGTTCACAAGATAGGCAGGGCTCTTGAAAAGAATTCACTACAAAAGAAATAGTAGAATAATCAAGAAAAAGAATCAGGTGGGTGATGAATCTTAATAGCTTCATGAACTGCAACAATTGGACTTTTGTGCATGGTTTGTTAAGTTTGATAGCATTTGGCTGCAGCAAACATTCACAGAATATTATTTTCTTGTATTCAAAAGATCCATAATACATAGAATAGGTAGGAGAGTGCAAGTACCAGAAAAAATGTGAATCAAGATTGCAAGTGCCAGAAGAACGTATATTAAAACTTACAGGTTCAAAGAACTTGATGCCAAACTCAAGTGCAAATGCCTGACCCCATGTAGTTGTAATAGTCTAATGAATACCATTAAATTGTCATGATCAATAAGTTAAACCATGAGCATTACTTACTAGAGAAAAGGAAATAATCAGCTCAGAAATAAATATCAAAGTTAACCTCCTGCTGTTATTCATATCTGCCTTGTTTCCTTTTCCGATGCAAGAAATTCAATCATAAGGCCCCAAAATAGGGTCAACTAAGTAAAAGTAGTGATCTCAGCCAAATATGTTTCCATCATGTGTTGTAAGCATCTGGAAAGCAAAGAAGATGATCAAGCAAGCATCTCCAAACAGAGCACCACTCTAGACTATGAGCATGTATGTTGTAGCAAAACAACGAAGAGGGTCAGCCAAGAAAACTACTACTAGCCAAATAGGTTTACAGAGCAAACAAATTTTGCTGCCCTAAAATCTAGAAATTGTAAATCCATTCTCTGCAAACTTGGCCAACCACATGAGCATCATTCTTGCAAAAACCTCGCAAAAATCTACCACACACTTGCTTGTTTTCATGTCCAAATATTTTACAGCCTAACACAAATTATGTTTGCCTCCTCTGCAACTTGTGTTTAAACACTGATACAAACTAAAAATTAAAGCATAAAAGAAGAGATGTATTTGACAATATTGCAATCCTAACTGAATAATCATGCTTATATTTTATTGAAAATTAAAATGTTTTTATGTTTTGAACACAAAAGACCGTCCGCTGAATATAACATTGCCTAGACTTCCCAGGACGCAAACTTATGTTAAATAATGAGGCAACTTAATATAGTGTAAGTAATACATACCTATCTGCATTGAAATTTTCAACTCGAAGATCCTCATCCCAAAGGAAGACATAGTTGTAAATGGAAACTATATCTGGATGCAAAAATCTTTTCGCAAACCACCTTGAATGAAAATGCGTTTCAACAATCAGAATCATAAAAGTAAAAAATTGAAGAACTCGCTAACCATGTCTTCTGAATATATCTTTATAATATATCATAAGACAAGCTCTCATAATTCCCTTTGCCAACTACTTCAGTGCTAAAGAAAAGGGAACTGTGAAGGTTGGTGGTAGTTTGGCTATCAATATTACCACTTAGTTTGATTAATTGCAGCCACATGAATAGCCCTCTCGCTCCATTTCAAATCATTCCATTTATCGATTACCCCATTATAATGGAATAACATCACAGTAAAGTTCTCTGGACAGAACTGGAAACAGAATCATTGTGAACTATTAGAAATTAGTATCATTAGTTTAAACCTGACTCGCTGCCCTCTCAATGCAACACTTCAGAATTATACAGAACAAACAATCCAATAAATATATCACCAAAGAAATACCTTCTAAAGCATTTTCTTCACATTTTCTTTCTGCTTTATTCCTACTGAAATTGCAGGCAAGTTCTGTGGAGTTTTTCTCTTGTCCTGTCAACAAAGTAATGGTGCCATAATCAATAGATTTATCGCTGATAATGATTATGACAAATCAAAAGAACACAAAAATTGCATACTCGAAACCAATAAAGTAATTGTAAGTTTCCAGCTACCCACATAACTAGAAGAAACCCAGGAATTGAATTGTGTTGACCGCATTAAAATTGCCTATTTATTGGGTTATATGTTCTTATTGGCCGAATGTTAACCCAAGGGGCCAAGACTAAGAAACAAAGATTTTCATCCACAAACGTGGATGTTATGTTTTCAAAAGGATGCAAGTGAGGAACAAAATCAAATCAAAGCCTCAAATTATGATATAGTGAATGAAAAATAACATAAAAGAAGTTCAAACCACAAAAAAAATTCAATACCTTTTCTAATCTCTTATATGAACATTTCTTAGCATCTGCATAATTTCACGGGTCAAGTTCAGCTAACCTCCTCCATTGGGTCACCCCACAATGATCGCATCTCGAGGTCTAAAGTTTCCCGCACTACTGCTTTTGGCAAGGCTCCACTTCCATCAGCACATTGCTCTTCATACTTGCCCTAACCAACCAAAAGTTAGTGAAAAAGAGACTCAATTTAATAGTCCTTCAATTCATATCAATTACAAGAATAAATTAGAAAATTAAACCTTAATCTCTTTTGAATCAGTCCTCTGCATAGTACTAGGGGCGGGTTGCTGCATGGTACTAGAGGCAGGCTGCTGCATAGTGCTAGGGGTAGGCTGCTGCAAAGGACTAGAGACAGCCTCCTCCACAAGACCAGAAGCCGGTGCCATAGCAAAGGACCCATGGTTCTGTATATCATTGGAGCTCTGCCATATTGACAATGTCTGTTCATGTAATATCCACATAACAGCATTTAGTAGTTTTCAAACCCTTCTCAACAAAAAACTTTCTTTAATATATTTTATATACCAAATTCAGAAGCCAAAACTAACAAATGAAACCATCTTTATGGGACAAAATGACTCAATTGTAAATATTTGTAACTTGTGTGTGTTGAATACTGGCTATGGGCAAGATGCTACAAATGTGCTCTGTCAAAACAACCCGAGCATTGCATGTCATGCCTAAAAAGGAAATATGAAAAGAATAAAAAGAAAAAAGATGGAAAGTAGTGAATATCATACTTGTGTATTTATACGGTAAAGTACAATGTTGCCAACAACAAAAGCTAGCAGAAATCCTGTCACTAAAAGAAATTTGTGCCAACACCAAAAACTTTGGCTTGTCCCATCTGATTGCGATGGGCCTTCAATCTGTAACCAAAGAATAACATAAATCTTGAGAAATCAAACTGGTTCAAAAATATATCTTCCACCACAATGAACAAATTCCCAGTTGTTAATGTCCAGTTCAACTAAATTGAGAAAAAATTACATCTGTTTATTTAATCTATTCTAACCTTATAAGACAACATCCACATGATCCCTAAACATATGCAGAAATTCTATCCTATGAATCTCTCAGACACAGACAGAGTACAGACACCATAAATTCTTTAAATATGCCCCATGACATCCTCAAGCTTAGTGCAAGCGCAATGAAGGAATAAAGGCATTATAAGAAGTTGAAAATTTGAAATAGAGAAAACACTAAGCATGAATTTAGCATTTCACTCCCATTGTTTCTTAAAAGCATTAATTTTAAGCCAGGTTTACAAGTTTAAGACAATTCAACCCTTTTATTTTTGCTGGGTGAACTGCATTTTCTTGTCTGAAGAGGGTTGAAACATGAGGGAACGGTATCACTTAAAGGGGCTGTCTGGAAGAACCTGGAAGCTGGGTGTGTACAGAAATCGAACCTGGGAACAGCAGTTGTAAAGTTTCTCCAGGCCACAGCCCAGTGGAGAATTCAGCCATTAATTGTTGGGGTAGTTCTCTAGATGTCAATTTGGGAGTGGAATTAAATGCAACCCAATTAACAGTCACAGATCTCAGTCCTTTTTCTGAAATGAAAAACCAGGGCATGAAAGCCCCTACGCACCAGCTCTCAAATGACAAATCAGGGCATAAAAGCCCTACACACGCTTTAAAATTACTTTAAGCATGCAAACTGTGGTAGCAGAAACAAGACACCTGAACTGCTTTTAAGAATGCCACCTGCTCACCAGAACCCTCGCAGCAAAGACATGTCCACAGCAAAAAAAACATTAGAAACGCATGAAAAATTTTCCTCCCTTCTTTTTTATTGGTCGCAAGAACAAATTTTAAATGGAAAAATTGAAAACCATTGGCAAAAATATGAATGCCAATCAGAAAATTGGAAAAAACAGCAGAAATTCCGTTTTAATAAGGAAATCGCTGCAGACCATAGGATAGATAGATTTCTCCTCGCCTGGCGCCGGTTCCGAGAGACATTAATAGCAAAAACCAGCGTAGCGAAAACATTAGTCTCCACCTATATAGGCAGGGACTAATAAGTCTCCATCTAGCGGACTCCATTAAAGGGTTAAAACCCTTGAAACAGCAGTTTTCTCGAACAGCCACATTAAAAAGCTTAAAGACTCTGGTCGCGTGCATTTTGTTGGAATGCAATGGTAGGAGAGAACAAAAACACAGTGCATAAACCTTCAATGCTTCGGTTCTTTCACAAACAGAGACATGCTAATGGACAGTTACAAACATCTTCCGAGCACACATAAACCATTACATTCTCCTAACTATTGTTGGAGCTTCTGCTCTTTGTTCAAACATATTGCCATTGCACTATCTCTCACAGCTCTGATATACAGAACACCATTAACACAATCTATCACAACTCTTTGAGCTACTGCTGATTCAAATTTTTATATAGATTCTTATAGAGGATGACAACTGAAATGGTTTAAAAATGTCAGATGGAGTTGGGATGAAAATATATAGCCAAAATTGTGAAGGAGAGGACTGAGGAGGGAAAGAAAGTGTGGTGAGAGTGTAAAACCTGAAGAAATGCACGAATAATGCATGATCAACGATTCATGCAATCGCTGCGTTTATTTTCAATTAGTTATTTCAGTTTTAATGCATAATAAACTGTAGTACTATGTACAGTATCAAGCCCACACTAAGCGTTTGACTGCTTAGGTGGCTCTTGTGGGCCCACTCAATCCGTTGCCCATTTCCGTTCCTTTAAACTGTCCCGTAAACCGTCAGAGATCAGTCAAATCACCGTTACAAAAGGAAAACCTAATTCAAATAATTGTTGCCGCGCTGCCGAAGTTTGAATGAATTAGTAAAAAGAGTCTTCAGGAGGCAGTCGCACTGTGTCCCCAACAAGCAGGTTTCCAACTGGATCAACTTACATTTGCAAGCGTCCTTCCAGCCTATTCTGAAATGGGAGCTTTGGGATAGGGTATAGGATATAGTTGGAAACACTCTGATAGACATGTATGCAAAATGTGGAAGCATAGATAAGGAACGTGAACTGTTTTACCGAATGCCTTAAAAAACTGTGGTCTCATGGAATGCCATGATTGCAGGATATACGCAAAATGTATTTGTTCAAAAGGATTGAGGGACTTTCAAGAAAATGCATTTGGAAGGTGAAAAGCGAGACCTCGCAACCTTTGCCAGCAGCCTCCTTGCCTGTGCCAAAATGGGAGCTTTAAACAGGGTATGGAATCCCTCAAAAGATAAAGGACGGGAATTTTGTAGAATGCTGTAGTTAACTAACCTGGTAGACATGTATGCAAAATGTGGAAGCATGGACAAGGGCGTGAACTATTTGACAGAATACTAAAAGAAATGTGGTCTCAAGGATCGCCATAATTGCAGGATATGTGGAAGCATAGACAAGTTTAACAGAATGCCTTGATGAAACACGTTCTCATGGAATGCCCTGATTGCAGATTATTCACAAACTCGATTTTTTAAAAGGCTTTAGGAACTTTCAAGCAAATGCAATTGGCAGATGTAAAGGCAAACTCTGCAACCTTTGCCAGCATCCTCCTAACCTGTGTCAAAATGCGAGCTTTGGAAGAGGGTATGTACAAGCATAAAGGACAGAGCAATTTTGTTAGATGTTGTAGTTGCAACTGCTCTGGTAGACATGTCTACAAAATGTGGAGGCACAGTCAACGGGCGTGACCTGTTTTGAAACTACATTTCTTACACATTTACAAGGACTTTTACATCCTTTTTCTGTTCTTCATTTCTTCAAAATTTTAGCACTCTTTTTGTTTATTGTTATCTATCTTACCTTTTCAAAAAAAAAATTATATAATAATAGAATGGTTGCATTCTATAAGGGTGCCAACATTCTTATATAAAGATTAGATTTTGTTCCTCTACCCATAAATTCTATTATTTTCCATCAGTTAGTTTATTTAGTTTTTAGCTTTCATTCTTATTACCTTTTAACTACCTTTAAAAAATCTTGTCATTCATAAATTTAATTGCTAGTAAATCAATCAATTTCTTGTTTTTTTATCATTTATCAATTGAATCCCATTTAAAGTAAGAATTTATTTTAAGTAAGACATGTTAAACATTCTAACTAGAAAGAAAATTAATTTGTTAGTTATTTGATAATTTTTGTTGTGTTTGTGTTAACTTAAATAAACTCATTTATGATAAATTGCTTGTTGAATCCAAAGATAGACAATTGAAAAGACTTTCTTACATTTAAATTATGTAGGCTATCTATTTTCTATCTATATTTTTAGTGAATTTGATGTGAATCCTAACCTTGATTATTATTATTTTCTTCATCCTCAAAAAAATTCTCTCTAAACAACAAACTCTCATTCTAATATTTAGAAATTAGTTAAATTATGCTTTTTTTTTTTGTTTTTTTTTTGTCATTCAACAAAACTTTCCTTTTAAGTAAACATAAACTTAGTCACAACATATAAACCTTATCACAATCAGATTAGTGTCCATTTAGTAAACTATTATATTTGTCTTTGATTTTCACCAAAAATAAAACTCTACATTTTCTTCTCAAATTTACTATAGTATATAAGGATGAATCATTTTTTTGTTCTTTGGTATAAATCAATATCCTTCATTCTTTGGCTATCCCTTCCTCATACATTATCTCTTATAGGAACCCTTATCTAAAACTATCTATGTGTCTTCCTTCCTCTTTCTTCTTTCATTACCCTTCCTTCCTCCATTGTCATTCACCCCACACGATGTCTCACTCTACATGTCTCACAATGATGACCACTTTGATAATGAACCCCTATTAGATGATGCTAGTTTTGTCACTCACCAAAATTCACCACTTCTTGTCTCTCCTTCAAAGTAGCCAACCCAATAATGTAACCTAATCCTAAATATCATCACTCACATACTCAGGTTGAGAAATATCATCATCAACCATCTTGAGGAGCTAGAGATATTACAAGATAGAGGATATATTAAATCCACATTCACGTCCCTTTATAGTCTAATTCTTCTACCTTCATCCCTCTCTTCTAGCCAACCTCTTTTCTTTTTCCTACCACTCAATATTCCTTCACCTAAATTTTCATGCCTACTCCTTCTCATCTAACTTACATTCTTACCATTTGTGTCTCTCTCTCCATTCTTCCTTTTTTCTATGATCATATCCCTTTAGGGAATTGCTTTACCTGGACTACCCCTATTTTCTAACCTTGCAGCCCTTACCATTCAATTTTATTTCTTGATCCTCTCTTACAACTATTCTCACTTCCTATCCTATCCTATTATTAACCTCACAACCCTTGCCACATTCTTATAAAAACATGAGAAAAATTACACCTACTACACTCAATGTCCAAATTGATACCCCTAACCCTATTATTTACCACCTAGTTCAAGAAATTTCAATAATGCAATACTAGTTGTTCACTCATCTCCTTCCTCATCTCAATCTTCATCTTCATCCTTTGAGAGAGAGCCTCTTGTTCACTCTCCTCCTCATAACTCTCCTTCCCATTAATCATCTCCTTATATCTTTCCTCCACACAACTCACCATTGAAATCACCTCCTAGGAAAACTATTCCATCAACTCAAAGTTTTCCATGATTTTTTCATTCCTACTCCTCCTCTATCTCCACCTCTAATTCCCAACCCACCACATTTGACTCCAATTGTTTCACCTCCTCATTCTTCCCCATCTAAAATCATACCTCCATCCCCTCAGGCACAACTAGAGAACCAATCTAAAGGAGATGTTGACCAAGTGGATGAGATGCTAAGAGAACTAGAAATTGAAGATCTTGACACCTAAGTACAAGGAGAGATCTGTCAAGTCAAGAAGAAGAATTAACACTCACCAATAAATAAATATTATGTGAATGTGACTCTCCATTCAACTTCGTAATCTCCAAATGTAGGGGCCCTACAAGTCTTCTAGTATGGCTCAACCTATGATTGTACCCAAAACAAATTATGTTCAATCTAAGAAGAAGATTTATCTTCTTTAGCATAAGTATTAAAGGCACAACCAAGAAAGAAAAAGGCTAGGAGAATCTCCACCATATCATTGGATGGACAAGGAAATAGAATGGGGAAAATAGCCACCCCCATGTTAGACAAGCTTGAGGCTCTATTCTCCCATCATCTTATACCTTGGGGTATGGAACCTTAAACCTCCTCCATAATATGACATGTTTGGCTATAATGATTCACCCACAAGAACCTTAGTTCATCATGTTGAGCATTGACATACATGTGTATAATTGGATAATAAATCCTAAGATACATGATCAATCATTTATACATCAATATCCATTGATTATTACATTGAAATGATTAATTGATAGTTAATATTTTTCTCTATTCATTGCAAAAAAATACTTAAAATGGTTCTTCTCTTTTTCTACATTTTATATGGGTTCCTTCCTCTATCTCACTTATACTTTCATAGAACACATTCAAGTCAACATAGGGTTGTAGGTAAATTTCATCAACATGTTATACATTACAATCAAGGTGTACAAATGAGAAGGTGATGGATTTTATCTTTTATTATCAATGCATTCTTTCAGATATCTCCTAACTTCTTCTCAACTAGATATTAATATCGAGAGGGTATTTATTAGGAATCTTTTCCCAAAGCTTGGTGATCAAAATCTCTTGCATTTATATCAAACTTTTATAACAATTCGTACCACCTTCTATGATTATACATAGGTGAGATAATTTTTAAGGTTAAATCTCATGTTTGACAGGTAAGATGCCTCTATTTCTTTATGCCCATCATCTTCTCAAGAAATTGATAATTGTATAAAGAAGAACACCAATAAATTATAATTTTTTCCTTAACCCAACCCTTGTCAAATAATTAACTAAACAATTTTGAAATTTCTTTACTCCTCCTCGTCTAAATTTACTATCTTCCTTTATTCACAAGCTAACTCTAATTGGATGAAGCTAGAAAGCCCTTTAATTCCATCTTTCATGAATTTATTTCCAATAACTTTATCCAACTTCTTCATATCCAAACCTTGAACCCTAACCTCTTTTATTCTACCAATTTTTCCAATTATTTCAGTCTATAGACTTAGTTTTCTATGAAACATGCCTTACTATCATCCTCTCATTTTTTTTTTGTTAATTAGCTCTCTGGACTTCCTTATCACCAAATCATGTTCCCCCTTACCTAAATATTTTTTTATTCACTTTCATAGGATTCTCCTAAGATTTGATTTATTTAATCCAACCCTAGGTAATTATTGATATTCTTTTTAGGTGAGTGCAAGATCTTGGGGGTCCAAAAAGTGGCGATATGACCAAAAAAGTGGTTGACGACATTTTTTTTAATCCAAATTTGATGAAAAGAAAAGGGTGTATTGATAAAATTGTTAACTTTCCAAAAATATAAGATATTCCTTATTTAGAATTAAATAGATAATTATTATTTATTTTGTACATACATTCTGACTAAAGTCCTCATTGATATGTTGATTAAAAACATCTATATTTTTTAAACGATTTCAAATTTTTTGAATGTGAAAAATGTGACACATTCTATGCTTCCCATACTATAGGATACAAAAAAAGAAAAATTAAATTTCATAAAATTTTGACCAAGTTATGGTGGTCAGGCAAACAAGTTTTAATATTTTTTTAAATTTCTAATAAAAAATTCATAACTAATTATTTACTTGCAAAAAAAAAAAAAAAAATGTTGCACATCCAGGCATGTGTCATTTACTTATATTGAACGTTTCAAAAAAATAATATTATTTTTTCCTTGTACTTAGGTTGGTCAAAAATACACCTGCATTTTTTTCCTGAAAATTTAGTACTACTGCATTGAAATTTCAAATTTTCACCAAATATAGATTTTTACTTTTTTTCCAAAAAAGAACTCGTATCTTAGGAACTATATTCAATTTGTTACAAATTATGTTCTTACATTTTTTTCAAATTATAGTGTAGGAAAATATATCCCTTTACATTTTCACACTTTTTTGGATCCTCCCTATTAAAACATGGCCTATTCATGCCTTAATTGGTCCCATTTTGCATCCACAAGCTTAATCAAATGTATTTTTCTACAGATAATCCCAACATTTAATAAATGAAAAATAATAATTCATGTTTTTGGGTTATTTGTTCTAGATTTGGTGATCTGGGACTCATATGCCACCTTGGGTGTATGGGTTCCACCTAAGTCTCAAGGCTTGATCTTAAATGGGACATTGCACTTAACATTTCTAAAAATTTGTGTCCCAGGTTTTGAGCCACTAAGACTCATATGCCCCAACTAGTGTATGAGTCTTGTTTTAACCTAGACCTATTTTAATTCAAATTCTTTGTGGGATTTTATTATTCTAGATTTGATGTCAGCTTGTAGTGTTGTAATTTCAGGAAATTAGGTATAAACAAGTATAAATACAAGGTTATTTCACATAATTTCACCCAAGAAGTTTTATGCAAGCACTCCTATAACAAATTTATGATCAAGAGAGCATTCAAGAGAAAATCATCAAGCATTTGAAGAAGCATTCAAGATTCAAGCATCATGTCAAAGTATTCATGCATCATGTGTGTTTGTGAGCTAACATTTGTGACGTAGGTTTTCATGATTCAAGGAAGAATTCAAAGACATTATCTCATATCAACAACCAAGAGTCAAGATCCACATCCATTAGTCATTTCATACAAGTTTGTAGCCTTCATTCTAAGGGTTTGTTGAGTTGCAACATTCACTAGTACACAAACAACAATATGTGACTAAATAAACTACTAAAAATTGCATATAAATGGCTAACTTTATTCACGTGACTATCAATGGTTTATTTGTACTCATTTATAACACCACTAAATTTATGACTAAAAAATTTTAGTCATTTATTTAGTCATTGATTTTAGTCATTAATTTGGTCATTTATTTGGTCATTTATTTAGTCATTTATTTATTCATATATTTTAGTCATTAATTTTAGTCACGTGACTATTTTAGTGGTTTATTTGTAGTCATTTATAACACCACCAAATTTATGACCAAACTATTTTAGTCATTTATTTGGTCATTGATTGGGTCATTGATTTAGTTGTTACTTTAGTCATTTATTTAATCATGGTAGTGATTTGTTCAGTCATATATTTAGTAATTTATTTAGTCATATATTTAGTTATTACTTTAGTCATATATTTAGTCATTACAAATCAAATCTAACTTAATTAATCCTCACAAATTAATGCATATAAACTTCAAGTATCATAGATATTCAAATGTTGAAGAAGCGCCATGAAATGAAGACTAAAATGCTTGAACAAATATGATTGATCAGACTCAAACATAAAAAAATTACAAATCAAGAGGAGTCACAACACAATATTTATAAATGGAGAAAGAACCACTCTAAAAATTTACTTTATTAAGCCTTATTGGAAAATCAAAATCTCATTGGTTACATTCAATATCTTAGTGACACTGTACAACTTACTAACACTATATAAATAAAATAATCCTATTTTCATATACTTCTATTATTTTCCCCTTCCTTAATTGCAGTCCTTTTGGAAGGGCATCGACCTCCTATAGGGGGTCGACCCGTTTAATCCCCTTGCAAATCCACAACTTTCCTGTTGCCATTGGTTGTGGCTCCACCAAACTCTTCCTCGCTAGTATTCACCTTTTACTTCTCCAATTTGGAGCTGCAGCCTGAAAATAAGGTTTCAAAATTTGCACATCAAAATCATATTTGGAAGTAAATTTTTATCAGATATTGTAATTGCAAGTTCCACTAATTATAATAAAGATAAATAGTTTTATCTTTCTGCATCAACTAATGCAATTGTAATAACTTTTAGAGGATCGACAATGCTAGCCTTTATCATATCAACATACTCAACTGCAAGTTGCAACACAACATTAAACTTATTAATTAGACTCAACATCTAAGAAAGAAAAATAAACTTCAAACATTGTCAATTTAGTTTCCTCGTAGCTTTCCTCTAGCATATCTGGAACTTCTTTAGATGTTCCATCCAGCTATCATCACTCCCATACAAGTATAATTGTGTATGTCTATCAAACTATCTTTCCCATAGAGTTAGAGCTAAATTCATTTAGAAATATTTTCTTGCTAAGAAATCCAATTCTCCTAGCAATCCTAACGTATAGACAACCTCCCTTACATTCAAAAATTTACTCAAGGATGTCATTTTTAGTCTTGGAAATCAAAATAACCTTATCGTTATTTGTCAAAACTACATAGTTAATAGATAAAAAAAAATCAATGGAAAAAGCATGAGGAAAATTAATCTACCTCTATATTATTAGGGGTGATCAAATATTGCTTAAATCTACAATCAAAAACCCTCCTATGAGATACATCCAATCCTATCAAATTAAAAAACAAGAACTAAAACCTTCTTGAGAATCACAACAACAATACCTTAAATCAATCAATGGCCAAATGTAATTTTGTCCAAACATGTAGTAATCAAAAGGCTCCTGTATTGCTCTATGATAATTAGAAAATGTGAAAGGATCCTGAAATAAAGGAAGAAATAGAAGAAATTATGCATTTGTTCAAATGAGTAAATATAGTGTAATGTGTTAATTGTTTTTTCTTTACATCATTTAGGAACTAAAGCATAAAAAATTGCATAAAGAGGATTTAAAGTAGCAAACCTCAAACTGTAACAAAATTCGGTCAAAAGTTGTTGCCATGTTTGAAAGGACTATTTCTTTTGCATTGGGATTCCCACTTTCAAAAACTTGACAAAGGCAATCCACTTACATAACCACCAGAAAGATACAAAATTATCACATTAAAGAGAGGAAACAACAAACACTTTGTTAAAATTCCATTCCTGCCTCAAAATCTATTGCTTTGCAAGAAAGAAAAGCATTTCAGGAAATTCCAAAGCAATACTTTCATATTTTTTTATTAAACATAAATATAAAGACCTTTGTTTTGTTGCTCTTACTAGAATTTTTTAATTGGGAATGAAACTATTTGAACATTTAGAAAACCATGTTTGATAGGTATACAAGGTATTGGAAATGCAAACTTACAGACTATTTGCAAAAATGCTTTTACATTTTAAGATAGAGAAATTTCATTCTGTGGACTTGCTTTAGTGGCAAAGACAAAGCAAAGTTGATGACCATCACCAAGCGTGTGGCTTCAGGAAGGTTTAGAAGGTTGGTCGCTGCCCTTATTCAAGGGTAAATTCTATTACTAGGTCATTGACAACACTGTCTCAACTCTAACATCCAAACCAGGTTGGGATTCTTCTTGTCTATGTAATAAGGGTATGTGCAGGGTCATGATGGGCCAAAAAGTGGCGATATGATGGGTATGTGGCTAACAACTTTTTTTTACCAAAAATTGATGAAATGAAAATGGTTTTTAAAGGAGATTCTCAGCTTTCCACAAATATAAATTATGATTTACTTTGAATTTAATAAATCATTATTATTCATTTTCTACTTGAATTATGAATAAAGTCCTAATTGATAGAGTGATTGAAAATCATCTATAGCTTTCAAATGGTATCACATTTTTTTAATCCAAAACATGCATCACATTCTATGCTTCACATACTATAGGATTTAAAAATAATAATTTCATGAAGTTTTGACCAAGTTAAGGTGGTCGACACACGAGTTTTTTTATTTTTTTAAAATTTGTAATAAAAAATTCATAATTAATTATTTACTTGGAAAAAATACAAAAGAATATGCATCACATCCGGACATGAGTCCTCTGCTTATATTTAAAATCTTATAAAAAATATTATCATTTTATTGTGGTTAGGATGGTCCAGACATCTACTTCTTATTTTTCCCCGAAATTTAAGTACTCTGCATTGAAATTTCAAATTTTCACCAAATAGATTTTATTTTTTTAATAAACCTAGTAGTTTAGAAACTACATTCAATTTGCTACAAATTCTATTCTTACATATTTTTAAAATAATATAGATAACTTATTCAATTTTTACATCAAGTTGTCTAACTCTGAATTTTCTAAATTGTTTGCCACTTAAGGGCCTATTTTTCCCATGATGATCCTGCACATACCCATAAATGAACAAAAAATTAATGTGAATGTAGTTTAGTGTTATTGTAGCAAATTCTAGAAACATATATTGTGTTTACTTGGTCACTGTATCATTTTTTGAGTTCAAACACTTCATATCTGCCCATTACATTGTCTCATTATCCACTTGTACAAGTCTGAAATACATTTTCTGAGTATTTTTATTGCTACCATTATTGGGTTGTGTAGAAAGTGAATTGGATGTCAGTATATATATTCCTTTGTTCATATATATATGTGTGTGTGTGTGTGTGTGTGTGTGTGTGTGTGTGTGTGTATAGTTTCCTTTGTTCATATATTGCTAATATGAAATAGGAATATAAAATCTTATCTCTTTCTTTTGAGATTCATTTGGAAATCAATTACTAAAGTCTAATTTTGTAACAAGAAAAGGTGTTTTGTAAAAGCATCCTTTAAAACTAAGAGTCAAGACATTCCTGAAAGATCCAATGTTAAGAAACAAATGATTCAACTAGGATTCAAGTAAAACAACCTTAACTACAAAGTACAACATTATACGTAACTCATATAAAATAGACCCTAGAAGCCAAAATGTAGCAGTGGGAAATATTTTTAAGAAAATATTCTATGGAATAGATGATAACCTTCACCTTGTTCAATAAAAAAGCTATAAAATAAGTAGCCAGTAGGTAGCCTACTCTGTAGATTTACCATTACTCTAGTATTGAGATTTTCTTATATAAATTTTGGGAATTTCTTTATCATTGTGAATTTTGTAATAAGAATTCTCTATTTTTACTTGCATAATATATTGAACATAAATTTTTCCCATAGTCCATAAGAAATGTCATGCAAATAAGTTTCTTGGCACTATCTTCAGCGAACCATATAAAACAACACTTTCCACATCTCAACTCCACATTTGTTGGAAAATATCTAATATAAGGGTTATCTGTGGCATCAAATTTACTGAATTTCTATTATCTAAAATAGCCTTTACCTTTATCTCCATACCTCTATGCACAGTACCAGAATTTATCCTTCCAATAACTATTCATCCTTTGTGTTCATCAAAATCCAAATTTGTTGTCTACAAATTTCAACCACATTTGTTGATAGGTTATAAATTTGTTACTTCATTCATAAGAAATAACCTTGCCAACCATTGTAAAGCACTACAAAGGACATCTGATATAAATCTTTACCTATTCCAAAATGGAAGCTTTGGAACAGGGTATGGACATCCATCAAAGCATAATAGAAGGAGGATTTTTATCTGATATTATAGTTGGAAATGCTTTGGTTGACATGTATGCAAAATGTGGAAGCATAAAGAAAGCATGTGAAGTTTTTAACAGAATGCCTCGAAGAGATGTCATCTCTTGGACTACAATTATTGTTGGATATGCACAAAATGGATTTGTTGAAAATGCTTTAGAAACTTTCAAGCAAATGCAATTGGCAGGTATAAAGCCAAATTCCACAACCTTTGCCAGCATCTTTCCTGCCTGTGCCAAAATGGGGGCTTTGGAAAAGGGTATGAACACCCATCAAAGCATAAATAATAGAGGAATTTTGTCAGATGTTGTAGTTGCAACTTCCCTAGTAGCCATGTATGCAAAATGTGGAAGCATAGACAAGGCATGTGAACTGTTTGAAAAAATGCCTAAAAGAGATGCCATCTCATGGAATATGATGATTACGGGATATGCACAAAATGGATTTGTTGAAAAGGATTTGGAAACTTTCAATAAAATGCAATTAACAGGAATGAAGCCAAATTCCACAATCTATGCCAACATCCTACCTTCCTGTGCCAAAATGGGAGCTTTGGAGCAGGGTGTGAACATCCATAAGAGCATAATGGATGGGGGATTTTTGTCAAATATTATGGTTGGAAATGCTCTGATAGACATGTATGCAAAATGTGGAAACATACACAAGGCATTTGAACTCTTTAATGGAATGCCTCAAAGAGATGTCATCTCATGGAATGCAATAATTGTAGGATATGCAAAAAATGGATTTTGCAAGGATGCTCTCAAAATATTTGAATTAATGAAGCACTCTGAAACATATCCTAACATTGTAAGCTTTGTTTGTATTCTTTGTGGATGTAACCATGGAGGTTTTGTGGATGAGGGATGTAAATACTTCAATCACATGAGTAAGCAGTATTGCATTACACCTACAGTTGATCATTATATGTGCATGGTTGACCTTCTTGCCCGTGTTGGCTATCTCGAGGACACTTTAAATTATATCATTAAGATGCTAGTTAAACCTATGGTGGCACAAATGTGTCATAAATCAAGTTTCAGAAGGTCTTCATTAACATTTTCAAAATCCTTCATGCAACAAAAACAAAGATGAAAACCTTGAATGCACTATTATGACTCTAAACTTTACATTATAAATGGCTTGGACTTCAACCACACGTACAAGATATAATAGTTGCAAAAACTAAAAGGATGAATTGTACCAACAGGCTAGCAACCATCAAATGTTAAAACTTGTACAAATAATAAACAACTACCCAGTGTTCACTATAGGGTCCCTAAACACTATTTCTTGAGAATTTACTAATTTCCCTATTCATTTTCTACCAAATATGTCAGAATTTTGTCTCTCAGATCAAAATGAATGATACAAAAAGTAGAAATATGATCAAGAGGAAAGTAATTCCAGTTACAAATAATAGTGAAATAGCCATATCTAGATCTGGATAACTATGGTTATAACAACCATGTCAATTCCCTAATGTCAAGCATGTGACCTGTCATATAGGTGTAATTGATTACAACATTGTAGGTTACTTGAAATCATTAGATCTTCCAAATCTAGGACTAAAAACATCCCTAGCAGGGTCGAGGGGCAACGCCCCTCATGGGGGTCTAGGGATAGTGCCCCCAGTGGGGTCGAGGGGCAACGCCCCTCATGGGGGTCTAGGGGCAGTGCCCCTAGCGGGGTCGAGGGGCAGCACCCCTCGCTGGGTCTGAGGGCAGCGCCCCTGGTGCGCTCCCCTCATAGCTCCACCAATAGACCAATGAAAGCATGCTCACTTGTTCATAGTGGCGATGTGTAATCCTCACAATCATTGGAAAGTTCCATTAGAAATCTGCGAGTTATAGAAACCACACTTGACCAATCTATTAAAGAAGGATACTGATACAATGTAGGAGCACAAGACTCTCAACCAAACTCAACTTGTTAGAAACACAACCAAGTCTTGGCTATCCTTTCAACTAGGACTCCACATTCTTCATAAAACCTTGTTTCAAAGTACTCAAACTGAGATTAAGGTACACACACCTCTAATTGAATTCACAAAACACTTGAAGCAACATCAAAATACATGACCCAAACCCCTTTCGCCAACATAAACACCTCCAATATAATAACTATCAAAAGTGGATTGTCTTAATCAACCACGATGCCCATTTAGGCCACCTACACAAGACAACTTGAAACTCCAAGCCCAATCCTCATTACCAAAGTCTCATACATGTCTAAAAATTTCTATACAACATAATGAAATCATTCCCCAACCTTTATTCTTGATAATTCTTCAAACACCCATTCAAACCCTTCATTATTGATTCCTAAATGTGACTATCATAACACTGTATCTACATGACAGTATACAAAAGTGCATTCAAATATCATAAATTGATGCATACAAGGTGGTGATGACTTCAAATCCAACACAAAATGATCAATCAAAAACAATAAATCTTGCCTTGAACATCATTCTTCTCAAACTATCCAAAACAACACCAATAGGCTTGTAACCCTTCAAACTCAACTCTACACAAAATCTCATGAAGAATGTCATACAAAGGCCATAAAAACATCAGTCAAGCTTTAGCACAAATCCCTAAATAACATCTCAAAATATTTCACAAAGGTTCTTTGCAACAACATAGAGTTTCATTAAACTACCCTGCTCCAAGGCTACTAAATTAGCCCAAAATAACAAAGGAGGTCCTTCAAAAATGCCCGCCCCTCACTCAAACACATCAAATAGTCTTTAGTCAAGTGACAAAACACCAAATTTCATATTTATTCCCAGATTTAAAGCTTCTACATGTATGGTCCATGAAACCCTCCATTCTAAAGCCTTAAACTCATTCCATTTGGTCTGCTCACACTCAAACATCCAACACAAGGTCAATACCAGTCATACTTCTCCAAATCCAACCCCTAGCAACTCAATTTCACATAAAAAATTGACCCCACCCCACCCTAGGGCATCTCTTCCAAACCATTAAAACACTTTATTCAAATCATAACTTCTATGAACATATAAATTAACTTGCTATAGGCCATTCCTCCAAGTGACATGAAACAATAGTAGGAGGAATGGCTTCTACATTAAATAAACTTCAAACTCAGTCCTTGCTGGTCTGTCTCAGACAGTCACAAATTTTCAACGAGATCTTCCTCTAAAATTAAGTAAAGACCCTCAAAATGATAAAAAATGTAGGTTAGAACATATCACCATGAATTACTATAGGTTTCATATCATAAAGAACTTGTACGAGTCCATAAACAGTAAGAAAAGTGCAAAAACACAAAAATTATGTCAAAACTGTTTGGATTTTATTGAAATTCACTTCAAAATGGAATCAACCAACCTTCACTCAAGCCTCTTGAGGCCTTTAAATACACTTGAAAACTCAAAAATACCTCTCAAATGACCATAACCACCTTTTGAACTTCAAAAACTCTTCATATCCCCTCAAAGTGCATATTAACAATATTGCATTGTCAACTTTACACCTTAATGCAAGTTTTACATTTTTGAACTCCAATGTTTTCTAAAACCCCTAAATACATTTCAAATGGTCTTTTAGACCTTATTTGACATAAAAAAAAAAATTACACACACCTAGACTCACCCAAAATTCACCTTGTGACATTATTACCATATCAAATTGTGCATCATAGTTGTAGGTGCTCCTGCACCATAAATCATCAAACCTTCTTATCTAGAGACTTCAATATACACCTCTACAACCTTTTAACTCACTAAAATCCAAGTAGAACATCCTTTGCATCAGTAAAACAAAGAAAAATTATTGTTCTATGTCAAATTCTAGATTTTTCATGCAAATACAGATCTAGGGCATTAATTTTTCACATGCTAACCATCATCACTTAGTTTGAATCTTTGGAACATGAAATAATATACAAAAAGAAACCTACTCACCAAGAATTAGAGTGTTCTACTGGTTAGTTTGGAAGAAACACAATTTTCAACCTACCTGAAGTGAATTTACAATAACTTTTACTATAATTCTAAATGGTTTTAAATGAAATTAAGTGCATTATAAACTAGATTCACAGGTCCATCAAGTATATTGATTTTTGAGTAGTTTATACATAGTGAACAAAACTAAAGGTGTTTTTTTGAGTATGCAATACAAATTAGCTTAAAATAAAATCTATGACAACTATTGTGTTTCTGCTATTTAGTTAAATGCAGAGATTGAGAAATATATGAACACATAAAAATAGGATTTAGTTTCAACAACACAAATGACTCGGTAAATTAGAAGAGGGGTGTTACAAAACTACAAGATCCACTTCACTACAATGTACAATACAAAATCTACAATTAATAGTAAAAATACTTCAATTTACTTCATCTACACTATACACAAGACATTGTAAGCTAAATACGATAGTGACATTCAAAGCAACAATGAAAAATTAACACGTATTATAATATTAGTTCTCAGTGTTCCTCGTGTTCCACCATTCCATCACAATGGGCCCATTATACTCCTCATACAATCTCAAGTTAGGATCCTTACTATGAATTGTTTGTTTTATTTGTCCAAGCATGTTGTTAAATGTTTCAAAAATCTCTTCAAGACTAGGAGATTCAGTATATCTAATGACCTACATAACAAGTGAGATAAATAAACAAACATATATCTAAAAAAATATCAATAAAACATAAGATTCAAATGACAGAGAGAATACTATTACGAAAAATAAAAATAATTTACAAGTTACAAACATTAATAAATTGATAATTTAATAATAAAATTAGAAATTCTTACTTTGTTGTGAACTACCAATTATCATAAGGATCTTTTACTTCATACCTTTTTCCTTCAATTGTGTTTACCTCTACTCATCTACTCCACTTTGTACTAGCAATGATCCCCTTACTCTAATAAATCTGCATAAATCAACTTGTAGATGGGAAATTATAGTGATTTGAATTTGACAAGCAAAGGATTTTGATGGAATAAAGTCATTACAATTTTGGTTTTTAAGGAGTACAACATAATACAAACCAACAATTAACTGCTCAATACTTTGAATTAATGAAGCACTCTAGAACACATCCTAACATTCTATTTTCAATGGAATCAGGGAGGTTATTTAAACTTTTACACCCTTCTATGTTCAAGTGTTGCAGTTGTGACAAGTTGCCAATGAATCAAGGAGGCTATTTAAATCTATACACCGTACCATGTTCAAGTGTTGCAGCTATGATAGGTTGCCAATGGAATCAAGGAGCTTATTTAAATATCCACACCCTTCTAGGTTCAAGTGTTGCAGCTATGATAGGTTGCCAAATGAATCATGGAGCTTATTTAAACATCCACACCCTTCTATGTTCAAGTTTTGTAGCTACGATAGGTTGCTAATGGAATCAAGGAGGTTATTTAATCATGGAGCTCATTTAAATGTCCACACCCTTCTATGTTCAAGTGTTGTGTTGTAGCTATGGCAGGTTGCTAATGAAATCAAGGAGGTTATTTAAAGCTGTGACAATATTTTATTTTAAGTGTTGTAGTTGAAGAGAGATTATTGACTTATAATGAAGGAGGTTATTTAAACCTTTAAAATTTCTATTATATTAAGTGCTGCAAGCTGTGAGAGGTTGACAATGGAATTGGGGAGGTTATTTAAACATCTACAACTTTTTATTTTCAAGTGTTACAGATGTGATAGGTTGCCAATGGAATTAGGAAGGTTATTTAAACCTCTACAGTCTTTTATGTTCAAGTGTTGCAGCTACGACAGGTTGCCAATAGAATTAGGGGGGTTATTTAAACTTTTACACATTTCTATGTTCAAGTGCTACAACTATGATAGGTTGCCAATGGAATGAGGGGGGTTATTTAAATCTATACACCCTACCATGTACAAGTGTTACAGTTGTGACATGTTGCCAATGGAATCAAGAAGGTTATTCAAACATTCACACCCTCCTATGTTCAAGGTTGCAGCTATGATAGGTTGCCAATGGAATCAAGGAGGCTATTTAAACCATGACAATATTTTAGTTTTGAATGTTGTTGCTACATTAGATTGTCAATAGAATCAAGGAGGTTATTTAAACCTTTGAAAATTCCTATTATGTTCAAGTGCTACATTTGTGATAGGTTGACAATGGAATCAAGGAGGTTATTTAAACCTCTACAACTTACTATTTTCAAGTATTGTAGACATGACAGGTTGCCAAATTTCTTATATCATCTAAATTTTAGCATCGTAGAGGGGGTTGACAACAATTGTGGAGAAAACAAAAGCTTCATACAAGGTTTTGAAGGCTCCAAATACTACAATTTTCACTCTTATTCCCAAGAGAAAAGACAAAGAACACACTTTGGGAGAAAGAGATGCAAACATAAAGAATAAGATTATCATTAGACAAAAATATAGCTATATACATTAGGAAGAATGACACTTCTAAAATTTTGCATAATCTATTCTAAACTACTAGCTTTTCAATGTTAAGAATCCCAAAGAGAATTGTCAAAGATATATATAAGATAGCATCATTTAATCAAACAAAAAAAAGAGCAGCATAAAATTCTAATCATCCTAGCAAAGAGTTTTATCTCCCATGGAAGTGGGTGGGTAAGAGTTTGCAATTATGAAAAACCTAGTTCTAAGCACAAAGTTGATCTACAAAAATTGCAAGGAAAAAATGTCAATTGGAGTTCTCTAATTAGGATAAACCATTTGGACTGGAAGGAGTTGGCACCAAGAGATCATCAAGTTGTTCAATATTAGCCAGTGGTTAAAGCATGTTTAGACACAATTCCTACAAGATGCAAAGGGTGGGGAATTAATGTCAAATGAATCCTCCTCAAGATGTTGTATCAAGTTGAATATTTATAGGACATCAAAAGGGAAATGTTGTGCAATTTTGCACACACGCCCCACTGAAAGTGGGGACCCTCTTTTTGCTCTGGCTTTTGGTGTCTTTTGGCCCCCTAATTTTATTGATTTAATTGCCTTTGGAGGTCCTTAGATGTTCATCTTGCTTGTTCAAGTCCTTCCCCCGAGTTGTGCCTCGAAAAAACTAAGTTCTGAATAAAATCTGGGCTTTTGCCCCAATCCAGGATTTTCCTGTCCACCTGGATTTTCCCAGAATCCTGCCCGCCTAGATTTTTCCAGAATCATGTCCCCCTGGATTTTCCCAGAATCCTATCTGCCTGGATTTTTCTAGAATCCTGTCCGCTTGAATTTTTCCAGAATCTTGTCCGCCTAGATTTTACCAGAATCCTGTCCGCCTAGATTTTCCCAGATTCCTGTCCGCCTGGATTTTCCCAGATTCCTGTCCACCTAGATTTTCCCAGAATCCTGTCCGCCTGGATTTTTATAGAATCCTGTCCCCCTGGATTTTCCCAGAATCCTGTCCGCCTAGAAATGAAAATTTCTTGAAAAAGATTTTGAAAATAAAATTCCCAAAATGGAAAAAATTCTGAAAATGGAAAGTTTCCTTGTAAAAGTGTAAGTTTTTTGGAAAAGGTCAAGATTTTATTCAAATTTAATTTGGACATGTGGGCTATTAATGATGATATTTATTTTTTAGGATTAAATAAATTCAAAAGTGGGACCTGCCTAAGAATCCGTGCCAAAACTGTCTACAGCAGGAGGACTTTCTGGAGGACACGTGAATCTGGTCTTGCTGGAGATCGTGGGCCAACATGGATAATATTCATGCATTTAATACAAATCTTGTCCTCTTTTGAATTTCTCCTTAGGCCGACCTGTTTTGAGGCCAGTTATTATTGTAAAATTTAATTAGGCCGACATGTTTAGGGGGTTCTCTATAAATGGCATTTGTGCCTCATTTGTAAAGGGGAAGATTTTAGGAGTTTGACTAGGCCAGAATTTTGCTAAGCTAGAAGGCCAGAATTGGTAAGTAGTTTTCAGAATTAGCTATAGGAGATGAGAGACTTGAAATTGTTATGTAATGCTGGAGAAGTAATGCAATTGGATTGTTGATTTGACAAACTTTGTATTTATTTTCAACAGTTTTTATGGTTTCTTGTTCTTGATTCTTAGATGTTAGATGTTAGATGTTAGACGTTAGATGTTAGATTTCAGCTCTTTTACAATGATGGTGAAATGTTAATGATGTTGATCGATTTCTGGTCCATACTTTTAGCAATTTTCTGATTGTAGATTGTTGTGTAAAGTTAGTCTGGGCCTCACTTCTGTGCTAAGTTCAACTGTGAATGCTTGTTTACATTATGCCAACAGTTGGGTATGTGAATGAGTGTTCAAAGTCTAAAAAATCTTCAGATTTCCCCAGAAGATCGCACCATTTCTGTGTAGTTGTAGGTTTGTCCTTGATCAAGCAGATATCGGTTTTATTGGGGATCTGTCCATTTGCAGCTTTCATCATTACTGTGATTGATCTTAGGAGTTAGAATAAATAGAATCTCTCTAAACCCTTATCTCTTTTGCTGTTTATTTTGAATTTGGGTTAGTTTTAGGATTGAAAGCATCACCATATCATTGCATCTGATGAAAATTCACTTCCAGCATTGTTCATTTGTAAGGCCCCTTGTGATTACCAGCATTTTCACATATTATCTGAGTTGTTTATGCATTGTCATGACCTGACACTCGAGAGACCTTGGGGTGATTTTCAGCAATTTAATGTTGAAGATTATCTTTCAAGAGAGATAGAATATAATTTTCTATCTGAGTTGTTGCTGTGCATAAAACACCATCAATAGGAAATCAAGCTTATTAGTTCCACATTATATTCTTTGAAACACAATGGAAAGGGTGATTGTATTTGAATCTAAATAACACCAGAAAAAAAAACAAAACAAAACAAAACAAAACAAAACAAAAGAACAATATTGAAAAAGGTTTGGTGGTATATCTTGATTTCACTCTAAGTAGAGGTATATGGAAAATGCTTGTAGAAGTCAACTAAAAAAATCTCATAAATGCAATTGGAAAAGGTACTGTGAGAACTAAAGACTCAATAATTTAATTGAAGAGTCTATGTCAATGATGTGTTAGCCAACGTCAGAGGCAGTTTCTAGGAAACGGTGTAACATAGATAAAAATGTGAAAGTATAGAAATACTGATATAATTCTTCAACAAGAATCCTATGTTAATAAGGGAAAATAGCCATCTAATGATTGAATAAAAAATTAAAACATTGTACAGATAGTCCATATGAAGAGTAGTTGTTTTAGTTAAATAGGAAATGACAGTTGGATTTTAGGAAATCATGTCTTGTGTTGTAGTGACGTTGTATGAACCTATTGAGGAAAGAATAGCAATAGATTTAAGGAAACTAGCTTAGTCAAGTTAAATAAATGGAATTGGTCATCTGAGACAAAACAATACATTTAGAAGAGGAATAAATTAAAATTATTAAATAAATAGAAATTAAGAAGGCAGAGAACTTGAAATAAATTACAAGTTAAAGCAAGTTTGCAATCATCCCTATTCCAAGAGATTACAAGCTTGGTCACTTGGGATTATTTGTTTGTTTAATTATGTCATCAACTAAGATATTTCCTGTCTCAAATGAACAATTATTTTTTCCATAGGCATCCTACAGTCCCTGATACTCTGAATGTTGAACTTGTATGTTCTACTAGCATATAATTGTTGTGATATATCAGTCCATATAACTTGAGTGTAGATTACTTCCCTAATTATTGAGGAAAAATTAGGCATGGTGCATGAATCTTTTGAGCAACTGAAGGAACAAGTCTAATTTATTTATATCAAATAAATGCTTTTGATAATTTGTTGAAAAGATAAAGCTTATACAAAAACATAAAAAAAAATTGATGAAAACTAGTGTAATGTTAGAAAATGTAGAAGCCTCACTAATTCTCATGACTGTAGTGGTACAAAATTTGCAACATTATAATTCCTTATCCTGTCACTCCAATACCTGCAGCGTACACTGACTGAAGCACAAGAATTGGGTTTATTTGAATCCATAACACTCTAGAAATGAATCGATAATATCAACTTGTTAACATATAAAAAAAATAAGTGTGCCCAAAAACAACATACCATTTCATAAATTCCAACATTACACTCAATTTATAATCATATCTGCAAAATGGACAAGTCATTTACACCAAATGAGAGAATTTACACATGCCATCACAATATAATCTATTTAATATTTAAACATTATTTTTTACCATACAAATAACCTAAAGGCTAAAAGCTTTAATGCACAACTATGATGCACATCCAAACAAATACAATCAATAAAACATAATTTATTCTAGATTTACTTGTTAAGAGAAAACCTAACACATTACATGGATACAGATAATCAATTAGTAATGTTGTGTAAATTGTATTTCCCTGTGATAATTTTATTACTTTTGCATTATCTGTTTGTGGTTCTTGATAATGTCTATAGCCTTATCTCTCAGAGGGTGGGAATTTAAATGAATGAGAAGTGAGAATGGTTTTGGATTAAGTTTGGGTTTGTTTAGCATATTTTCTTATTTATTAACCAATATTACCATAAGTTGAGATGGATTGGTGGTTGTAGAATTTTTTCAGTGCATTGACCACATATTATGTTGTGTAGTTCTATGGAGGTTTGTACTATATTCTTAGGAACCCATCTGAGTAATGGCTAGGTAGGGTTTTGTGTTGCAGTTGTTTTTTTAAGGGTAACCATTAATGAAAGCTGAAGTGGGTTTGATTTGTGCAGCTATCAATTAATTCATTTGTTTAATACCATTGACCTAAGAGGGTTCTATATTGTGACTTATATGGTTTTACTTTTAGATCATTAGTAATTTCTTTGAAACCAATGAAGATAGAGAAAATTGTGTATAACTCAAGAAAGAATTTGAGAACAAGGAAAAAAGGCATTCAATTAAGCTTAAGGAGTGGAGTTTCTTAGAGAGCAGTCATATGACATTGATATTTCCTAACTTAAGCAATGTAGACTTGACAATAGCTTGTGTTCCTCCACCTTGTGTTCCTTGTGCAAGAGGTACTTTACTTGTTAAAATGAAAATTACGGCCAAGATTCTAATACTGAGCACATTTAGGTTTTAATATTAGGGCATCCTTTACCTGCAAATTTTGTCACTTTCCTTGCCTCCAAACTCTTCCTCGTTGGTTTTCACCTTTCACTTCTCTGATTTGGCGAGCTGCAGCCTGAAAATAAGGTTTCGACCAAGGGTTTAGAGTATGTTTATTAAAATGAAAATGACTGGTGATAAATATGGTGCCCATTATGCAAAAAAAAATTGATTTGGAATATTAATAATATAATATAGTATTATATAATATTATAATATTTATATTATATTATATTATATTATGATATTTATATTATATAATATTATATACATGACTTAATAGAATCTATATATAGATTCTATTAAATAGAGGACTTAATATTATATAGATGATAGATAATTTGTGAATCAACTTTGTCCACAAAGAAGGGAGCTATAAGTAAAAAGTAATGAAACTTTAAATTTCATTGAGAGTTTGATCCTGGCTCAAGATGAACACTGGTGGCATGCTTGACACATGCAAGTTGAACAGGAAGTGGTGTTTCTAGTGGTGAACGGGTGTGTAATGTATAAGAACCTTCCCTTGGGAGGGGAACAAGCTTAGGTAGGGGTCCCATGAGGGGGGCCTAAGCTCTATGGATTATGATCAAATTCGAAAGAAAAATGAATAGAGGAGTAATAGTTGAATTTATTTAATCATTTTTATTTGTCTGATATTAGTCATTTATTTAGTCATTTTTATTTGTCTGATATTAGTCATTTAGTTGTGATTTTACCCAATGACCAAATTAGTCACTTATAAATGACCAAATTAGTCATTTATTTTCAAAATACTACTAGTGTTAGTCACGTGACCAAAAGTTTTAGTCAAGTAGTCATTTATTTGCCAAATTCTACTAGTGATTGTGAGGGAAAACCAAAATCATTGTTTACATGTATAAAAATGTTGTTTCAATTTACATATAATATTTTACAACTATATTAGTTTCATGAAGGGTTATAAAAAAATATATCACAATGTTGTTGGAAGTTATTTATAACCCCTAAACCAGGATATCTATATGCATGCATGCATGTATACCTAGATATGCATATACATACATACATACATATGTGTATGTATGCATACATAGATATGCATATACCTATGTATGTATGCATACAAAAATATGCATATACATATGTGATGAGGGCCACATCGCCCAAACCCCACAGAAATCACAACAACAAATACCAACACAAAATATGTGAGATAGAAAAATGACTTACTTTCAATTATTTTCAGAAAATGAAATTACAGATTCAAAGCTTACATGCTACAACCTCATGGGCTTGATTTATTACAACAAAATTAACTCTAAAAATAAAATATACTATTTAGAGCCACGATCTACACTATCAGGGCCACCTTCTATAACCCCCACTTAACCCTTTTTTATTTTCCACAATAACCGCCCTAGAATGTTCTAGAAAGTTCAAATTTCCCCTTTTTGTTTTGGCGCCAAATGTCCCACCATTTGATTTCTGGCCTAGGAAGAATTTTTTATGAAATTCAATTTGTCAAGGACCAGCTTCACAGGGCCATAACTTTTGATCTAGGTGTCTAATTTTCTATTATTGCATATCGTTGGAAAGCTCTCAATGAGCTCTACAACACATGAATCCATTGTAGGTCAGTTCAACCACTTTTTGAGGTGTTTCGGGGCCTCCAAAGTTTTATATCTAAATTTGAAGCTTCATTGGAGAAATTTCTTGGAACATAAACTTTAATTTGTCCCAAATCGCATAGGGTATTGAGGTTCGATTCTTTCACAACCAGAAATATTTTTCAACTCTGATCCTTGGGGTAAATTTTCATGTCCATACAAGCCCGTTTAGGCCTACTTAAAATAGTAAGTGCCCATTTTTTTGCTATTTTTGATGCTTGAAATTCTTAGACCCCTTAAGTGCCATCATGGGACTCAAAACAACTAAAATAAATAATGAAAACAATTTTTTTTGGGGTGATGCAAGATTGCCCTACACTGTTGGATGCTCCTACATCAATATGTATGTATATGCATACAAACATATCCATGTATGCATGCATACATATGCATATACATATAGACATACATATGCATGCATGTATACCTACACACGTATGCATTGATCATGTATGGCATACATGCATACATATAGATACATACATAATTACATGCATACATACATATGTATGTGTGTATGTATGCCATGCATATATACATATGTGTGTTGCAAGATGGCGTGTCCCTTGGTCTTCCTTGTCCATCATAGCACTTGGGTTTGTGACATGGCTTAACTTCCTCTTGTGGATCTTACATAAATCCGGCGGTTGTATCGGGCATTGACAAGTCGATCTTTTGGTGCAACGACAACCACCAATGTAACAATTGGTATCAGAGCCGAGGTCATAGGTTCAAACCCCTCGCTTGCACTGGGGAGGGATTGTTGCAAGATGGTGTGTCCCTTGGTCTTCCTTGTCCAACATAGTGCTTGGGTTTGTAACATGGCTTAACCGCCCCTATGGATTTACATAAATCTAGCAGTTGTATCAGACATTGACAAGTCAATCTTTTGGTGCAACGACAAACACCAATGTAACAATGTGTGTGTATGTATGCATTCCATATATACATACATATGTATGTATGTATGTATGTATGCCATACATATGTACACATGTATACATAGTTAATATTTATATAATATACAAATATAAAAAACAAAAAATATTACCAATTTAGGATTTAATTTCTATATATGCATGTCAATTGCTATCAAAATGTCATCCATACCAATAATAGAGGTGCATGCAAAGTTAGATATGGTGGGAAAAATGTAGTATCAAAAGGGAAAAGAGAACGATGGGGTTGTGGGTACTATTTTGTAAGGGGTTCATGGTAGCGGAGGACATTGAATTAGTCAAACCATAGGTGCATGAAACCCTTAAGAATTCACCATATGAAACCCATAAATGGTATGCATATATACACACAATTGACCAAATGATCTAGGTGCATGATACCCTTAATAGGGTGAGATATAACCATTGTCTAAATATATTGCAAATATATGAATATATCTTTTGGCCGACTATGTGTGTATATATATACACACACAATCGATCAAAAGATAGCTACAAGAAACCCTCAACAGTTGACCATATGATACCCTTAAATACTATGAATATATTTATGGAGATTGCAGAGATAGACAAGCGAAATTCCATAGTTGTATGCATTGTTTAAAGATATTGTAGTTGCATAAATATATCTTTTGGTCGATTGTATACACACACACACAATCAATCAAAAGATAGTTGCAAGAAACCCTTAACAATCGAGTATATGATACCCTTAAATACTATTAATATATTTATGGAAATTGCAGAGATAGATAAGAAAAAATGTCACAAATGTACACATTTTTTAAATATATTGTAGATACATTATTATATCTTTTGGTCAGTTGTGTGTGTATATATTCCATTATATACACATAATTGATCATAAAAAGGTTGCATGGATTTCTTCTAAAATGGAACAAGGTTTTCAATATTGTAAAATACATTTCATAACCAAATTAAAAACACATTCAATGGATAGATATTGTAGTTGTGAGTTTGGAAGACAACCTCACTTATGATGGTAGAAGTTTTACTATTTTCCTTAAGCAATGGAAGTGTTCATAAACATAGTAGAAGTGAAAAAAACATCACCATGACTCGCTCCCATTGTCTCCACCATCGACCGTGAAGTGCACCACCACTATTCCTTTAATGGATCATGCTATATCCATACTCCAACCTTCAATGACATTACAAATAACCAAAATGAAACCCTACCAAATGAAAAGCATGCTGAAGTGATTGCTAAAAGGTCAATGGCAGAGGGGAGAGGGAAAGTTAATGTGAAGTTATTGTACATTAAGTTCTCAAGGACTGGCATGGCGATAAATGGGTAAGCATGTACTACATGTTCATCAATGGTCGATGTCACCTTTAGCAATAAAAAAATGATTTTTGGAAATCACTCAGAATTAGTTAGAAAATGTACGATTTTTTCTCCCGATTTGATTTATATGGGTTGCCAAGTGGACAATCTAGAATATGAAAAAAATAAATGACTAACATGAAATCTAACGGCATGGACCCCTCACACAACATAGCCCTCACCACCATCGAGCCCTCTCCCTTATTACTCTATACTATAAAAATGCCTCTATATGACACTTGTTTTCCCTTACAATTTAATTTAAATAGATATTTACAATTTTTTTTAAAGCTTTCTAACTCAAATAATGATTCCTTTACAATGCTAGGTAGGTGTAAGAAAACTATTTGAAAAATTAAAAACTAGCAATCACACCTTAGTGTGCAATGGGTACACCGAAGAAGTGTGTAAGGTCAATTATGATAAATTTTGGTTAGTTTTTTGCATACATTTATGCATCGACTTACAAGGATCCAAATATGGTTGAAATAAAGCCTCTGAACTAGGAAGATAATTAGGCTCCGTTACCAATAGGATCATGTTATGTTTGCAATAAGGAGAGAGGGAGAGAGGGAGAGGTAGGGATAGAAAGAGGGAGAGATAGAAGGGGGAAGAACGAGAAAGAGAGGGATAAGGAGATAGAGATAAAGATGAAGATAGAGATAGAGATGAAGGAGAATGAGAAGGAGAAGGAGAAGGATATGGAGAGAAGAGGGAGAGATAAAGAGAGAGGAGAGAGGGATAGATAGAGATGGAAGGATATAAATATATGGTGGGGTTAGATGGGAGATGAATTAGTTGGATTATGGGGAGAGATAGGGAAAATGTTGGGTGAAATGAGAGATAGGTGGGAGGAAGGGAGACAAATAGAAGAGATATGAATGGGGAGATAGGGCCTTGAAGGGAGATAGAGTAGTGTGGATGGTGAGATAGGTGATGGGAGATGGGGATATGGAGATATGGGGGAGATAGGGAGACAAGAGATAAAAGTATAGAGGTGGAGGTGGGTGAAACAAGAGATGGGAAATTGAGAAATGAGGGAGATAGATAGGGTGGGGATGGGAGATATGAGGAAGGAATGAGAGATTATCACAGGAAGGGGAGAGGGTAGGAATGAGAGATGGGTTGGGAATGGGAGGGATATAGGTGGGGAGATGAGAGATGAGTTGAGAAGGAAAATGGGTGAAGGGAGAGATGGTAAGGGAGGAGTAGATCAGTATATTGGGAGGGCAGAGGGGTGCCAAGGTGGGGTGGTGAGAGATGGTGATGGGGTGGGTGGGCAGGAGGTGAGAGGGAGATAAAGAGAGAGAGAAATAAAGATAGAGATAGAGTGGGAGGTCAGGTGAATGAGAGAGGAATGGGAGAGAGGGAGGGAATAGCTCAATAGATAGAGAGGGGAAGGGTGGCATTAGATGAGTGGGAGATATAGAGGGAGATATACTATTATGTCTAATAATTAATAGAATTATATTATATATGATTTAATCTATATTATATAAAATATATATAGTATATTAATTACATCTTTTTTATTATATTTATATATTAATTTTTGTATTATATAAAATATAATAATTCTTAATTATTAATTATACTAATTAGTTTTGTTAAAGAATATAATATATAAAATAAGTAGTATAATTATATTATGTAAAATATACATTATATATTATATGTATGGTAAAGGATGGCATAATGGCAAAACCTAAATGTGCTCATTATTAGCCGTAATTTTCATTTTAATAGACATACTCTAAAACCCTCATCGAAACCTTTTTTTTGGACATAGCTTGCCAAATTGGAGAAGTGAGAGAGCAATACCAGTGAGGAAGAGTTTGGAGGAGAGAAAACCAATAGTGCCAGGGAAAGAAACCAAAAGCAACGAAAAATAGTCAAAAAAATGGTGAAAAATGATGAATAGTTGAAATTCGCTTAATCATCTTGCATTTATATAGATGACACACACCGATAATTACTTTGTTGACTGATGAGGCTAAGAGTGTTAAAATGGCAGTTGCAGCTAACTCCCTCAAGTTGGTATTCTTTGATTGCATGAAGCCCACAAGGATTGAAATGACTGTGGACAACACAAGAAACAATGAAAAGTGGTGACGACGTGAAAAATAGTGAAAATCGGTGGACCAAAAATTGAAGGATGGACAAGGTTTCAATCATCTCCCAGGCCTTCTCACCCATTTAGATGATGTTGTGTGTGCAAAAAAGGTCACAATAGAGAGAGGAGGGAGAGGGAAGGAGAGAAATAAAGAGAGGAGAGAGGTGAAGTACAAAGATATAAAAAGAGGTAGTGATAGGGAGAGAGGGAGAGGTAGGGAGGGAGAGATGGACAGAGAGAAAGAGATCAAGAGAGATGGAGGGAGCGATGGAGTGAATAATAGAGAGGCAATAAGAGACAAGCATATGGAGATATAGTAAGAAAGATATATGAAGTGATATATAGAGAGGGGTAGAGAGGTATATACAAAGTAGGAGAGATGGAGTGAATACAAGAGAGATTGAAAGAGGGAAACAATAAGAGAGGGGTAGTTGGAGATATAGTAAAATAAAGATATAGGAAGTGATATAGAGAGAGAGGTAGAGGGATATAGAGAGAGTAGAAGAGATAGAGGGAGAGATGAAGTGAATAAGAGAGAGATAGAGATAATGAGATGAGAAGATATAGATAGAGGAGACAAGAGTGAGAGATAATGGAGGCGATAGATGTTGGGAATATGATGCCATTTAATTGCAATCCTAAACATTAGTTCATGTATCTCCTAAGACCTTGGAAAGTGTTCCCCAACACTAGGATTAAAAAGAGATTACATTTGAATAAAATAAACATGTTAATTGACATTTGTAATTAATTCTAAATGATAGGAACATGTGGGGACGCCCATGAAGAGCTCCTACAAAATAGGAGCACATGGGGCACCCACATGGAAGGTGGAACTTACCTTGAGTTAAGTTAACTATTTTAGGAGTAAAAAGATACCACTTGATGTGCATGTAAAGATCTTAGAAGTTAGGAGTTAGAGTGTTTACATGCATGGAGTTTAGTTTAGTTAGGTTTTAAGATTAGTTTAGTTTAGTTGGTATGATTCAGTTTGGTTATTTTTAGGTTGCATTTAGTTGGTTTAGGTTGAATACTAGTTGACTTGATTGACTTGGAATGCATGACCAATGACTTGAGTTGCATGACAAATAACAAACATTACATTCAATTAAGTGGGGATGATCAATCATGCATGATATTTGCATGAATGGTGGAGAGATATGTTTTAGTTAACAAAGATTGACTTGGACTCACCTTGGGCACCCAAGTTGGCATCTTGGAGTTGACACTTTTGCATGATAAGATATTTTATAACGCTGAGTTAAGTGGGCCCATTCTTGGGTGCCAACTTTGAGGATAAGCTTAGAAGATATTTTTGAAATCAATGTTGAGTTATGATTTTAGTTTGGGACACCCAAATTGATGGACATGTTTTGACATTGTTCTTCATGGTAGAAATATACTTGCAAAGAATAGGCGTAGGTTTTGTGAGATAAGCATTGTGCTTTGCAATTACAAGGCTCATTATTCTCTATATATTGCAGCAAGTTGAAGATAGTTTAATGAGATTTTATTGCAGGTTGTGAAGAAGAATTGTTGAAGGTAAAAAAAGCATCTCAAGCAAGGATTTTAATTATTGTAATCTTATTTTGAGATTAATTAATACATTGATTCTTGGTGGAGTTTTTTCTTGAAAGGGTTTCTCCATGGTATATGTTGTGTAACTTCTATCTTCTGATCTTATTCTTCTACAATCTTCTGTCTAGTTCTACAAATGGTAAAATGAATCTAAATAGATAATCATACACAAATAAATTATAACAAAGCATAGTTATTTAGATCTACAGTATAATAGTTTTACGAGTTTTAAAGTTACATAATTACCTCCATTTTCAACATTTGGTATTAGAGTTGAGGTTGGGTAGAGTTTGGGACACCTTCTCCTAAAAGTTTGAATATTTTTGGTTGTAGTGGGAGCTTTTACTATTGTGTTATTGCTGATCTTGGAAAATAAGTTTGTTACAATGAGTTTTAATTCTTGTTTAGATAATTGAAAGATTCAATGGATCTAATTATGAGATGTGGAAACTAAAAATGGAGGATCTCCTTGAGGAGAAAGATCAGTGGTTAGTTGTTGGTAATGAGACAAAGTCACCTACAACGATGTCAAATGAGGATTAGGTTAAGCTCGATAAGAAGGCAAGAGGGACCATAAGATTATGTCTTGTTGATGTTATTCTCTTGAATGTTTCAGAAGAAACTACTACATGTAAGCTGTGGAAGACAATAGGTGATATTTATCAAATTAAAAGTCTTACTAATAAGTTGTATCTGAAAAAACAATTGTATTCTTTAAATATGAAAGATGGTGATTCTATTGCAAATCATTTGAATGTGTTTAATTTGATTCTAAGTTAGTTAGCATTTCTAGATGTAAAGCTAGAAGATGGAGATAAATGCATTTTGTTACTTTATTCTTTACTAGAATCTTGGGAAAATCTAATTGTTACTATCAGTGGTAGTGGTGCAAATCAAAAGATGGACAATATAATTCCTACTCTCCTATCAAAGGAGATGAGGAGGAAGTCTAAAACAGAAACCCAAGATGCCTTGTTTGTAAAAGGCAGGCCTAAGAAAAAGGAACCTAAGGGAGACAAGGAAGGGAAGGGTAAGTCAAAAGGATGAAGTAAGGTAAAGTGTTGGAACTGTTGTAAACCAAGACATGTGAAGAAGGATTGTATGAACAAGAACAAGAGTTCTAATTCTTCTACAGAGGAATCCTCGGATGACAGTAATCATGCTTTGATCATTTCATGTAAAAATGTTAGTGATGACTCTTTGCTTGATGTTAAAGAGTGATCTTCATGAGGAGGATGGTAGTCATGATGCCATGTGTAGCTCGTACCATAGTTCAGTGGGAGTTGTTGGCAGTGACATGGATGCATCATTGGTAAGGTTATCTTCATGTGATTGGGGATATGGTTTTTTCTTGGTTTAGAGTGGTTGCTATTATGCCATGGTTTACTCTTGATATGCATTTAGATTTTGGCACAGTACTTGTTCTCTTGAGACTAGGATGTATATATGTTATGGTGCATGTGATCTCCTAGTAGGAAATGGTTAGATCATGTTGTCATGTTTATGTTCCTAATTCATGATTGGAGCTTTGACATTGATCTTGTGTAGTTCTCTTAAGTATTGGGTACATTAATCATTTATTTGATTACTTCAAGATAGTGTTGTGTTGCATTTGGAGTTTGGCATGGATTGGATGGTTACAAGTCCTCATGGATACTTGGAGAAATAGGTGAGACTTGAGTTCTCTTATGGTAAGAGACATGTTGGAATGGTTACTTGTAAGAAAAAAAAATCAACAGTAAAGAGCGAGAAGCCTACACCTTGGTTGGACGCGAGTTCAACACACTCAACAGTTTCACATGCCTCCAAAGAGGCAATTTGGTTACAAAGACTTGGGAAAGGTATTGGTTTTAATTGCAAGTTTGTTAAACTTGAATGTGATAGTCAAATTGATATTTGTTTAGCCAAAAATCCTATGTATCATGCTTGTACTAAGCATGTTGATGTTTAGTATCACTTTGTGCGAGAAATGGTTGAGAGTGGGAAGGTATTGATTGAAAAAGTTGACACTTTAATTAATGTTGCAAATTATCTTATGAAACCACTTCCTATAGATAAGTTCTCTTGGTTTTAATCATTTGCTTGGATCTTCATGATTATGCAGGTTGCATTTGAAGTTGGCATGGATTGATTAGTTGGTGTAGGAAGGCCATTGTATGAGTCACAATACTTGATTTATAATAATGATTCCTTGTTTAAAATAATTTACTGATGTATAATGTCAAGAGTGGGAGAATTTTTGGGAATATGATGCATTTAATTGCAATCCTAAACATTATTTCATGTATCTCCTAAGTCCTTGGGGGTGTTTACAACACTAGGATTAGAAAGAGATTAAATTTGAATAAAATAAAACATGTTAATTGACATTTTGTAATTGAATTCTAAATGATAGAACATGTGGGGACACTATGAAAGAATACAAAATAGGAGCACATGGGGCACCACACATGGAAGGTGGAACTCACCTTGAGTTAAGTTAACTATTTGAAGCGTGAAATAGCACTTGATGTGCATGTAAAGATCCTAGAAGTTAGGGATTGATGTTTACATGCACTTAGAGTTCGATTCAGTTCAATTCAATTAGGTTTAGTTTTGGATTTTAGTTAAGTTATAGTTCAATTATCTTTAGTTGCATGTAGTTAGTTTAGGTTGAATGCTAGTTGACTTAGTTGACTTGGAGATGCATGACTAATGACTTGAGTAGTGTGTGAATGATCAATCATGCATGGTATTTACATGAATGGTGGAGATATATGTTTCAGTTAACAAAGATTGACTTGGACCCACCTTGGGCACCCAAGTTGGCATCTTGGAGTTAACACTTTTGCATGATAATATATTTTATAAGGCTGAGTTAAGTGGGCT
>VDFB02193867.1:455569328-455588013 GCA_007258455.2 Sequoia sempervirens
AAAGGAATTTTAACTAGAAGAAAAGCCAAAATAGGAGAACAAGTAAATATTGCTGAACAATTTTGTTTGATAGCAGATTTTGAACCAAAGAATGTAACTGAAGCCCTATCAAATCCTAGTTGGCAAAATGCTATGCTAGATGAAATAAATCAGATAGAGAAAAACAAGACTTGGGAACTTGTTCCCAGACCTGATGGTAAAAATGTTATTGGTGGAAAATGGATATTCCGCAATAAACTAAATGAGGAAGGTGTAGTGATCAGAAATAAAGCCAGATTTGTTTGCAAAGGATATGCACAACAAGAAGGAGTTGATTTTGGTGAAACCTTTGCACCAGTTGCAAGGTTGGAGTCAATCAGAATCTTTCTTGCATATGCCACTCATAAAAATTTCACTGTCTACCAAATGGATGTCAAAACTGCTTTCCTAAATGGATATCTTGAGGAGGAAGTTTATATGGAACAGCCAGAAGGTTTCAAATCTTCTGACAAGCCTGATTATGTTCTTCGTCTCAAAAAGGCCTTATATGGTTTAAAACAAGCTCCTCGAGCTTGGTATTCCAGATTAGATAAACATCTAATTACAAATGGATTCATTAAAGGAAATGTGGACAGCACTTTGTATACAAAAATGGACAATGAAAATTTACTGGCTGTTGAAATATATGTTGATGATATTATTTTTGGTTCTACTAATGATCATTTAGCACAAACTTTTTCAGGAATCATGGAGTCAGAATTTGAAATGTCTATGTTAGGACCTTTGACATTTTTCTTGGGAATTCAAGTCTCTCAGCTTGAACATGGTTTGTTTATTTCTCAACTAAAATATGCTAAGGAAATGCTTAAAAGGTTTCAAATGGATACTTGTAATCCAGTTGGTACACCAATGGAAACTGGATGTAAGTTGATGAAAATTGATGAATCTCCTCTTGTTGATCAAAGAGAGTATCGATCTATGATAGGAAGTCTTTTATATCTTACTGCTTCTAGACCAGATATAATGCACTCTGTATGTCAAGTTGCTAGATATCAAGCAGCTCCTCGTCAATCTCATCTCAATGCTGTTCACCGTATCTTTAAATATTTACAAGGTACTTTGGATTATGGTTTGTGGTATCCAAAAAATGATGATTTTGCTCTCATTGGTTATACAGATGCTGATTAGGGTGGATGTAAAGATGATCAACGAAGTACTAGTGGTGCTGCATTTTTCTTAGGTGATCGGTTAGTTGCTTGGCACAGTAAAAAACAAGAATGTGTCACTATTTCTACCCCTGAGTCTGAAATTATTGCTGCAACAGCATGTTGTACTCAGTTAATTTGGATGTCTTATCAGCTTTCAGATTTGGGTATTCATGTTCAAAAACCTCTGAAAATCCTTTGTGACAATACCAGTGCTATTCAGATTTCTAAAAATCCTGTTATGCATTCTAGAACTAAGCATGTTGCCATCAAGTTGCAGTTTATTCGCGAACATGTGTCATCAAATGAGGTCATTCTTATTCATGTACCTTCTAAATTACAAGTTGCTGATATTTTTACCAAAGCTCTTCCTAGAGAATTGTTTGAACAGTTCAGAATTCGATTGGGAGTCTTCTCTCAATCCATGCTGGAATAAGTTTTTTACTTTTCATATTCTGTGTTAGATTTCTGCTTCTTTCACAGAAAACATTTAAAGCAGATGGTTAGATTTTTGATGCATAAATTTTGGGGGAGTAACTTTTCAGTTTTTCAGGCACATTCTGGCACAGGTTTTGTGAATGGCCCAGTTCAGTTCAGTTTTGATTTACAGGTTTTGTTTTGGCACAGGATCATACAGGAGGTTTTGTGAATGGCCCAGTTCAGTTCAGTTTTGATTTACAGGTTTTGTTTTGGCACAGGATCATACAGGTTCAGTATTGGCACAGGTTTGGCACAGGTTCATACAGGTTCAGTTTTGTTTTGTTCTTTTGGCACAGCAGTTTTGGTTTGTTCAGGTTTGGTTCTTGTGTTTGGATGCACTTGGTTCATATATTAATCATGTTTTCATGGTAAATCTGCTTGGCATTTCAGTTCATTATCTTGTTTATATTCAACATGGTATTTCAGTTCATTTTATGAAATGGTGAAAATTTTTGCATCAAAAATGGGGGAGATTGTTAACTTATCTGTCACGTGGCAGATTTGTTTTGTTGGCAAAATGTTACATGTGGCAATTTTTGATGTGGCATGGAAAGTATGATGGCATTTTGGTCGTAGCATGGAATATTTGATGGCATCTGTTTAAAGCGAAAGAATTGAAAAGTGTTTAATGATATTGTCGGCAGTTTTTAATTGGGACTACCGTAAACTAACAAGTCTAAATGCATTATTGATTATTGTCAGTCCTTTCTCGCCGAGTATTTGCTTTGCATGGCGGACTCCAAATTTTGGTTAAACTTGGTTAAGGTTGTGGGTATCGGTTTATTCTGAGCAAACGGTTTTTGTTGCGTTTTGAAAGTTAATTTCATTTTGCAAAAACAAACAGGTAGTAATCGGAACAAGATTTTTTTGTGCGAATCAGGGAAGTTGATTGATGGATTTAGGCATGTTCATTGTTTGCTTTTTATTTTCAAATGGAGTTTCAGATTTATGCATTTATCTTTCTCATAAAGAATAAAAGTTTGATTATTTGTTCGTTCCTGCTCATGTATGAGGATCTGGGGCGTATGAAAGAAAGAAGAAACTCCCTAAGGCCGGACAGAGTCTTGAACAGAGTATTGTGTTTATGTTTTGAGGTTCTTTGGGCAGAATACACAGGTATGAAGGTTTATGTTCTTGTTCAATTCTGAAGAGGGTCTCGAACCCAAAATATGGCTTTGCAGTGTTTAAAAGTTTGAATAAATCTTTGGGGTTTTAAACCCAGGGTTCTATATACAGTTTTTGTTGGAAATGTGTAATCGTCTCTGTCAGTTGCAAAGCATAAAACCGTTATTGAAACTGTCTTCGAATATCTCTCAAACGAAGGTTAATGTTTATCAAAAACAGATTCGTAATCTGAAGCTTAAAGATTATCAGTTTTATCTAAAACAGATTCGTAATCTGAAACTGTTTTTTTTGAAGCATTTTTAAGAGAATGTTGGTTGAACAGTTTCTAACTGGTTCAGTTAGAAATTTGTAACTATTCTATTTCGAAGTTCATATATTTATCACTTGAAATCTTCAGATGTATGGATATGTGTGTGTGTGTAAAACATATATATATATATGCATCTGAGGGTAAGAGGGTTTGAAAAGTTTTGATCAAAAACTCATGTACATGTACGAGTGATAAAAGCACATTTGTATATGTATGAGAGTTGTGTTAAATTTCTGAGCAGTAGTGACTGCCGATTGTAAAAGATTAGAATGAATGAAAGATACAGGTTCATGGAGTGGTTTTTCTCCCTATGACAAAATCATGAGATTTTGGAGGGTTTTCCACTCGGCACAAATTTGGTGTTTCTTCATGTTTGTGAGTTTCATTTCTTTATGCTTATGAAGAATGCTTATGCTTCTCTTGCTCAAATCGTAAATATTCTGTTTTATATTGCTTAGTGCAAAATTTTGTAAGGAGTTTTCAATTAACAGTACAGTTCTGATTCACCCCCCCCTCTCAGAACCGTAACACTTCCAACATTACTTTCCCTTGTCCATATAGGGAGCTCGCTATTGATAATCAGGTGTGATGGGTTTTATCTCTCCTTGTTCTTGATGAAAGCTTGGAACTCTTAATTTCACCAAATGCGACTCACCTATGATATTGAACGCCCTTGACTGGTTTTCTTGGTGGGTGGCCCTACTTGTTACTTTGTTTATACCTATTGCTCCCTGTCGTGCACATCATCTTCCTCTGCGATGCACATTGAATCTGTAGTTGTTGAGGTGGTTTCCATTGATGCATCTAAATTGCCTAGGCCTTGATTATTTTGCATGACAGGTATAATCGATGGATTTGCTTTAAATCTGTATTTGATGGATGAACAATACGTTTACCCCACTCTCATCTTTGTAGGCTGCTTATTGTATTTTCTTATCATTTGAGGTAGGTTTCCACGTTAGTAAAATCTGAGATTCTTTTACTCTATTTTCATGCATTGATAAATATCTGTGAGACGAGGATAATCGCTACCCTAGCATATAGTAGAGTTCGAATATTCTCTAGTAAGTCCATTGGAATGTTAGAATTTATGTCTACGGTTCATTCTTGTGGGCATTCGATTTGGTTATATCGAGCTCTCCTCTCTAATCGGTGTTTATCTCCTCATCCTTATTCTTATACTCTCTTAGGAATTATGTAAGAAAATGGGTATACCAACACAGACTAGGGTAGGTGGGCATTTCTTATAAACTACAAAATAACACCCTTACTTGGCATATAGAAGTATTCACCATGTCAATGATAATTCATGATTAGCGTGGCATACTCCTCTGCATTTGTCATTCAAACATTTTGTATAAACATTCAATTTGATTAATCCTTGCCTTGTCCCGTTGCATTTTTTCTTTAGCTTGCTGCTGCATTTTTCTTTAGCGCTACCTTCTCCCATGAATTCACTATTAGGGACATGTATTTATTTGGGAAAATTATGAGTCATTGTCTCAAAGTATCGTAGGTGTATTACAATGTCTCTTCTTATATTTACTTTTGCAGAATATATATATATATATATATATATATATATATATATATATATATATATATGCGTTTACATGTATTTATTATATTTTGTCTTGAATTATGTTCGTAACAACCATATAGGATACCGTTGATAAAGTTTGCAAACTGGTTCAACTTCATTATTGAAAGGATGAAAGAAAAGGTTAAGAAGATAGGTTTGTTTATATATGTCATATTAATATACATATAGGCAAGGGTAGAATATTACAAGTAATATGTGATCGGAATTTGTTGACTATGTAGGTAATGTTAATAGGATAATCAATGGGGTTTAGTTAAATGGTTGTATTTGATATCACTTAAAAATGATTTGATTGTATTCTTAAATATGGTAAATTATACCTTAATCTAATCAGTATCATAACCAAAGATTAAGCATTGTGAGATATGGTAAGTTCTACTAGTTTTGTGTGATAGTTTTTGATAACTTAAATGGTAGTAAGGGTATTGCATTTAAAGAAATAATTGGGCACTTGAAATATGTAGAATCATTTAGAATACTCATATTTACTTAATGATAGTTGTTTCCTTGCAAGTTATTAAAATGGTTGCTTTGGTTGTAAGTTTTGTAAATTTGAATTAAGAGAGAACTATCTAAGATAAATTTACATATTTCTTAGTTAATTAAAAGCTTCTCAAGTGATCAAATGGTTAAAATGTGTTGGAATGACTACTATGCCTTAGAGTTTATGTATTGAGTGAATTCGTATGTCTAGGGGTCAATTTGATGTTTTCATTTAATAGTGTCTACTCTTTTGGGTTGCTCAGTTCTGGAAGTGATCTTATTCCTCAGGTTCAAGTTGGATTGATAGATCATTCTTCCTTATTGTCTCATCTTTCGTTTAAGTCTTTTTGGTTGTGGAGATTTTCAAATGTTAAGTTTTCATGTTAGAACTGTAATGCTTCTTTACTCTCGTTTGTGGAGAGTAGATCCTTTTGGACTTCCAGAGGCATTGATAAAAGTTGTGTTGTGAGAATTTCATTGATTTGAACTTGGCCAAAATTTTGATAGTAATTGTGATCTTGAGTTCAAGCTTGGGTTGTACTGTTTTTATGGATGTTGTTTCATATGATTTTGGTGAGATGGTTTTGCCTCGCGGATGTTCCATTTGTGGTTCAGTGTTCTTGTTGGTACAATCCCTTGGTATTGGATTTTTATGTTTTGGGTTTTTAGGGAGAGTGGCTCTACATGGGGGCCGGTGCACAAAGGGGTTGTTAGGGTAACCCACGTTAGAGTTAAAGTAATAAGTGATAACTTAAGTAATTAATTAGGGGGTGGGTAGTAAAACATTAATAAGGTAATTATGGATGCCTCGTCCACCTGTTAGGGCTATCATAGACTAAAGGTGAGCCGAGAAGGCTGTGGTTGGCAAGATCGTTGCCTCATCTTCACGAGAGGTTAACGGTTCTGCATGAGTAACTCTATGGAGCAGCACCTTGAGATAGGCAGTCAGGATAACCATAGATGGAGGCGGCACCTTGAGCTAGGTTGTCTGAATAATCCATGTATAGATGGAGGCGACACCTTGTGATAGGTTGTCTAGATAATCCATGTAAGGCCATGTGATGACACTCTCCTCTAGCATTCCTTTTGAGATGTTTTTTATTGAAATCCTCTAGAAGTGGTCTATTGATATTATGACTTGAGATTTATTGATGATATGTTTTGTGACTTATTGTTGTTATGATTCAAAAGTGGTTTATTGTTGTTATAGCGATTTATTGATGTTATGATATTTGATTTATTGTTCTATGTTTCTAAAGTGGTTTAACACTGTTATGAAGTGATGTATTGTCGTCATGTTTGGATGTAATTTTTTTTGGTCATGGTTTATTGATGTTGTGACTATCCTTGGGTTTCATGTCACTCTTGTATGACTTGAGTCTTGTGGTTCCCTATTTGGATGTTCTTGGTTCAGGTCTCTTTCTTGTCAGCTCCTTAGCACGAGGGGTGGGTCTTCGGACCCACGTGGTCAGGTGGAACATGCTAAGAACCCCATTGGGTCCCCAGTCGAGGATCGAGTGGTGCGGATTGGTGTCATTTGCGGCGACTCCAGATTTGTATCCGTCTTGGAGCCAGTTATGATATTTTGTGTTCTACTGCTCAGTTGTATCATTCTATCTTGTTATGTGGAATCCCATTCTTGTTGGGGAACACTGTTGTATCATTGTTACTCTTAAACATTGTAATGAAATTTAATGATAAACCTTGTGCGGATTTTGATCCATGGCAGTTGCTATTTGATATGTTGTATCTATGGAAATATGTCCCTTGAGTTTATATGATAATTGAGAGTTTATCATTATGAGTTTTGAGTTAATCATCTATGTGTTGTATATGTTCATGGATGGTTTCTTATTAATGTTTTGTCATGTATGTGTTACATTTGAAAATGTTTACTTTGTTATGGATTATATCTTTGGCTTTCTTTCATTATCGTCGTTGTATGGATTTAAGTTTCGTAATGACTCCTCATGTACCCTAAGGGATGAAAGTGTTAATGGATTTTCTTAATTAAGTTTCATGACTCATGACTTAATGTGCGTCTCATGTATGTTTGGATTTACCTTTAAAAAAAAAAAATTGTGTGGTTATCATTGTTTTGATGTCCTTTGGGGTTCGTATGATGGGGTGTTACACTAAAATTTGGAAATGCATGGAGATCCTGATACTCAACCATTCCTAGATGATCCTGTTTTAGATTGTCTTATGCCTCTTCATTTTTTAGACAGGATACCCTATGATCATGCTACTATGTAGGAGTTTGAAGTGTTGGATTACTTTGAATCTTTAGATGAGGATGACAAGGGTTCATTAGATGCTCCTTCTTCTCCATCAGAGACAGTTGATGTACCTTCACCTTTAGTGATTCATTGTGCAGAGTCATTGATTGAGGTTCCTATCATTCATGTTTTGTAGGATCATTCATTTTGTGTTGATGATTCATTGCACACATCCAGTGATTCATCATCACCAGTATCTCATTGTCTTCCTGATTTGGATTCTTATTTGTCAGACATTGGTTGCTTGTTGTAGAATCTCATATTTCATATTTGGAGGACACATTTGAGGGTATATCCCTCCTATTTGATGATAGTTTTGGTACAACTATTATCACCCCATTTCAGTGTCTGGATATTGTCCAAGATCAATTTTTAGTGGTACCTTGTTTGTCACCTTCTGTTGTGATTGGGCATGTTCTTGATTGGTTTTTGGCATCATCTTCCAAGGTCTTGGTGACACATGAGCAGATTCCAAAGACATCATCATACATATTCATGCTTCTTTGGGAAGCATACCTACATTTGTATTCGGTTGTGTTTCTTCCAAAAGGGAGACAAGTTGTTTGTTGACATTGGATTATGTTTTGTCTTCAAGCAGTTACCATTTTTACAGGTGATTACACATTGTGGGGGGGATATATAATCTCTCTCTCTCCCTCTTATGGGGGGGGCTACTGATTGTATATACATGATGTATGTATTACTTGGGGGGTGTGATTGAGTCCTCCATCCATGCATCATTTTTTTTTCTCTTTTCTCTCTTTTGGAGAGGGGTTTTTTCCCACAGGTTTTTTCTCCTTTTCTCCAGTTGAAAGAGATTTATTTTTTGCATTGTAAATGGGTACCTAAAATGGCTATGTAGATGGGACCCATACTACATATTGCATCTTCATTCATTCTCCCTAAGTTGCACTTAAGGTGGGGTGTTAGAGTAAATTATATTTACTTGCTTAATTTTACTTAGGCTTAGATTAATTTTTGCATTTAGTTACTCTCGGGTAGTTTTTCTCGTGCTAGGAAGTTTCTCACCCGTCTATACATTTTCACGGCTTTATAATCCTATACATTGTGTAATATATTCATCTCATATTCAGTATACTTTTCTCTTCGGTGAAATATCATTGGATTCTCTCGTTTCTGAAGGTGTCTATAAAATTGGTATTTTCTAGGAAGTTTTTGCTCTATCAGGAAGGAACCCATATAAAATGTAGATAGAGAGAAGAACCATTTTAAGTCTTTTTCCTCAATTAATAGAGAAAAAATTAGCTATCAATTAATCATCAATGTAATAATCAATAGATATTGATCTATAGATGATTGCTCATGTATCTTAGGATTTCTTATCCAACTATGCACATGTATGTCAATGTTTAACATGATGAACTATTATTCTTGTGGGTGATTTATTATAGCCAAACATATCATATTATGGAGGAGGTTTAAGGTTCCATAACCCAAGGTATAAGATGATGGGAGAATAGATCCTTAAGCCTGTATAACATGGGGGTGGTTATTTTTCCCATTCTATTTCCTTGTCCATCCAATGATATGATGGAGAGTCCTCTAGCATTTTTCTTTCTTGGTTGTGTCTTCAATACTTACACTAAAGAAGAGAAATCTTCTTCTTCTTGAACATAATTTGCTTTGGGTGTAGTCATTGGTTGAGCCATACTAGAAGACTTGTAGGGCCCCTACATTTGGAGGTTGCAAAGGAGAATGGAGAATCACATTAACATAATATTTATTTCTTGGTGAGTGTTAAGTCTACTCCTTGACTTGAAAAATATCTCCCTATGCTTATGCTTCAAGATCATCAATTTCTAGTTCTTGTAGCATCTCATCCACTTGGTCAACATCTCCTTTAGATTGGTTTTCTAGTTTTGTCCAAGGGGGTAAAAGTATGATTTTCGATGGGGAAGAATGAGGAGGTGAAAGAATTGAATTCAAATGTGGTGGGTTGGGAATGAGAGGTGGAAATAGAGGAGTAGGAATAAAAAAATCATTTCAAACTTTGTGTTGATGGAATAGTTTTCCTAGGAGGTGATTTCAATGGTGAGTTGTGTGGAGGCAAGTTATGAGGAGATGATTTATGGGGAGGAGAGTTATGAGGAGGAGAGTGAACAAGAGGCTCTCTCTCAAAGGATGAAGATGAAGATTGAGATGAGGAAGGAGATGAGTGAACAACTAGTATTGTATTATTGACATTTTTTGAATTGAGTGGTAAATAATAGGGTTAGGGGTATCAATTTGGATACTCAGTACATAGTAGGTGTAATTTTTTTCATGTTTTGATAAGAATGTGGCAAGGGTTGTGAGGTTAATAACTAAGGATAGGAAAGGAGTGACAATAGTTGTAAGAGATGAACAAGAAAGATAACTTAAGGGTAAGGGTTGAAAGATTGGGAAATAGGGGTGGGAGGTAAAGCAATTGCCTAAAGGGATTGTTCCAGTCCTGGTCCCGGTTCTACCTGTTCTTCTTTTCTTTGCTTTTTTCATTGCCGGTGATCGAGGGAAGGTTTCTTTCTCTTTGATCTTCTTTGTGTTTTTATTTCTTCCCTTTTCCTTTGTGTGTTGTCGAAGGCGAATCCGAAACTGTAACTGAACCTGAACTTGGAAAAGTTTCATGGTCTCGTTTCTATTCCACTTCTGCCCCCCCACTGTGTTTCGCACAGTATCAGTTTTGGTTCAGATCCCGCTTTTATTTCTTTTGTTTGGGGGTTCTTTACTTTGGCGGAGGCAGAATCAGAACGGGGGATGGACTTGGAAATGTTGGTTAGTTTTGGTTTTAGTTTCCATCCCGACTCCGACTTCGCCTTTTCTTTTTGAATTCTCGGGTCGCCAAGACATTTCGGTTGTTGTGAGTTTTCTATCTCTCTCCACTTAGGGAGAACTCTCACCGACAATTGTTCACAAGGGTGTCATCGGGGGGACACCTGGTTGAATGGTTTTCTCTCGGTGTGATGTCTTGCCGACTAAGGAAGTCTCACCAACAGGGGGGACAATTCAGCGTAGCATTGAGGCTCACCAAGACCTTGTTCCGACTTATTGGTCTTGTCGATGGATGTGTTCATGTTGGGCTTCACTGAGACTCTTGCCGATGGTCTGGTCAGAGTGATATCTACTGTCGGGTGCTTTCGCTGTAGACTCTTGCCGATGAATGCTATAGTCTCGCCGATAGATGTTTTGACATCGGTTGGACTTGAGGGATCGCTATGTTGTCTTGCCGATAGCGATGGTTTGGGAGATAGTATTGGATATCGGTATGACTCTTGTAGCTCATTGTAAACTCTTGCCGACAGTGGTAAGTTATGTCGCTAGCTACTGTGGAGCATTGTAGCATCAGGGAGACACAACTAGTGTCTCATCGACATGCATTTCTACGGGAATAACTTTTGACCGTCTGAGGATCCGACGTGGTATTTGTTCAACCAATCGGAGGAAGCTGAAGGCAAACCGTGGCAGTTTGAATGGTGAGAAGAAGATCAACAGACTGTGTGCGGTATGGATCTACTCTGTGATCAAAGATGATGATCAAATCGATGAACAGTGGTGTTCGTCTATAAAGATCTAGACGGGAAAGTCGGATGCTGCTTCTCAAGGGGGTCAACTTATGGAAATATCTATAATAAGAGGGAAGCAGAAAGGAAGAAGTCGCGAGTCTCAATGACAGCTGGGATGTCTACTGAAAAAGGTAGATCGACATTAATGACCATACTTCAGAACATTCAAAGCAGCTCTGCAAAGAAGTCTCGAGGGTGGACACGAGGGCTGCGAGTTAATGCGATGGTTGCAAAATATCTGAAGGCCATGCCTGGGAGCGAGCTTTCACCGACATGAACAGGGTATGCACATTTAATGGCTCATTGACTTTATTTCCAAAAATCTTCGAGGGCCGACGTGTTCAGGAACTGACTCATTTTTTTTGTAAACCCTAGGGCGAGGGCTGACACTTTTTTGGTTTTTTGTTGTATATATGGCATTTTTGCCTCTTTGTAAAGAGAGAGTTCTTGGTTAAGAGATTGCTGAAAGAGCATCATTCAAAATTTGTAACTCATTTTTATGAATACTACAGATTTGTAATACAGAAACTCATTTTTCTCAATAGAAAGTCATTTCCTTCACCAATTTCCTTTGTTGTTTTAGTATTGGTTGTGAATTGCATGATAAAATTTTGTGCAATCTTTTATTTTATTAGATTCCTTCAGTACTGGATGCAAAGAATATTATGTCATAGTGCAGGTTTATGTTAGTGATCTCTTTCTATTGCATTTATATCTGTGAAAACATCATCGTTTTCCTTGTGTTAAGCATTAGAATAGTCAGAACCTTTCATAGAATCGCTTTTGCAGACATAAATCTCTGTGTTGTGAGATTGTTTAGCTTTATTGAGATTTCTGTGAGTTTCAACAGTCTTGTCAAATTTTATCTTTGGTGTACCACCTGTTAGTGATAGGTTTTAAATTTCAAGCATATCCTTCTTACTCTTTTCCTTGTCATTTTTTTTAGTATTTTCAAGTTATCTTAAGGGGAACAACCCATAGTCTGGAGGTCCACTTCATTCCCAGGTCACCCACAACCTCGAAGTGTTCCCATGTGTCAATAGGTTGCTACAGTTCATAGCTTAGCAAGGGTGCAAACCTTATTTGACAATAGGGATATGATCATAGAAAAAAGGAGGAATGGAGAGAGAGACGTAAATGGTAGGAATGTAAGTTAGATGAGAAGTAGGCATGAAAATTTAGGTGAAGGAATATTGAGTGGTAGGAAAAGAAAAGAGGTTGGCTAGAAGAGAGGGATGAAGGTAGAAGAATTAGAATATAAAGGGACATGAATGTGGATTTAATATATCCTCTACCTTGTAATATATCTAGCTCCTCAAGATGGGTGGTGATGGCATTTTTCAAGGAGTGTGTGAGATGATCTTTAGGATTAGGTGACATTATCTGGTAGGCCACTTGGAGGAGAGACAAGAAGTTATCAATTTTGGTGAGTGAAAAAAATAGCATCATCTAATAAGGGTTCATTATCAAAGTGGTCATCATTGTGAGACATGTAGAGTGGGACATTGTGTGAGGTGGATGACAATGGAGGAAGGAAGGTTAATGAAATAAGAAAGAGGAAGGAGGATACATGGATAGTTTTAGATGAGGGTTCCTATAAGAGATAATGTATGAGGAAGGGATAGTCAAAGAATGAGGATATTGATTTATATTAAAGAACAACAAAAATGATTCATACTTATATATTATAGTAAATTTGAGAAGAAAAATAAAAAAATCAAAGTGGTATTAACTAATTTCTAGATATTAGAATGAGAGTTTGTTGTTTAGAGAGAATTTTTTTTAGGATGAAGAAAAGAATAAAAATGAAGGTTAGGATTCACTTCAAGTTCACTAAAAATATAGATAGAAAATAGATAGCCTACATAATTTAAATGTAGGAAAGTCTTTTCAATTTTCTATCTTAGGATTCAACAAGCAATTTATCATAAATGGATTTATTTAAATTAACACAAACACACAAAAATTCTCTATCAACTATATAACAAATTATTTTTTTTTCTAATTAGAATGCTTAACATGTCTTACTTTAAATGGAATTTAGTTGGGAAATGATAATCTAAAAAAAGAAATTGGTTGATTCACTAGCAATTAAATTTATGAATAAGAAAATTGTTTGAAGGTAGTTAAAATATAATAAGAATGAAAGATAGAAACTAGATAAGCTGATGGAAAATAATAGAGAAGTCCAATTGAAAAAAATCATGTTATGAGTAGGAGGAATGAAATCTAATCTTTGTATAAGAATGTTGGCACCCTTATAGAATGCAACCATACCATTATTACATAGATTTCTTTAAAAAAAAGGTAAGATAGATAACAATAAACAAAAGAGTGCCTAAAATTTTGAAGAAATGAAGAACAGAAAAAGGATGTAAAATTCCTTGTAAATGTGTAAGAAATATGGTTTCAAAACAGGTCACGCCCATTGTTTGGGCTTCCACATTTTGTAGACATGTCTACTTTGCAACTATAACATCTAAAAAAATTGCTCTATCCTCTATGCTTGTCCATACCCTCTTCCAAAGCTCACATTTTGACGCAGATTAGGAGGATGCTGGTAAAGGTTGGAGAGTCTGCCTTTACATCTTCCAATTGCATGTGCTTGAAAGTTCCTAAAGCCTTTTAAAAAATCAACTTTGTGAATAATCTGTAATCAGGGCATTCCATGAGAACGTGTTTCATCAAGGCATTCTGTTAAACTTGTCTATGCTTCCACATATCTTGCAATTATGGCGATCCTTGAGACCACATTTCTTTTAGTATTCTATCAAATAGTTGATGCCCTTGTCCATGCTTCCACATTTTGCATACATGTCTACCAGGTTAGTTAACTAAAACATTCTACAAAATTCTCGTCCTTTATATTTTGATGGATTCCATACCCTATTTAAAGCTCCCATGTTGGCACAGGTAAGGAGGTTGTTGGAAAAGGTTGCAAAGTCTCACTTTTCACCTGCCAATTGCATTTTCTTGAAAGTTCATGAATCCTTTTCAACAAATACATTTTGTGTATATCCTACAATCATGGCATTTCATGAGACCACATTTTTTTAAGGCATTCGATCAAACAGTTCACTTTCCTTGTCTATGCTTCCACATGTTGCATACATGTCTAGCAAAGTATTTCCAACTACATCATCTAATACCTATATCCTATTAGAATTATCTAGAAAACTAGAAGCTTCCAGGCTTCAAGGACATTGTAGCTATATTTATGTGATTGTAGAGAGCTGATGGGTACAGCATCTGAAATGTTGGTAGACACAACATTTGGATAGCTACTAGACACAATATTTTGGATGTAATATGCAAGCTAGAAAAATACAATTTTCTAAGTGATTCAACTCTGTTTTTTCCCTGTGTTTTCTTTGTTTTGTTTATGACTATTATTATATTTATTTGGGCCTGTTAGAATAGGCCCAAACTATAACATAATCAACAAGGAATATCAGGGCAAAAGCATAACAACAATGAACAGAGAAAACACAAGGCAAAACAAAGTTGAATCACTCAGAAAATTATATTTTTCTAGCTTGCATATTACATCCAAAATGTTGTGTCTAGCAACTATCCGAATGTTGTGTCTACCAACAATCTAGATGGTGTACCCATCAACTCTCTACAATCACATATATATAGCTACAATGTCCTTGAAGCCTGGAAGCTTCTAGTTTTCTAGATAGTTCTAAAATCTGGAATGTTTTCTTTTACAACAGCTCTTAGAATGTTCTTTTCTAGAACAGCTCCAGAAATATTTCAGCTTATGAAAGACTCTAGAAATATTCTACCATTTTCTAGACAATCGTAATCCTTAACAGATCATGCATTATTCGTGCATTTCTTCAGGTTTTACACTCTCATCACACTTTCTTTCCCTCCTCACCTCTCCTTCACAATTTTGGCTATATATTTTCATCCCCACTCCATCTGACTTATCCGCTTTTTCTGCTATTTCTGTGGTGAGGAATTGTCTGATATGGCCAAATATGAGGCGCACACGCAAAAAAGGTTACACTTAAAATGGCTCTGCATTAATATACAGGACTGATTTGGAAAAGTCTTCAATTTTTTCATAAATCTGAAGGCTTTTCCAAATCAATCTTGTTTATCTGTGCGCTTTTTTTTTTTCTCCGTGTTTTTAAGTTAAAATGGATTTTATACATTTTTAAACCATTTCAGTTGTATCCTCTATAAGAATCTGTATAAAATTTGAATGAGCAGTAGCTCAAAGAGTTGTGAGAGATTGTGTTAATGGTGTTCTGTATATCAGAGCTGTGAGAGATAATGCAATCAGAGGTGTGGGAGATAATGCAATGGCAGTATGTTTGAACTTTGAACAAAGAGCAGAAGCTCCAACAATAGTTAGGAGAATGTAATGGTTTATGTGTGCTCAGAAGATGTTTGTAACTGTCCATTAGCATGTCTGTGTTTGTGAAAGAGCTGAAGCTTTGAAGGTTTATGCACTGTGTCTGTGTTCTCTCCTACCATTGCATTCCAACAAAATGCACGTGGCCAGAGTCTTTAAGCTTTTTTATGTGGCTGTTCGAGAAAGCTGTTGTTTCAAGGGTTTTAACCCTTTAATGGAGTCAGCTAGATGGAGACTTATTTCATAAGCACCTGATTCCCATTCCTTGTCTGCGCGTTAAAAACTCTGGTGATAGTGCTTTTGGTGTCGCGTGATCACTCATTCTTAGCGCTACTATTAAAGGCATTTATCCTACGCTTATTTTTTTACCTGCCCTTAAAATTAGTGGCAGCTATATTATTTTTTACCGTGCCCTTAAAATTAGTGGCAGTTATACAGAATATTCATCGAATATCTTCCTCCTTAGCTTTGACGGAAGTATATAAGAGGTGGTGGGAGGAAAAATGAGAGGAAAAGGGGTTGCACGAGCAAGAATTAGAGAATTATCTACTGACCTCTGAACAAATTTAAATTGGAGTTATAATTTTTGAGTTAGTATGGATGTTTGCAGCTGAACTATGTCTCTACAACGTTGTTAGAGAGATACTAAGGCAAATGTATTGTTCGTGATGGAGTGTGTTTTTTAAGTAGGTGTAGAGGAATATGGAAGTGAATGCAAGTGTAATTGAATTACAATTCAGAAGTTTGTGAGTGTTTTGTATTTTTTTTATGTCATCTTTTTGTTGTTGTTTGGTTTATTTGTGTTTCATTGGGTGTCTAATTCTATGTGCATCCAATTGTGTTAAAGTCATTATTATTCTTGGAAATGTCTTTATGTGTCATTCAATAAAAGAGTGTTGGGTAGATGTTGTGAGAATATTCTTCATTGTGCGGGAAGTGTGTAGAGGGGATTTTGGGTGTGCATCTTCTAGTGACATTGTCAGTTAGATGGTAGTTGTGGTTGTCAGTGAGCACAAGACATTTTTTAGTCCATGTGACAAATTTTAAAAAATAGAAAAACACATCCACTCTTTGAGTTTTTTGGGTTACATTATCACATAAAATTAAGTATATCAACACTTAAAATTACACGAAACTTGCCACAAAATTACATAGAATCTTGACCATCACTAAAATTATGATGTGTAGGTAGGAACAACCTTAACACTTGTTATTATCCAATTTAATCTTCAAGTAGATCTATGGGTGATGCCCTAGAGTTAAATGCATTACTAAGGAGGGCCCCTTTGAATGCCTAGCTTAGGCTACTAATGTTCACCCATCATGGCATTTGTAGCTAGTGATAAAGGAGAGTAGGTCAATACTTAGGTCATTTGGGTTAAAAATGGTACTCTATTATTAGGATTTTAAGTTAGGTTAAGGTTTTTTTTAAACCATTAATTAGATTTTCTTCAATCTCATGTAGGATTTTGTGACAAATAAGGAAAAAGCCATCCGTAGGTGATGCATTTAATATTGGTTTCCAAAAAAGCATATTATTTTCCCAATATTGTCAGTATGGTGCAATACTTAAATCCTTGATGCATGTGGTTTTCAAATGTTTTAAATCATAGTTTTTTTTTATTTCACATTATGTATGCCATCCTTCTTTAGAAATGACCAAATTCAATTGTTGAGGATCTAACATGTCTCGTGTATATCTAATATATTGAAAAAAAAAATGAATCCATAGTGTGCCATGATTTCTAGTAATTACTAAGCTTAAAAAATATATAGACCTAACTGTGTATTAATTTTTCCATCAAAGTTTCAGATCACACTCAATGGTTCATCATCAAGATATAGATAGCAAGAGAAGAGAAATTTGATTTGAAATGTTGATAGAAAATACAAATTCAAATCTAAGAACATTTCTCAAGCTAATATCATGGACTATAGAAATTTTATGTGTTTAATTTATTAAGCTTGTAATTAGGATTGTGGTGCTTATAAACACAAATTGAGAATCTGTAAAATCACTATATTGAAGTTCTCCTAGGTTTGACCCTTAGATTGACAACTTTATAACTTTGAGCAAATATTCAAACACAACATACACAAACATTTAGTGGCCTATCCAATTTTGATGCATAATGGTGTGTTGAATGTCCTTGAATACAATAAAATAGTAATAAATCGAACAAACTTACATAAAGTCAACCCCTAACAACCAATACAAGAGGAAGGAAGTTTTAGAATTTAAATTTAAATATTTGACAATTTTAATATAAACTTTGTGCTTCTCTAAATTGAACCAAGTTAATCCCATACCCGACATAACTGAACTTTATAGTTTTTTTAAAAAAATATTACTATATAATACAAATTAAAATATTATTACATTCAAACAACTACACTTCTAATAAAAACTTAAATAAATTGCGTTTATCTATTTCAAACTAATCTTAAATAAAAAATTCATTCAACTTTTGAACTCCTATATCCATGTTATTTTTATGAGAAGGGGGTTAGGGTTATGGTCTCTCTCAACTCAGCCAATATTAAAAATAAATTATTGATATCCCACATAGATCGTACCGGAACTTGTTTCCATCATTACAGTTTCGATAACAGGAAGAACCAAAAACCCAAAATGCTTTTTGACCGTTTTGTTCAACTGAAATTTCCCAGAGAATATATCAAACAAATAAAATTGCCTACCCATATCATTTCACATGCATGTGCTTAACGATCATTATATTCTGTGGGAGTAAAAGACAACAAATATTACGCCGTTGGTCACAGTCGGTCAGAGCTTCACTTTCCTAAATACAGAAATTCACTATATCAGCAACCATATACACACATTAAGTATTCATCTTGCTCTTCTCATACTCTCTGCCTGCAGTGTTTTGTTTTAAGTATTTGTTTCCCATGGCTAAGTGTTTGCTTCATCGTTTGCTCTGTTGGTTGCTGGTTGTGTATATGGTTGTGGGTTATTCTGAAGAGAGAGATGGGATAAGCCCAGAGCCTTCCACTCAGAACTTCTACATATCTCCTCACTCTCATCACGCCCCTCCCCCATTACATCTTACCGTCCCTCCTCCTCCTCCTCCTCTTCCTCTACCTCTACCTCCTCCTCCTCCTCCCCATCTACCTCCTTTTCATGGCCGCCCTTACAAATCTCCACCTTCGCCTACACGTCAGGGGTTCGAATCCCCAGCCATTCCGCCCATCCCCTTCACCTACATACCTGTACCTGCTCCTTCCCCTTCTCCGATTCCATCTTTATCCCATTCGTCGCCACACCACA
>VDFB02193867.1:455588113-455744883 GCA_007258455.2 Sequoia sempervirens
TTGTTGAAACACACATGCTATTTTTCAGCAATGAAGCCATAAAGGTAATAACCAAAAATGAACCTTCTATAATGACTGCTCAGAAATGTCTGCGTAGCGGGAAAAAAAAGCTAAGAGAAGTGTCAGTGAGGCAGTGAACATGGAGAAAGTACAAATTCATGTGTTTGGCAACATATATGTTTTTTAGATGTGTGCTTCAAAGTTACAAAAATAGAGTTACAAAATTTAGATGCAAAGTTGTAAACATAATCCACGATTGAGTGTGAACGTGACACATGCTTGGGGTACACCAACTTGGTCCAGCAACATATATGAAAATGAACAAAAGAAATACCTCAATTGCAACATCATCTATTGGATGTATTTGCAAGGGAAAAAGATGCTTAGATGTTTAGTTTACTAGAAGGAAAGGACTATTCATAAATTTGGGAGAAAGCTATTATGCTAGACTTGAAAAGAAAAACCCTAGTGGTGCTTTTAAGAAAAAATGAGAAAGGTCAAATCAACTGAAGTACTTTCCACACTACGTATGATGCCCCTCCTTCACATGATCTATCCCATATCAGAATGGTCAAACTAGAGACTCTATCTTTGATGAAACCTTCTTTACACAACACAAGAGCAACCTACATGAACAATTTGCCTGAAAGGTATACTTCCCATGCAAATAACAACAAAAACTCCAAACACAACATATTGCAACAACTCTCAGCCATCAATCCTCCGAGGCTAGGAAAATTAAAACAATAATAATCTCTTCAATGATCCTCATAAAACAATCAATGAAAAGTAACAAACAGACTCCAATGATTTTGGTGTAAGAGGCCCTCGTATGAGTAAGAGGTTCATACCTAAATTCAAATCGATTATTGCATTTAGGTGCAAACATAACCTCCATGGAAAAAGAGAAATTGAATTGTAAAATAATGGAACAATTCATGTAAGACCTAGGTTTTACAATTTTTAAGAAGTTGATCCAAGTATACAACACACCAAGTTAAAAGGCAGGCCACAACTTCACCCAAGATTTTTCAAGCCTAAGAGACAAAAAAAAAAAGGCATAACACATAAAGCACATTCTTACTTACCAGGACATTTAACTTCACCCAAGATTTTTCAAGAAAAAAAGACAAAAAAAGGCATAACACATAAAGCACATGCTTACTTACCAAGACATTTTCCTTAAAAAAGGACAACCTAGACAAGGATCATTAAATAACATTGTTTATTATTGAGGCGTGCTCATGAATGCTAGGTGACATTAATAATAAAACCCAAATTCTGTGGGATATGAATTAAATGCAAGAGAATTTGAAAAGGGCCAAAGAAATTACTCCACCATGCTTCAGGTTTATAGTTGCAAAGATATATGTGATTTTCTATATTTATTATGTTTGATATATCTTTCAATTTAATTAAAATAGAAATATATGTTTTTAGAAATAACACATATCTAGTAGTATTGTTATCTAATATATAAGAATTCTTTTTAAAAGTTTACATTGATGTATAAGATATTATTTAAAAATAATTTTATGATTTTTAAAATAGATTATTGTTCTTATACTACAATTAATCTTACACAATCTAATGATGCGTAGACAAAATTATTCAAAATAATAAGATGATAATTTTTATAAACAAAATTATTTAAAATAATAGTATGATATTTTTTATGAAAACAAGTAACATTCATAATTGTATTACTGAATGACCAACTCTTCTCTACTAACTATCTATGCAAAAAAATGTTTGTAATCTTCTGTAAGGAAATTTTATATTCCATATAACTTGTTTTGAAAAAGATATGCACAATACAGAATCACATTTAAGAAAAACATTCACTTAATATTTGATTAAATTAGCATGAGAAAAATGTTATTTTCATTACAATTTTCAAGATTCCGTGAACATTCATAATTAGATTATTGGATGACCAACTCTTCTCTACTAAAAACTTGTGCAAAAAAAAAAACAGAGTCGCATTTAAGAAAAACATTCACACTCAATATTTGCTTAAATTTAGCACAAAGAAAATATTATTTTCCATTACAACTTTTCAAGATTTTTTCTAACCGTGCAAGTAATACTTATATTCTATTTTCAAAAGGATGGATACATATATTACAACTTATTATTTTCATATGTTTTTTAATTATACATCAATAGTATCATTGTTTCTTTTTTAAGTATTTAATTATATTCTTTGATGACCAATATGGCAGGCTTTTATGATACAAACATAATTTTAATGAAGGTTAAAAAATAAAAATAACTAAAACAAATAAAAATAAAATGCAAATGGTGATTCAATGGCAGGGTGAATCCCCTGTGCTTGATCATTATGAAACACTGTAAAAGCTTATTTTTGGCTGTTCAATTATATAGTCATATTAGTATAGAAGCAATGATTAGGAATATTTGATAACAGCAAATCATGTTTTTCAGTTCGTCCTTTTAGGAGATTCCTAAGTACAGTGCAGTCCATACATAATTCAATGTCATCAAATTTATGCGATGCTTTAATAACGCACGCCTCTAATTAATTTTAAGCTCAAAGTTAAATAGAAGAATGGAGGTTAAAAAATGCAGAAAGCATGAATTCAACCTCATTCTGCAGTCAAGATAGAGAGAGATTGAAACATGACTATCTCTTTTGAGACTTACAATAATTGTGCAAGGTAAAATGGATATTATTACATTCATTAATCAAAATTCTGTGTGACTAGAAGTATTTCCAATAAGCTCCCAGCTCACTAAATTCATGAATAAGATTATCTATCATAATTCTATCATTTATGGTTTAGGCCTAATGCCATTTTAACCCTATCAAATAATTATTAGAATAGAGAAATTATGTCTATGTTTTAAAAAAAATAATAATTATCATTAAATATATTGAATTTTAAATAAAATAAATAACAAAATAGAATTAATTATGTGTATGTGAAATAGAGTTTAATTTATATTTTTATATATATATAAGCTCTTCAACAACATGGTGATTATTTGATTTTCATACTTAGAAATGGATCAAAGACTTTTCAAAGAGCTCTCTAAATTTTTGAAATGAGTGGTAGATTTATATAATTTTTAAGTTAAAAATATGTAAGGTTAGGAATTATTTTATCAATTTTGGGAACTAAAATTTTTGATTTAGAGTTAATTAGAGTTGTCTCAATTGATTAGTCAACCAACTTAAATAACTAGTTAACTAGGTTGATTAATTGATCAACTAATTCTATTTTTTAAGTCAACTATTTTGATTACTCAATCAAGTAATTTGATTGAGAATTAACTTGGTTAATTGATCAATTAACTAATTTGATTATTGAGTTGAAAGATGGAACTAACTAAATTGACATGAGCAAAATGTAGCTGTAGGATTGAATTGTTTGTTAAATGACTTTGATTGATTAACAAAATGTGGATGAAGATAATACAAATTTTATAATTAATCTCTTCAACAATATGGTGATAATTTGATTTTTATACTTAGAAATGGATCAAAGACTTTTCAAAGAGCTATTTAAATTTTTCAAATGAGTGGTAGATTTTTATAATTTTTTAGTTAAAAATATGTATGGTTAGGAATGATTTTATCAATTTTGGGAACTAAAAATTTGATTTAGAGTTAATTAGAGTTGTCTCAACTAATTAGTCAACCAACTTAACTAACTAGTTAACTAGCTTGATTAATTGATCAACTAATTCTATTTTTTAAGTCAACTATTTTGATTATTGAATCAAGCAATTTGATTGAGAATTAACTTGATTAATTGATCAATTAAGTAATTCGATTATTGAGTTGAAAGATGGAACTAACTAAATTGACATGAGCAAAATGTAGCTGTAGGATTGAATTGTTTGTTAAATGACTTTGATTGATTAACAAAATGTGGATGAAGATAATACAAATTTTTAATTAATTTAATTGGATATATGTGCATGGATTCATTAGGAACCATTGAATTATTTTATTAGACATGTGATGATTAAAAAAACAAAAATCAATTAATAAATTTAATGCAATCAATTACTCAACAAGACAAGTTAATATATGAAGTTAATAAATTTATGACATGATAAAATGATAACACAATTAATAGATTACAATCGAATGATGATTAAAAAAAATAAATTTAAAATTTAAAAATTTAAATAAAATGATAACGAAACTTTTTTTTTAAATATCTAAAACCATTCACCCAAGAGAAATATAATATAGTATGCTAAGTTCAAACAGTAAAGAAAAGAGCCAATCTGAGTGAGAAAGCTTCAACCAAAACAACCCAACATTTATATTTTAAATTTACCAGACATTGTATAGATAGCGAAGACCTTAAAAATAGGGCAACAGCATTTTATCCACCCAGGACTAAGTGAAAACCACAAGAACAAAAAGAACCAGAATAAGCTGAGATACATAGGTTATAACTGGCTGTCACTTCGATTGAAAGCAAAGTGTATGAAGCGTGAACTAAGGAATCAGTGTATTTGGATTTACTTGAGGAAGAGAGGCACCCAATTACTCGACTTAGCGTGGTTCGAGAGAGATGGATACGGTAGCTTGTGATGATGCTACTACGGATGAAGCTCCCATCCACCCAGTATTGGCCGAACCCAATCCATTTGAAGTGGAGTTGTCGTCAATAAAAGCCGGGCGAGTGGGCTGAGACAAATTCTCTGTATTGCTTGTTAGCATCACCACCACTGTGGACATTAATGGCCTCATCTCAGGAGCACCTTGCGTGCACAGAAAAGCAATCTGGATTACCTTTAATATCTCTTCTTTGTTCACCTCTGGCTCTTCCTCGACTATTCTTCGGTCTACCACTGTAAATGCCTCATTTTTCTCGTATAGGTTCCACGCCTGTATATTAATCCAAGGCTTCATTAGCAGGCCACTTAGAGTCATGCAACTGAGAGCGAGCTCTATGTAACTGCTTACGATATTTAATTAATAGACATCTTAATCTGGTCCATTTTTGCGGATAAAGTTTATAGGAAACAATTCCTTTTCAATACTAATTTTTAAGTATGATAGCATTAATTTGAAAAAATTGTCCACTAAACATTTCATCATTAATTATTCTGATTAATTTTTAAATAGTCTGAAAATATTTGCTAAGAAATTTTAAATAACCCAATTACATAAAACCATAATATAATTAACCTTTTTATAATTTCAGAATATACAATAATTGCTAGACAAATATAATTCTGATTTTTGATGATTAATAAGTCTTGTCTTTGAAGCTTACCCATCCTAAAAGGAGCTCCATCTGTGCTGGAAGTTTAGAATCAATATACTTTCTCCCGCTCACAATTTCGAGAACAAGCATGCCATAGCTGTACACATCTGCCTTATCCGTCAGCTGACCGTGAACAGCATATTCCGGTGCAGTATACCCTCTGCCACACACCAAAATCACAGGCAATGGATAAGTTAGTGTGTTCAATTTTAACGGAGAGAAGGGGGCAACAGATACACGCAGGTAATCAACAATAAGAAATCTTACATTGTACCACCGACTCTTGTGGTAAGATGTGTCAGGTCCTCTGGAAAGAGCTTTGCCAGTCCAAAATCTGCAATTTTTGCCTGAAAGTCGTTATCCAGAAGTATGTTGGCAGCTTTGATATCTCTGTGCAGGATTCGAAGTGGCGATTCTTCGTTTAAATATGCAAGCCCATGCGCCGTTCCCAAAATGATCTCAAATCTTGTTTTCCAGCTTAGTTGTTTTGCCGTCTTCGCTGCCAGAGTGATTATGAAAGAGATTTTTAAGGGACTCTACAGATTTAACCAAAAAGAAATGTTACTGCTCTGTTTTTCTAACAGGGATCTAGACAAACCAAAGAGATGTCTGTCAAGGCTCATATTCGGCATGAATTCGTAGACCAGTAGCTTCTCTAGTCCTCGTGTGCAACACCCAAGCAAACGAACAAGATTCCGGTGACGAACAGCGCTGATCAGCTTCGCTTCTGTTACAAATTCGTCCAACGCCTTTGTCGACTGTTTTCCGAAAAGCTTCTTCACTGCAACCTCCCGCCCGTCGCTAAATATTCCCTACCACAACAAACAACCAGATCTGATAACAAAACAGTATTAAATGTCCGCGTTAGTTTTAACAGATTGGCAATCCTCGTACCTTGTAAACTTGACCAAATCCTCCTTCCCCGATTTTCATAGTTTGATTAAAGTTATTAGTTGCAGCTCGAAGGGAGTCGTAGTTAAATAGATTAAGCCACTTATTGTCTTCCTCGGCAGCAAAATATACCTCTGCAAGATATTATACAGTTTTATAAATAATACCATTCTACTATATGAATCCTACTGTAAAGTTTCTTAAATTTCATCAATTAGTGAGAAAATAGATTTCTTCACCTGCTTCTTCATGCTGTCGCCCGGGGACTTTAGTGTATAACTTTCGAAAAAAGTGCCTGAATACAAACAACAACCACAATACAGCAATGACCGCTGCAACTCCCAAAGTTCCAACCAAGATGACCACAGTCTTCGAAGGGCTGGCTGTAGAAACAATAAAATCCAAACCTTAAAAAACATTTTAACAGAACTAACACCAAAACAAACAATAATAATAAACAATATCACATCTACTTATATATAATGCTTAATTATAGTTTCTGACGCACTTTTAAAAATCGCACAAAAATATTATAAATTAAAATGGAGTACAAACTTGCAGTGACTTACAGGAAGAAGAGGAAGTGGAGAAAAAAGCAATGGTAGAGTAGCGCAAATAACAGCCGGCGTCGAGACCCTTTCCATCCTGCTGTGAAAAACACCGTTCTACAAGCAGGGTAGCGTGCTGAAGACAAACGTCACAGCTATTGGTAGTAAGTGTCCGCCTGCACATAGCCAGTCCATAAATGGCCGTCTGCAATTCGTTGGTACTAATTTCACCAGTGGCAAAACCCTGGTTTTTGAGAGCCTTGGATTTGACATCCGCCAACAATCTCAGCGCAGTTTCATTAAAAAGTTTAGGGTTTGAGGAGGAGTCAGAGAGGCACACGTTGGAGTTGCCACCATCGAGTGCCTGATCAAAGAAAGTCTGATTCTCATAGCGCAAAAAACATCCGTCGTATATCATACGTGCCCCGATCTCGAAGGGACAGTATCGCACAATCTGTTCTGTGGCGTTTGTATAGCACTGACTACAGTCCGCCATTGACAAATCGTTTGTGCATTGGGCAAACCCATATACCTTATTTGTGCCATTTCCATATGAAGCTGTCGCGAAGCCGGTCGAAGACATGTTTTCGGCAAGCAACGAGAAAACATTTTTTCGGTTTTCAATCAAAGTGCTGGGATTTGTAGTATTAACCAGACTACAGCCATGACCGGCCTCTATAATTTGGGGATCGGCTTCTAAACGGAGAACAACATTGGGCATGGCTGAAATTAAGAGTACGTAAAAGGCAAGCCATGAGAGACTGGCGTTTGTATGTAGGCTTGACATGATGAGAATGCGCAGCTAAAATATCACGCAGGTTACCTTTGTATATAGAAATGAAGGCGGAGCCCTTCCAAATCTAAATGCCTTCAACTTTTGTTCTTGTAAATGACAAACAGAGGCCTCTTAAATGGATGGCTTGAAGAGTGTAACCCGACCACGTTGCTCTACCCCCTCACCCAACGTCCAGAATTTTCTTTGGAGACTTTCTTTACAGACTTTTTATGTCTTCTGTGTTGAACGAAACTGAAGTCATGTGTCGCACGTAAGATGATGAATTTTCTTTAGAGACTTTATTGGTCTTGTGTGTTGAACGAAACTGAAGTCATGACATGTTTAATGTTCATCGTTGATTTTTAGTATAAGATGTTGAGTTATTTATTTATTTAAAGCTCTTGGCCTTTAAATCATTGGCATTCTGCTCTGTCGTCAACGTTTAATCACTGTTCCAACGTCACTTTATTAACTGTTTCCCGCAAATTTTTCCAGTGTTTTAAATTGGTACGTCATTGACTCTTCGGCTTCTTCCACTGCCAAATTATAAAATAGGTTATTATAGCAGAATATAAGGGTACGGGGTTGTGATTTGATAGGAGGAGATAAGGGTAAGGGCATTTGGTGGTGATTTGATAGCAGGAGATAAGGGTAAGGGCATTTGGGGGTGGTGATTTGATAGCAGGAGATCTGGTAAGGGCATTTTTTTAAATTGGTACGTAATTGACACTTCGGCTTTTTCTAGTGTTTTAAATTTGTACGTATTTAAATTTGAATGTGTCTGAAATTGACCCCTACTTAGACATCTTTTTCTTGGGAACACTTTGAACCAGCTTAATGGTTAGTGGATATTATTATTAGTTACTATTGTAATCGTTGTATTTTCTTTTTGATTATTTGCTTGGTCAATGAGATTGTATTGTTTATAATATTTTTGACCTTTTTCTATAATTGAGATTTAAATTCATATTTTTTGTGCTTAAAAATTACGGTTTATCTTTTTTTTTTTTCTATTGGTTTGAGTAGGTTTATTTTTCATTTTCCTTCATTTTCTATTAAGTAAATTAGGAGAATACTGGGACATTATACATTGTGTCAAATATTTAATCTTCAAGCTTTGATAGTGTGTTGGTACTGAAGTAGTGAATGCATGTTTAATGCATTAAGTGCAAATTTTATGAGACTAAATGCAAATTCTAGAATCATCTAGGCTAGCCTTTTGCATGATACACGCAGGTAATCAACAATAAGAAATCTTACATTGTACCACCGACTCTTGTGGTAAGATGTGTCAGGTCCTCTGGAAAGAGCTTTGCCAGTCCAAAATCTGCAATTTTTGCCTGAAAGTCGTTATCCAGAAGTATGTTGGCAGCTTTGATATCTCTGTGCAGGATTCGAAGTGGCGATTCTTCGTTTAAATATGCAAGCCCATGCGCCGTTCCCAAAATGATCTCAAATCTTGTTTTCCAGCTTAGTTGTTTTGCCGTCTTCGCTGCCAGAGTGATTATGAAAGAGATTTTTAAGGGACTCTACAGATTTAACCAAAAAGAAATGTTACTGCTCTGTTTTTCTAACAGGGATCTAGACAAACCAAAGAGATGTCTGTCAAGGCTCATATTCGGCATGAATTCGTAGACCAGTAGCTTCTCTAGTCCTCGTGTGCAACACCCAAGCAAACGAACAAGATTCCGGTGACGAACAGCGCTGATCAGCTTCGCTTCTGTTACAAATTCGTCCAACGCCTTTGTCGACTGTTTTCCGAAAAGCTTCTTCACTGCAACCTCCCGCCCGTCGCTAAATATTCCCTACCACAACAAACAACCAGATCTGATAACAAAACAGTATTAAATGTCCGCGTTAGTTTTAACAGATTGGCAATCCTCGTACCTTGTAAACTTGACCAAATCCTCCTTCCCCGATTTTCATAGTTTGATTAAAGTTATTAGTTGCAGCTCGAAGGGAGTCGTAGTTAAATAGATTAAGCCACTTATTGTCTTCCTCGGCAGCAAAATATACCTCTGCAAGATATTATACAATTTTATAAATAATACCATTCTACTATATGAATCCTACTGTAAAGTTTCTTAAATTTCATCAATTAGTGAGAAAATAGATTTCTTCACCTGCTTCTTCATGCTGTCGCCCGGGGACTTTAGTGTATAACTTTCGAAAAAAGTGCCTGAATACAAACAACAACCACAATACAGCAATGACCGCTGCAACTCCCAAAGTTCCAACCAAGATGACCACAGTCTTCGAAGGGCTGGCTGTAGAAACAATAAAATCCAAACCTTAAAAAACATTTTAACAGAACTAACACCAAAACAAACAATAATAATAAACAATATCACATCTACTTATATATAATGCTTAATTATAGTTTCTGACGCACTTTTAAAAATCGCACAAAAATATTATAAATTAAAATGGAGTACAAACTTGCAGTGACTTACAGGAAGAAGAGGAAGTGGAGAAAAAAGCAATGGTAGAGTAGCGCAAATAACAGCCGGCGTCGAGACCCTTTCCATCCTGCTGTGAAAAACACCGTTCTACAAGCAGGGTAGCGTGCTGAAGACAAACGTCACAGCTATTGGTAGTAAGTGTCCGCCTGCACATAGCCAGTCCATAAATGGCCGTCTGCAATTCGTTGGTACTAATTTCACCAGTGGCAAAACCCTGGTTTTTGAGAGCCTTGGATTTGACATCCGCCAACAATCTCAGCGCAGTTTCATTAAAAAGTTTAGGGTTTGAGGAGGAGTCAGAGAGGCACACGTTGGAGTTGCCACCATCGAGTGCCTGATCAAAGAAAGTCTGATTCTCATAGCGCAAAAAACATCCGTCGTATATCATACGTGCCCCGATCTCGAAGGGACAGTATCGCACAATCTGTTCTGTGGCGTTTGTATAGCACTGACTACAGTCCGCCATTGACAAATCGTTTGTGCATTGGGCAAACCCATATACCTTATTTGTGCCATTTCCATATGAAGCTGTCGCGAAGCCGGTCGAAGACATGTTTTCGGCAAGCAACGAGAAAACATTTTTTCGGTTTTCAATCAAAGTGCTGGGATTTGTAGTATTAACCAGACTACAGCCATGACCGGCCTCTATAATTTGGGGATCGGCTTCTAAACGGAGAACAACATTGGGCATGGCTGAAATTAAGAGTACGTAAAAGGCAAGCCATGAGAGACTGGCGTTTGTATGTAGGCTTGACATGATGAGAATGCGCAGCTAAAATATCACGCAGGTTACCTTTGTATATAGAAATGAAGGCGGAGCCCTTCCAAATCTAAATGCCTTCAACTTTTGTTCTTGTAAATGACAAACAGAGGCCTCTTAAATGGATGGCTTGAAGAGTGTAACCCGACCACGTTGCTCTACCCCCTCACCCAACGTCCAGAATTTTCTTTGGAGACTTTCTTTACAGACTTTTTATGTCTTCTGTGTTGAACGAAACTGAAGTCATGTGTCGCACGTAAGATGATGAATTTTCTTTAGAGACTTTATTGGTCTTGTGTGTTGAACGAAACTGAAGTCATGACATGTTTAATGTTCATCGTTGATTTTTAGTATAAGATGTTGAGTTATTTATTTATTTAAAGCTCTTGGCCTTTAAATCATTGGCATTCTGCTCTGTCGTCAACGTTTAATCACTGTTCCAACGTCACTTTATTAACTGTTTCCCGCAAATTTTTCCAGTGTTTTAAATTGGTACGTCATTGACTCTTCGGCTTCTTCCACTGTCAAATTATAAAATAGGTTATTATAGCAGAATATAAGGGTACGGGGTTGTGATTTGATAGGAGGAGATAAGGGTAAGGGCATTTGGTGGTGATTTGATAGCAGGAGATAAGGGTAAGGGCATTTGGTGGTGATTTGATAGCAGGAGATAAGGGTAAGGGCATTTGGGGGTGGTGATTTGATAGCAGGAGATCTGGTAAGGGCATTTTTTTAAATTGGTACGTAATTGACACTTCGGCTTTTTCTAGTGTTTTAAATTTGTACGTATTTAAATTTGAATGTGTCTGAAATTGACCCCTACTTAGACATCTTTTTCTTGGGAACACTTTGAACCAGCTTAATGGTTAGTGGATATTATTATTAGTTACTATTGTAATCGTTGTATTTTCTTTTTGATTATTTGCTTGGTCAATGAGATTGTATTGTTTATAATATTTTTGACCTTTTTCTATAATTGAGATTTAAATTCATATTTTTTGTGCTTAAAAATTACGGTTTATCTTTTTTTTTTTTCTATTGGTTTGAGTAGGTTTATTTTTCATTTTCCTTCATTTTCTATTAAGTAAATTAGGAGAATACTGGGACATTATACATTGTGTCAAATATTTAATCTTCAAGCTTTGATAGTGTGTTGGTACTGAAGTAGTGAATGCATGTTTAATGCATTAAGTGCAAATTTTATGAGACTAAATGCAAATTCTAGAATCATCTAGGCTAGCCTTTTGCAAATTCTAGAATCATCAAATATTTAATCTTCAAGCTTTGATAGTGTTTTGAGGGTATCCATCCTTGTATGCACTTCCTATTGATATCGAAACTCAACTTGGATTTTGTTGGGATTCAAATTTGTCGTGCTATTTTTGCTTGAGTTCTTTCTTGTTTTACCCTTTGTTGGTCTAGGATAATAATCAATTGGAGATAATATATGAGGGCCTTTGTTTTTATGTTCCCCTTTTCTCCAATATTGCCTTCCATTTTAACTTTAGTCAAAGTTATCTACGAATAAAAAATTTGGCTCAGTGTTTTGTTGGATTTCCTGAGTGGATTCAAAATCCATGTCAAGCCTCAACAAAGTTTTCACAACCTTGTTAGAACTTAATGTGGTTTCTCTAACCTTTTCAAAATTGTCTCTTTTATTGTTGACATTTTTTAAAGGTTCTAGAACCTCGTTGGTAATCAATGAGGTTCTCACAACCTTGTTGGAACCTGATGTTGGTTTCATAACCTTATGATTTCAATTGTAAAGAATGTTTAAGTCTTTGTGCTTTGGTGAGTTTGAAAGGTTCTAAAACCTTTGTTGACTCTCACCAAGGTTTTCACAACCTTGTCAAAGTCCAATAAATTTTTAATAAAAATTTAAACGTGGCCAACTTCAATGTGTGTTGAAGCTTGGAGTAGGTTTCAAAGCCTCTGTCCACCTTCAACATGGTTCTCACAACTATTGGAGCTCGATAGGGTTTTTAACATCTATATGGAGCTTAGTTGATGGCCTACTTGTACTATTGTGTATAGAGGATTACTTTATACATCTTGTATGGCTAGATAAAAATCCACAAATTCACATTTAAAACCATTTATATATTTCCCTTATTATTTCTAAATAAAAGTGACATATCTCCTAGTAGACTTCTACATTTCAAAATTTTCTTTCATATTCATATTTTTTTTCCATTTTGTATTTTGTAACTTGCTCAATTACTAGCTAATCTAATAGATTTCCCATGATTTACTTGTGAATTATATCATTCTCCCTCTCTCCACTTGTTAATTGAATCTTATAAGTTTGACTAAGGGTTAAGGAATTTATATACATCAATCCTTGCATAATGGGCTCTACATGGTGCTCCTTAGCATGCATATTTTCCTTGAAAAAAACATTAAGCATGCACTTTTAGAAGGTACTAAAAAAATTTTTCTATAGAAGATAGAATTGTAGTATTAGTGCAAAATTGTGTCATCAAGGTAGAATTGTACAATTATGCTAGAACTACAATGAATAGGATTAGATTTTGGAAGTTTAGATATGTCCCATTTTCTCAAACACTCAGGTCACAATTATCTTAGTTCTCTAATCTAGAATCCAATATCAATTCTCTATGTATAGATCTATGTAGTAACATTGCATTAGTTAAAATCAATAGTAGTCTAGTTTCATGGCAAGCCCTAATTTGACTCAATTTTATTTTAGCACATGTTTTATTTTTGTGTTGTTTAATCAATCTCAATCACTTATCACACTCAATATTTTATCTATGATTTAGAATGTATTAGATTATGTCCTAGATATATTTGTGAGGTTTACTTGTTTTTTCTACAATTAGATTTCTTGATAGCATATTAACCAAGATATCTATAAAAAATTCAAAAGGCCCTCAACACTCATATTGTATAATATATGTTAGATTTGTGGTCACATATATCTATTAAACAATTTTTCAATGACAGAGTACACAAAATTGTACAAATTTCAATTTGTTGATCAAGTGTGCTTCTAGATGTTAATTGTGTGAGATTTTTGCATCAATGTTTTTGGATTACACTTTGTAACCCATCATTTAGATGAAGAAAAATATAAGAGATCATGGAGTGTGATTTGAAATGTTGATGAAAACTCGCATGATTAATATCTAAAAACACTTAATCACTAATATAAATTGTGAAAATATTATATCTTTTTAACTCATTAATAGAATAAAAAGACAACTTTCATTCACACTTTTTATTATATTTAAAAATTAAAATTAGATTTATAAATATTTCTTTGAATAGTGCATATATTACTATTGAAAGATAATGTTACAAATATTTCAAAAAAGGTGGGTGGAAAGAGTCACACCTTGATAGTTCAAAAAGGACTAAAGATCGAAATAGAAAACACCAACACAATTATAAAAAGGCCACTAAATGACGAGCAGTATTAGAGGGAGGAGGAGAAGGGTCCCAATCATCCAATTTGTACTACACACCAACAAGATCCAAAATATCCACAAAAGATTGTATATTTGAAAAGTATAAACTAAGAAAGATAAGGTTTAAATTTTTATTTTTTTACGAATGTTTTACATTTCAAAACATGACAACATGTAAACAGTGGCCAATTTTCAGTTACTTTCAATTCACATTCAATCTATCTATCTATATATCATTCAATTTAAATAGTGACTTTAATAGGAGACAATTTAAAAAAAAAAAAAAGAAATTTCTTTCCAAAAACGTGGGTGGAAAAGTTAAGACAGAGACATTGGAGCAGTAATTTGCAACTTGTTATGCCGGAAACTGAACGACAACTCGGAATGCTTGCTGCGAATACCTTTCAACAGCGAAGACCTAGATTTTTTTGATAAGAGAAGGAGAAAAGTCTTTAATTGTCTTCCCGTGAAGGTCGACTAGGCAGGCCTGATAAAGCCCGTGCTTGCATACCAGAGCATGAGGACGAGGTTGTATAACGACGTGTGTAGTTTACAATCTTCACCATAGTTATCGTCAAGCTATAAATTTAAGTTGCCTGTATTTGTTACTGACAAGAACAAAAGTTGAAGGCATTACATAAAAGTGGATGCGTTGTTACTTTTGAGCTACGCACCTTCATCATGCAAAGCCCAAATAGAAATGCCGGCCACTCATGGCTTGCCTTGTATGTACTCTTATTTTCAGCCATACCCAATTTTGTTCTTGGCACAGAGGCCGATCCCCAAATTATAGAGGCCTCTTATGGAGTGGGACTTTGTGCAGACGGACACTTACCACCAATAGCTGTGACGTTTATCTCCAGCAAGCTACCAATGGATCATACGACGGTGCCGGTGCCTTTCACTGCAGGAAAGGGCTTTCGAGGCTGGCTTTTATTTTCGTTGATCCACCGTCGCTGTTTTCTCTTCCTGTAAGTCATTATGAGTTTGTATTAAAGAATTGTGTAAAAAAAAATTTAAAATGTGTTGTAAAGTTTAACAAGAATTAACTCAATATATAACATCGTATACTATTCGTACACACCACTTAAACATTTAAACTACTTATAAATAGATGGGTGACACGTTTTGTAAGGTTTGGATTTTAAATGTTTCTACAGCGAACCCTTCGAAGACTGTGCTCATGTTGGGAGGTGCAGTTCTAATTGCTGTATTGTGGTAGTTGTTTATATTCAGCCCTTCTTTTCCAAAGTTACACACTAAAGTTCCCCCGGCCGCAGTCAGCATGAAAATGAAAAGCAGTTAGAAATGAATTGGTTAATACTTGAAATTTGGGAATCAAAATTTAATTAATAATTTAAGTTATAGGATTTGAATCACCACATTTTTATAAAGTTTTAAAATAAAATTTATTAAAATAGTGGAGATTATTTATTTTATTAAATTTTTTGAAGAAATCTAAATTAATTGAAGGGTTACATTACCAATTTTTTAATTGCAGACTCATAGATTTATAATAATATAATCTAATGATCTTTGTTCTTTTCCGCGAGATAAATATACCCACAATCTGTAATGTTCCCATTTACCTCATAGAATACAACAAAAAAATAAATATTATTACGTCTATCCTCATCAATCATTTACAGCTTTTGACCCCATTTTGTATAAGAATAATTTTTTTAAATAGAAAGATTTGCTATGATTATTAATTCATTTTTTAAAAATATTTTTTAAGGAAATTAAGATTTCTCAGAATTTTATATCTTGTGTAAGATTTTTAAAGATTTCTCTTACCCCCGTAAATCCATTACCCCCTTTTCTGTGTTAAAATTGAATACATAGAATATGCTGTTCACAGTCATTTGACAGATAAGGTGAACGAGTACAGTTAAGCATGCTACGGTATAAACATCCCTCTTTTTTACGAAGTAAGAGGAAATAAAGATGAACCGTCGACCTCAAACACGCACTTTAATCTGACTACCACTTTTATTATCATAGGTTACAGCTTGTTTTTTCCTTAATTATGTACTCATAAATAAATTTTCTCTATTGTTTATAGCCAAACCTGTTCTCTTTCTCACTTAAATTCATTATATTGTGTGGTGATGCGGTATTTGATACGCAACAAATATATACAAATATGTCACTGTAAACATCTTGTGTGCATTGTGAAAGGTTAAAACTAGCAAAGATATGCGTGCAATTTGTACGTGGAAGATTTGTGGAAGGTACAAGAGTGATAAATTTGGTATAATGGATTTTGCATTTTACAAATGAATTCAATGCATAATATTTGTATATAAAAGTAAATGGAGAAAGTTGTATTATTGCCCCTTTTTTTTTGGGGGAATAACAAAATTCAACAATCAATCTCATTTATAAAGGCTTTCTAATAAAGTCCTTGAGTGGATAGTATTTTGTACATAAATTTCTGTTTCCACCTAAATTTTTCTTGGCATAATTCAATCCACAATTAAGAGGCTGTCCAATTTATTTGAAATTCTGAGAGAAATTGTTCTAAATTTGAATGTAGTGATGATTTTGATATAATATTACAATTTCTTTTTTACTTTTTTAGTATTATTTTTTTATAATGGAACATATAGAGTCACCGTCTTTCTTCTTGTTAAATCCCCTCACAATAGAAGATGGACATTGTACGAGAGGATAGTGAGCAAAATCCTAGTTGTACATGTAGCAAAAATGTTAAAATTTATTCAACAGAGTGAAAGAGGTAAATTTGAATAGGTCAGCTATTGATTTTTGTAGAAAGATGGGATGTGGAGTTGTTTTAAAGCAACTTGAGTTGGATATGCTTTAAATCACTTTAAAGCAACTCAAGTTGGATATGCTTTAAATCACTTTAAAGCAACTCAAGTTGGATATGCTTTAAATCACTTTAAAGCAACTCAAGTTGGATATGCTTTAAATCACTTTAAAGCAGCTCGAATTAGATATGCTTTAAAGCAATTCAAGTTGGATTTTCAACAACAGTAGTTTTTTTTTGTCTTTAATCGAATGTTTCTAAGTGTGTGAGGATAAGATAAAGCCAAGAGTGATTTTATATGTAATTAAAGCCAAAGAAAGCAAGGAAAGATTATTTCCTTGCACGCTAAGTAAAGCAGCTAGGCTCTCTAAATGTAAGATTGTTGTAGCAAACTCATATTGTATTTTTTGAAATAAAAGTTTGTTGTTAGACTGAATAGAAGATCCAACATTTACAGGTTTTTCCCCTCATTGGGGTTTCCTAGGTAATTCTATGTTATTGTCTTTTTGTGATTGGCTTCTTGTTATTTTTGCTTCCGCTGTTATTAATTGTTAATTAACCCAGTTGTGTTAATTGTTATAAATCATATTTCCTTTTGTCAGTTTATGGTGCAATTAATCTGTTATCGGGTTATAAAAATTAACATGGTATCAGAGCATTAAACTATGAATACAAAGCCAAGATTTGTGACTCAAATTGCAAGAAAATAAAATAAAAATCATATTTTCATCTCCAGTTCTTATTTTTTTGTGGCTATGACAACCAATGTTCGAGAATAGGCTTGAGGGTGCATCTAACTTCTTGCAATGGTAGGTTTGGATTACATCTGTTCTTAAGGAGAATAGGCTATGGATCTATGCTAGCACATAAATGATTCCACCAAAAAATGACCCCATTGCCTTAGATTCACATGAAGTCAAAGAGGCCAAGGCTCAAATGATTATCCTGGATGGAGTAAGAAATCATTTAATTCCTCATTTATCAAGGAAAGACACTGCCAAGGAGATGTGGGATACACTCACAAAACTTTATCAAAGTGACTATCAGAGTCGTAAGATGATGTTCAAGGAAAAATCTACATAATACTAAGATGTCCAAAGGCGAGAGTGTGACCTCTTACTTGTCTAAGATGACAAAGGTCAGGGATGAGCTTTCTACTATTGGGGAGACATTGATAACGATGAGTTAGTGCGTATGAGTTAGTGCGTATAGCCTTGAATGGTTTTTTGAAGCACTGGGAAGTGTTTGTAAGTGTGTTGTTGACAGAGATCGACTACCTAATTGGGAAATACTTTGGGATGATTTTGTTCAGGAGGAGATATGTGAAGGTTCTCATTGGGGAGATCAGATGAAGAAGGGTCAAGATGAATAACATCTTGCTCTTATTAGCAAGGGTAAGAATAATTCCAATAAAGAGAAAACATAAGGTTCTTCTTCTAAGAGTGGGAAGAAGAAAGATCTGAGAAAGATAAAATGTTTTTTTTGCCATCAGATAGGTCACTATGCCAATCAATGTTCGAATAAGAAAAATAAGGACAAGCAGAAGAAGAAATTTGCTGCTACAGTAGAGGTGGATGAGTTTGCATCATAATTTGAGAATGAGTTTTCACTCATTTCCTATCTCAAGTTCAATTTCCAATAGGGTATGGTATATTGATAGTGGAGCTTCTCGCCACATGACGAGTCAAATAATGTTTCACCAAGTTGGAGGAGAAGAAGTGTGATTTCTATATTGAGCTCAGAGACAATACCAAGTACCATGCTACTAGTATTGGCATCGTCAAGTTTCAAAGGGAGTCTGAAAAACCTTTGTTGTTGGAGGATGTGTTGTATGTCCCTGGCATGAAGAAGAATTTAATCTCAATTTCTACTTTGGAAGACAATGGTTACATTGTGACCTTTGAGAGGGGAAATGTCTATATTCGCCCCAAAGATTCCAAGGTTGCAAAAGTGATTGGAGTCAGGCATCGTAGTTTGTTTCAGTTACAATTTGAGTCAGCACGTGCATTTGTTAGTAGTTGTAAAGGGATAGGAGAAGTGTGGCACATGAGGATGGCTCACCTTCACCATGGAGCACTTAATATTCTTAAGGAAATAGTGACAGGGCTTCCTGAGATGAAAACATAAAAGCATGAGGTGTGCAAAGGTTGTGCACTTGGGAAATATGCCAAGACTAGTTTTCCAAACAATGATACTAGATCCAAAGGGATTTTGGATGTTGTACACTCAGATGCATGTGGGCCCATGTCAACAACATCCTTGAATGGGTACGATTGTATTTTTACTTTCATTGACGACTTCTCTAGGAAGACCATATATATATTCAATGAAGAATAAAGATGAGATCTTCAGTAGGTTCAAAGAGTTTAAGGCTCTCATGGAGAACCAAACAAGGAGGAAGATCAAGATACTAAGGTCTGATAATGGAGGCGAGTATACCTCGAATGCCTTTGAAGATTTTTGTTCTCAGGAAGGTATCAAGAAAGAGTTGACAGCTTCGTACAACCCTCAATAGAATGGGGTTGCTAAATGGAAGAATAGGGATTTATTGGAGCAGCCAAGGCCATGCTTCATGATCAGGATCTGCCTTGGTTCTTATGGCTAAAAGCTTGCAATACAACTATGTATTTGTAGAATAGGAGCCCTCACAAAGTGTTGGGAAAGTTAACTCCAAAAGAGGCGTTCACTAGCAAAAAAAATAGATTTGGGGCACACTCACATCTTTGGATTCCTTTTGTATTGTCACATTCTTGTGGAGAAGAGAACTAAGTTGGTACCTACTACAAAGAAGGGTATCCTTGTTGGGTATAGTGAAACTTTTAAGGTTTATTGGGTTTACATTCCTACTCTACGCAAAATAGTTATTCATAGAGATGTGAAGTTCGAGGAAGAGAGGGCTCTTCAAAATTCAAGAAATATGATGAATGAGGAGGAACAATCACCCATAGTTGAGGTAGCACAAATTCCTCAAACTTCAGTTGCGCAAGCTAGGGAGCAGAGCAAGCAGGTCAAGTAGGGTGATCAGACAGAGGAACAAATAATTCCTTAGCCTCAAATTCTTATTATTGAGAAGAGGAGAAACAGGGCAGCTGAGCAGCCATTGAGAGAAGCTCAAGAATATGTAGGTGATCCTCAAGATTCAGTCAGACAGAGAAGGGCTCCCAAATGTTATTCTGAGTATGTGGCACTTATGAGTGAATTAATTGAAGTAGAGCCTTTCAGTTTTCAAGAGGCATCCAAACACCAAGTATGGAGGGATGCCATGGTGGAAGAATATTCTTCCATCATGAAGAATAATGTGTGGGAGGTAGTACTGCGACCAGAAGATAAGTCTGTGGTGGGCTCAAGATGGTTGTATAAGATTAAGCATGCTTCAGATGGTAGTGTGGAAAAGTTCAAAGCCTAGTTTGTGGCTAAGGGGTTTTCTTAGAAGGAAGGAGTTGACTATGATGAGACTTTCGCTCTAGTAGCCAAGTACTCATCCATAAGAGCTATCATTTGTATAGTAGTATAGATGGGTTCGAGGATTCACTAGATGGATGTAAAGATGACCTTCCTCAATGGAGTGATTGAGGAAGATATTTACATAGAGCATCCAGAAGGATTTGAAGCACCTGAGAGGGATTCTCATGTATGCAGGTTGAAAGAGCAATGTATGGACTCAAGCAGGTTCCCAGGGTGTGGTATTCATGTATTAACAGTTACTTGTAGAGTGTGGGCTTCATCAAGAGTGAGGAGGATCAAAACTTGTACTATGTTTAGGTGAAGGGAGAACCTCTCATATTGGTGTTATATGTTGATGACCTATTTCTCGTAAGGTTAGAGGAGCTCATAGCACACTATAAGCGGGATCTTGTAGGAGAGTTTGAGATGAAGTACTTGGGGTTGATGCATTACTTTTTGGGATTGGAGTTGTGGAAAAAATAGGGAGAGATCTTCCTTGGACAAGGGAAGTACTTAATTGATATATTGGAGCGATTCAGGATGGAAAACTATAAGCCTATGTCAATGCCACTTCTAATTAGAAGAAGATTGATGCTTCTAGATTAGAGGTAGTGGACCCGACTTTATATAGACAATTAATAGGCTCTATTATGTATCTAGTCAACACCAAGCCAGACATTTGTTTTTTAGTGAACTCACTCAGTCAGTTTATGGTGGAACCTAAACATGTGTAGTGGATAGCTACGAAGCATGTTTTGAGATATCTCTGAGGCATAGTTTATTATGGGTTGAAGTATGTTCAGCAAGATGGAGTGAACCTCAAGGGGTTTATTGATGTAGATTGGGCAGGTAGAACAACTGATTGGAAGAGCACTTCAGGGTGCAGCTTTAGTTTGGGATTAGGAGCAATCTCTTGGTATAGCAGGAAACAAAATTCATTTGCACTGAGTTCTATAGAGGCTGAGCATATGGCAGCTAGTATGGCTACATGTGAGGCTATCTAGCTTCAGAAACTTCTAGCTGAGATCTTTGATTAGGAGCTAGATCCTACAGTCATTTACTATGATAATCAAAGTTGTATCAAACTCCCTGAGAATCTAGTGTTTCATGACAAGTCAAAGCACATTGAGATCAAGTACCACTTCATCAGAGATTGTGTGGAGAAGGGGATAGTGAAGCTCCTTTACATTCCTATGGGCGAACAAATATAAAATATCCTGACGAAGGCCTTGATGAAGAGCAAGTTTGAATTCTTCAGGGACAAGTTGGGTGTGCTATAGAACACCTTCCTTGTAAGAGGGAGTGTTGATTTTTGTAGCTCAAAAGGTGGGATGTGGAGTTGTTTTAAAGCAAATCAAGTTGGATATACTTTAAATCACTTTAAAGCAACTCGAGTTAGATATGCTTTAAAGAAATTCTAGTTGGATTTTCAAAAATAGTAGTTTCTTTATTCTTTAATAGAATTTTTCTGAGTTTTTGAGGATAAGATAAATCCAAGAGTGATTTTATGTGTAATTAAAGCCAAAGAAAACAAGGAAATATTTTTCCTTGCACACTAAGTAAAGTATCTAGGCTTTATAAATATAAGATTGTTGTAGCAAACTCATATTGTATTTTTTGAAAGAAAAGTTTGCTATTAGGCTAAATAGAAGATCCAACATTTGTAGGTTTTTCCCATCATTGGGGTTTACTGAGTAATTCTGTGTTATTGTTTTTTTGTGATTGGCTTCTTGTTATTTTTACTTCCATTGTTATTAGTTGTTAATTAACCCAGTTGTGTTAATTTTAATAAATCAAATTTCTTTCTATGAATTTATTATGTAATTAATCTATTGTTGGGTTATAGAAATTAACATCAGCTACAACAAAAGGACACTTCAACCATTTTTTTCAATTCCCACAATGGATGGATACGTTATGTAATGTGTATAGACAAGCTAACGTCTTTTATAAATATGGAACAAGTAAATCATGTTGAAAAGTAAATAATGGTGGACTGTAACTCAAAATATAACTTACCCAAAATTTATAAATATATGCAACAAATTTTGAATAATAAATAAAATTCATCGTAATGGCTTTTTTAAGATGTAGTTAAGTTTGAAATAACCCTTGCATTGGCTGTGTTTTGCAACATATTTATAAATGGCACTACATATTAACCTAGTTTTTTCTAGATTTGAATGAAAAATGCCAAAAATATGTGTAATAATTAAATAAAATTTCTATTTTGAGCTGAAATTTTTCTTATGAAAATTGTGAAATTGTTAACAAAATTACTCTATGAAATGCACTTCAACATTGGGCATGGAATATAGCTATAGTGCAAACCTTTATTCTCCTTATATTTTAGCCTATAAAAGGAAATTCCACATGCAATAATTCCATTGCATGGGTGAGAGCTTTGCCACTTATATCTTCACTCCCCAGTGGGCTACAACTATGCATAGACTTTATAAGTTTTAAAATCCTAGTATTATTTTAATACTTCCAAATGAGGCATTTGTATTGCATAAATTTTTAGATGTGTTGATAATTATTAAGAAATTTGATGATGAGTTTGCTTTTTTCTCAACCTTATCCTCTTTGAATAAATCTTACACCGAAATACCCAGTGTATACTTAACCCAAAATTTATAGTAAACTTCACCTTTTAAAATACAATAAATTTTACATTAATATCATTATCAAAAAATACAACACCATAAAAACCTAAAGTATTGAAAGATAAATTTGAAGATTTATACAAATAATAGTGAAATAATTTTTCCATAAGTTATTCCTATTTTAAATTTGTAGGGTATGGTCTATTTTTTCAACTAATCATTCTTGCAAATTGGTCAAGAATGAACCATTCCAAGAAAAACATGAATAGGTTCCTATCAGTGGTGGTTGTGGCATTAGACAAAGAGATGTAAGTGGCAAAGAATAGGCTCTCAAATAAACAAGCTTAACAAATGAGAAAGTAAACTCCTCATCATTCCATTGGATTGGCAAAGCACAAATCCACACTTATCATCATTCAAATTATAAATATTGTTTATCCTAGTTAGTGAGAATTGCAATTTTCATTCTAATTATTTGAGCTGATGATGACTAATGATGGCCAAAACAACACACTAAATAAAGTATGGAACTATTGTTGTAAATCATAGAGTTGTGCCTAATGATTGTTTAGTGTTACATTTTATTAATTTTCCTACAATTAGTCTAGTGCAACATAGAGTAGTTTAGACTTAGTATTTAAATTAGTTTTTTTTTATGTAAACCCTCTATATGTATTGTAACTATTTTTCATTTTGGATCATAAGACGAGTACCTATGTATGATATAGTTATATGTAGAAACTATAATCCTATAAATTTGTATGTATAGTTCTAATTGCATGTGTATAATGTGGTAGCAATGATTGGGTGCCAAACTATGACTAGGGGACACATGCTGGTTGTGGAATTCATAATAAATAATCTTAGAAATAGATAATGATCACAATGGGAAGAAAATTGTCTAATTGAATTAGAAATGAATAGAGACAAAATACTATAACAAAAATGACCAAGTGACAAAATACAATAACAAATTGTATAAGAACAAAGTGCAAAATATGATAGAAATTTGTAAGATACTTTGTGCAGAGAAAAGATCAAAAGATAAAACTATAAAATGAATACCTTCATTTAATAGATAACAACATGTGAGTGCCTTTTAAAATCTTCAAACACTTAACTTTAAACATGGGTTAGTACCCACAAATCTCTCAAGAACACTCCTATGAAATACCTTGTGAATGCTTCCAAATGCAATACATGACAAAAGAAAACTAAAAGCATTATGAAAACAACAACAAATACCTATTCCATAGTGGAATTGTGTCAAATGTGCAAATGACCCTTTCCCAATCCTTGCTCAAAGCTTAAAATGATGCAAATGCCAATATGATGAAGAGAAAAATTAGTTCTCAAACCAAGAGAGTGACTTTGCATAAAAGTTGTAGATGGATTGATGAAGATTGAGGCCTTCATTTATAGATTTATTTGAGGAGAGATTGACCAAATGGGTGAATGTGGGACTAAAGATCCACCAATGAGAAGAGGCCACTTGTCAAGTGGTGATAGACCAAGGGATGTGCAAGATTTGGGAAGTGTGCCCATGAGAGGGAGTTTCAAATTCAAATTTGGGTAATAAATTTTGAGAGGGGGACAAGAAAATGAGAAATAAATGCAATGTTGGAGGGTTAAGTCAACTTGTCATATTTTTCAAACTTGAGGGAATATTCCCCATAAATGCCGTGTTGAGTGAAAATGTTGGTTTTAATAAATCAATAAATTGATTTATTGGTGCAAGTGGCTAAATCTAGAGAATGAAAGTGGTGAGGATTAGCATTTAATCATGGTGAGATTAGTTTAATGATGATTAGGATGTTTGACCTCTTTGACTTGAATATTTGATTTATTTAAATCAAGAAGGATGAAATATGCATTATGATTTAATTAAATGGACGTTTGATTTATTTGATTAAAAGGTTGATGATAATGTTTACTTAGTTTTGAATGAATGAACTTAGGAGATGAGATTACCTGATGAATGGATAAAGGTGAATTTGATTAATTGATGAATGGATATAATTGAATGCACAATGTAAATTTTGCATGTCTACACAACACAATTGTTTTAGAATCAAATAAAACATAAAAAAATGATTCAACCATGTACAATATCCCCTAATGAAGTAGGTATTTTGTTAAAATAGGGTGAACTAAACCAATCTTCCTATAGATAATAAGAAAATTATTTTAGAATTAAAAAAACCATAAAAAAAATTCAATAGTGTGCAACTCTTAAAATAGATTAAAATCCTATGTAGATTTCATGAGAATACATAAGTGCACATAGTCTTTTTTTTTGTTTAGGATTTATTAGGATTTACCATCACTAGGGATTTTCATGGGCTATGAATCATTTGTGTTTTTTATGTAATTTTGTATTAATTTTCCCTATTGTCCTGAATTGTTTAAAAATAAAAATAAAAGAAAAGTATTTTGTAAATATGCTAGAATATGATCATAAATGTATGTATAGACACAAGATTTTTGTAGAGAAGAATGAATTCAATAGCCATGTAGAGAGAATACATAAAAAGAACAAAAATAGAATCTCATAGAATTCAATTCCACTTATAAAGGTACAATAAAAAGAACAAAGTAGTTTTTTTTGGGTAACTTAAAAGAAAGGAACGACCATGATGTATGATAAGCTCCTTGTAAAAGCCTACAACACGATTTTTTTTTCCATTTACTTTATTTATTGTTCCATTTTGCATGTCCTGTTTCAACCCTTACACCAAGCTTGTGATAAATAAAGTCTTGTCAAGCCATATAAGCCTAAAGTATATAGGGGAAAAATCAAATGGAGGGAGAAGATACCTTTAGCTCAACTAAAAAAATATCTCTGATTAGATTAGGTGTGAGACAATAGATAGGTGGCTCCTAAGGAGGTAATGAAAAAAAAGGATATGTGTTTTCTACACCATTGGATAAGTATCATAATCTAATGGTCCCATGTAATAAGCATGATGAATTTTTTATATGGATGTTGTTGAAATATTTGGGATGCATTTGCAGTGAAAGGACCCCATAATATTATGAGTATAATAATCCAATGGTCCTATGTAATAAGCATGATGGATTTTTTTTATGGATGTTGTTGAAATAATTCTGGAATGCATTTGCAGTGAAAGGACCCCATAATATTATGAGTATAATAATCTAATGGTCCCATGTAATAAGCATGATGAATTTTTTTTATGGATGTTGTTGAAAAATTTTGGGATGCATTTGTAGTAAAAGGATCCCATAATATTATAAGGTTGATAGAATTTTAACTACACAAAAAATTTAGAAGATGTGAACAATGCTAAATTTTTTATTAAGTAGTTTTGATTGGCTATAATTACTTTTTTAGTGCTTACAGATTCTCTATAGTTACTGCAAAGCTAATACCAAATCCTAAGAGAAGAATTAAGAAATTTAGGTAAAAGATAAGATGATACTATAAAAGGATGTCATGTTTAAACTATTTATAGAGGTAAAAATACTGCCTGAAGAAAAATTTCAAATCTACAGTTGCTTTGTAAGGGACCAAAACATAAGAGAAAAATTGCAATTTAGATCACTTATTAAGTGATATTAAAAGTGGAATTCATGTTAAAACTATTTGAAAATGCTAAAGAAACAACTAAGAAGGAATTTCAGAGTAGCAACCCCTTTCTATGAGACTAGTGTCTAAGAGAAGAATTAGGTTATTTAGTTTAGATATAAGTTGAAATGAAAAGTGGACTTCACATTCATACTTTTTGGTGAGGCATAAATATCAATAGACAAAATTTTGGAGAAGCAACCCTTCTATATGGGACCAAACTATTTAAAGACTGCAAAAATATGCCTTCTTGGAACAAGAACCCCTCTCTTTGGGATCAAAGCCTATGTGGAGAAGAATATATATATATATATATATATATCCCAAGAACTTAAGTGATTCACTCAAGACTAATGCAAATATGATTGAAATATGTCTAAATAGAGTGACATATTTCATAGCACTCAGTTCTTAACAACAGCTAGGAGTTGAATTCAATTTCATACTAAGTTAAAGAACAATAAATTCTTGCGCATTATTCTTTTATGGAATTTTAAGAAAAATAAAATGCATATTCCCAACCATAGATTTTACTAGAAACATCAGTAAACTCTCAAATGGTATCCTGTTTCTATAAATTTAGTAGATCCAACATTTATAATTTTTTTGTGAATAGTCTTGTTAAAGTGATTGAATGGATCATTATGACAGATATTTTATTTGATTATATCTGCTCATAGACTCATAATTGCAGGTTACAAGAATGATTTCTACAGGTCTAAATTGTTGTCATGCAAATACATGGTTGCAAGAATTCACAATCTCATAATACTAGACTTTGACCAATCACATGATACTGAACCCATAAAACAGATTATTTCATAAATGCTAAGAATACACAATCACAAATAGTTACTAGAATGAAACAATTGACGTTCATCGTGGGGATGACATGGACTATATTCAGCTATCATACATCTTGTATTAGTATTGTATAAAAATACTTGTATCGATACAAATATATCTTTTATAAAAATAATGTTCATAAGTAATATTGCTTCTTTCTAAGTAAATTTTTTCCTTTTTAAGATAATTCTTTAACAGATGGAATAGAGAGAAGTACCAAGATAATTTTGTGAGCCTTTATCTTAAGATCTATCTTGAACTTTTAAACAATGTGAGCATATCGACCAAGAATCGGTTCAAGTGCCCATGTTTTTACGAAAGAATTCTTTGCTTCCAACTCTTTAATCTCTTTCTTGAGCTCTTTAATTTCACTTTTTATTTTCCACTGTCCACCGTATTGCCTTGTCTCTATAGCCGAATAAGCTGATACAACAACTTTATCAGAAAAATGCTAAAATTTTCTAACAGGTTAATAAAGAAAGAAATTATATTAATGGTCATCTTCTTTTTTAATAAGGATTTGTTGAGAGTGATCTGAAACATCAATTCAAAAATATTTTACACAATTTATTACTAGAAGCTTTACTATTAGAATTTTATGAACTGTTGAAATATCTTTAAAGATAAATGGCAATTAAATGTACAACGAGTAACAGTAGCAAATCAGAAGTGCAAAAGAAGCTCCAAGTCTCCAACAACAACAAAAAGCATCTAAAGAATATATAACTTAATCCAGGAAGCACATTACATAGAAGATCATATAATATTAAATAATCCTATAAAAGGAAGGCTCCATGTCTCAAGAACCACCCAAAGAACCAAGGGAATGGAGCATGAAGGAGAACACAACTCTATTCTAGATCAAAATCAGGAGAATAAGAAGCACCGACATCCTTGATAAACATCTCAACCACTTCCGCCACAAGGTTAGAGTCTCTCTTCCCTATTATCTCTTCTATTCCTTGAAGAAAAGCTTGGAGGATAATAAGAAAAACCCCAATAGATTCCCCATCTTGCATACGGGGTTAATAAGTTTGATTATCAAGCATTTCCAAAACATGCCTGCCCCCGCTATCCTAGAAACTACTCTAGATTCTAAAAGTGACGACACAAAGCCCAGTGGCTCGGAGTATCTTCCCAACCCTAGTTTGGCTAGAAAAGTCCTTAGCTTGCATGCTGGCCCTTCTAGGAACAAAAACCCCACTACCCTTTCTCGTAAAGCCCATGCTGAGCTTGAGCTTGATAGCCCCTCCCTTTTGAACAACTCCTTTCATAAGAAACCCCAGGCTAAAAGTCTTGTTTCCTATTCTAAAAAATCCTCTGACTCAGAGGAGTCTGACGCCAACAAAACTGTGGTTAGTGTTGAACCTTTGTCGAACAAACATGCTAAATATGATTCCCCTGTTACTCCTAACCCTGAGAAAACTGATCCTAATATCGGTGATGCACCCTCTTTGGATTTTCTGAACTTAGCCAAAGCCAACTCTGAGTCCCATTTCAAACTCTTGGACTAGACTTTCACTTAAATTAATGAGTTGAAAATTAAAAATTGGGCCCTTCAAAGTAAGATCAAAGAACTGGTTGCTAAAATTGCTGACATTGAAAAGAAAGATGTGGACAGGGGGGCCCATGGTCATAGTAACAGAGATATTGATTCTAAGGTTGATTATATAATGAATACCATCAAGACCGTCGCTGAGCAAAATGACAGAATGGCTAGACACAATGCCATTATCATTAACGCTATGGGTGAGAAGCTTGATAAAATCTAGCAGGGGTCTCTGGTGGTGGATTTGGAGGAAACAGAGGACAAAAGCTAAGACACAAACTTGGGCATTTTCAAAAGAACCAGAGCCAACCTGAAGCGTAAGGTCCCTCCTACTTCTAGGATGATTCAAACCTTTAAAAAGGGTGTCAGTGACATGTAGAAGCTGGAGGAGGAGACATAGTCTATCCTCAAGACTCTGAAGGCTGGGGTTTCTGTGCTTTCTTTGCTTTTCCTCTGTTTTGACCTTTTTGGTTTTGTTCAGTTGGTTGCTACTGATCTTTTCTAGGGCAGTTTTTTTTGTAGTTGGACTTCTTAGTCCTTCTTTTGTTTTGTTAACTTTGTGATTTCGGGTCCCTATAAAACCCATTTTACCCTTTTATCAAAAACATCCTTGATAAACATGAAAAAACTATCAAGCTAATGGCCTGGGCTAAGAGGGTGTAGGTGAAGGTAGCTTGATTGCAACTCTTTGATGTAGAGATTTAACCAACTTAAGCAAGGATTGAATCCGAGAGTAGAAAACAACTGCAAATGATTAGAGATAGCATGGGATCCTTTGGATTTTGATGTCTTATAACCTTGTTGAAACATACATACTATTTTTCAGCAATGAAAACATAAAGGTAATAACCCAAAATGAACCTTTGATAAAGACTGTTCAGAAATATCTGCGTAGCGGAAAAAAAAAGCTAAGAGAAGTATCAGTGAGGCAGTGAATAGGGAGCAAGTACAGATTCATGTGTTTGGCAACATATATGTTTTTTAGATGTGTGCTTCAAAGTTACAAAAATACAGTTACAAAATTTAGATGCAAAGTTGTAAACATAATCCATGATTGAGTGTGAACATGACACACGCTGGGGGTACACCAACTTGGTCAAGCAACATATATGAAAATGAACAAAAGAAATACCTCAATTGCAACATCATCTATTGGATGTATTTTCGAGGGAAAAAGATGCTTAGATGTTTAGTTTACTAGAAGGAAAGGACTATTCATAAATTTGGGAGAAAGCTATTATGATTGACTTGAAAAGGAAAACCCTAGTGGTGCTTTTAAGAAAATTTGAGAAAATTCAAATCAACTGAAGTACTTTCCACACTACGTATGATGCCTCTCCTTCACATGACCTATCCCATATCAAAATGGTCAAACTAGAGAATCTATCTTAGATGAATCCTTCTTTACACAACACAAGAGCAACCTACATGAACACTTTGCCTGAAAGGTATTCTTCCCATGCAAATGACAACAAAAACTCCAAACACAACATATTGCAATAACTCTCAGCCATCAATCCTCACATTCTATGAAAATTAAAACAAATATAATCTCTTCAATGATCCTCATAAAACAAACAATGAAAAGTAACAAACAGACTCCAAAGATTTTGGTGTAAGAGGCCCTCGTATGAGTAACAAGTTCATACCTAAATTCAAATCGCCTATTGCATTTAGGTGCAGACATAACCTCCATGGGAAAAGAGAAATTGAATTGTAAAATAATGGAACAATTCATGTATGACTTAGGTTTTACAAATTTTAAGACGTTGATCCAAGTATACCATATACCAAGTTAAAAGGCAGGTCACAACTTCACCCAAGATTTTTCAAGCCAAAAAGAAAAAGAAAAAAAAAAAAACGTAACACATAAAGCACATTCTTACTTGACATTTTCCTTTAAAATAAGACAACCTAGACAAGGATCATTAAATAACACTGTTTATTATTGAGACATGCTCATGAATGCTAGGTGACATTAATAATAAAACCCAAATTATATGGGATATGAATTAAATGCAAGAGAATTTGAAAAGGGCCAACGAAATTACAGTTGCAAAGATATATGTGATTTTCTATATTTATCATGTTTGATATATCTTTTAATTTAATTAGAAGAGAAATATATGTGTTTAGAAAGAACGCATATCAAGTAGCATTGTTATTTAATATATAAGAATTCTTTTTAAAAATTTACATTAATGTATAAGATATTATTTTAAAATAATTTTATGATTTTTAAAATAGATTATTGTTCCTATACTACAATTAATCTTACACAATCTAATGATGTGTAGACAAAATTATTCAAAATAATAATATGATAATTTTTATAAACAAAATTATTCAAAATAATAATATGATAATTTTTATAAAATAAATTATTTAAAATAATAGTATGATATTTTTTATGAAAACAAGTAGCATTCATAATTATATTACTGAATGACCAACTCTTCTCTACTAACTACCTAGATGCAAAAAATGTTTGTAATCTTCTGTAAGGAAATTTTATATTCCATATAACTTGTTTTGAAAAAGATATAAGCAATAGAGAACCACATTTAAGAAAAACATTCTCACTTAATATTTGCTTAAATTAGCATGCCAAAAATGTTATTTTTCATTACAATTTTCAAGATTCCTTGAACTTTCATAATTAGAATATTGGATGACCAACTCTTCTCTACTAACTACTTATGCAAAAAGGAAAAAAAATAGAGAATCACATTTAAGAAAAATATTCACACTCAATATTTGCTTAAATTTAACACAAAGAAAATATTATTTTCACAACCATGTAATTTTAATAAAGATTAAAAAATAAAAATAAAATGCAAATGGTGATTCAATGGCAGGGTGAATCTTTTTTCTGCGTATATCCCAAACACTACTTACCCTTTTTTTCCCAATACTTCCTATACCAACATTTCGAACACTATAAATCCCCTGTGCTTGATCATTACGAAACACCGTAAGAACTTATTTTTGGCTGTTCAATTATATAGTCATATTAGTATAGAAGTAATGATTAAGAATATTTGATAACAGCAACTCACGTTTTTCAGTTCGTCCTTTTAGGAGATTCCTAAGTACAGTGCAGTCCATTCATAATTCAAAGTCATCAAATTTATGTGATGCTTTAATAACGCACGCCTACAATTAAGTTTAAGCTCAAAGTTAAACAGAAGAATGGAGGTTAAAAAATGCAGAAAGCATGAATTCAACCTCATTCTGCGGTCAAGATAGAGAGAGTTTGAAACATGACTATCTCTTTTGAGACATACAATAATTGTCCAAGGTAAAATGGATACTATTACATTAATTGATCAAAATTCTGTGTGACTAGAAGTATTTTTAAAAAAAATCTATTTGTGATTGGATCTCTTATTATCTTAAAGAGATCAATCATTTTCATGCTAAATGAATGATTAGAGTTACTGGTGGAAGAAGATAATTAGCATAAAATAAATTATGGTCGTGATTTTGTTCTTTCAACATTTTTTTTTTCTTTTTAAAATTTCTAATTGCAGTTTGAAATTCAATTAAGATTTCATATTGATTCAAAATAATTTTTTATTTTCTAATTGCTGTTTGAAACCCGAATAAGATTTCATATTATTACATTAGCATATAAAATTATGCTAAAATAGGAAAAATTAGCATAGACAAAAAAATAAAACAATGAATGAAATTACTGGTATAGACCCAAAAAAACATATACATATTTAGTATCTTTGAACACTATAATGCCTTAACAAACCAAGGCATGAAATGGCTACTATCTTCTACATTTAAATAGAAGCACATTTTCCACAGGATTATTTATGTGTACTGGATAAATCTGTCATTTTAAAATTCCCCAAATCAATTGATTTCATTTAAAAAATAAAATAATTTCAAAAAGTAAAATCGACACATTTAAATTAATTAATTGAAATTGGTGGTGTATGACTGATTAAAAGATAGCTGACCTTTATTGGTCAACCCATGAGTTTGTATTCAATCAGAAACTTATATCACAAACATTATTTGATTCTATCTTCACTTATGATTATTCTCATATTGTTGAATATAGTTGTGTTTTTGCAATGTAGAAAAGTAGATGAAAAAAGTGATGACTGCTTGAAAGCTACAGTAATTAACTTGGCTGCATTATGTTGAATATGGGGGAAAAATCAAATGGAGGGAGAAGATACCTTTAGCTCAAATAAAAAACTATCTCCGATTGGATTAGGTGTGAGACAATAGATAGGTGGCTCCTAAGGAGGTAATGGAAAAAGAGGATATGTGTTTTCTGCACCACTGGATAATTATAATAACCTAATGGTCCCATGTAATAAGCATGATGAATTTTTATTTATGGATGCTGTTGAAATAATTCTGGGATGCACTTACAGTGAAAGGGCGCCATAATATTATAAGCTTGAAAGAATTTTAACTACACGAAAAATTTAGAAGATGTGAACAATGCTAAATTTTTTATTAAGTAATTTTGATTGGCTATAATTACACTTCTACTGCTTACAGATTCTCTATAGTTACTGCAAAGCTAAGACCAACGTCTAAGAGAAGAATTGAGAGATTTAGGTAAAAGATAAGATGATACTATAGAAGGATGTCATGTTTAAACAATTTATAGAGGCGCAAATACTGCTTGAGGAAAATTTTCAAAGCTGCAGTTGCTTTGTAAGGGACCAAATCATACGAGAAAAATTGCAATTTAGAAGTGATACTAAAAGTGGAATTCATGTTAAAACTATTTGAAGATGCTAAAGAAACAACTGAAGAAGGTATTTCAGAGTAGCAACCCCTCTCTACAAGACTATTGCCTAAGAGAAGAATTAGGTTATTCAGATTAGATATAAGTTGAAATGAAAAGTGGTCTTCACATTCATACTGTTTGATGAGTCATAAATACCAATAGAAGAAATTTTGGAGAAGCAACCTTTCTATATGGGACCAAACCCTATGAGAAGATTTAGGAGATATAGTCAAATTTAAGGTGATATTAAAAGTGGGTTTCATGTTTCAAATTATTTGAAGACTGCAAAAATATACCTTCTTGGAACAAGAACCCATCTCTTTGGGATCAAAGTCTATGTGGAGAACTATTATATATATATATATATATATATGATTATGCAATAATGATGCTACAATTATTAATTGTTATTAGTCATTATTCATTTGACACTAATATGTTTGTTTCTCTTTAAGCACCTAAATTGTAGATTTTTGGGGATAGGGGCTCTCTTGCATTTCTAGGGTTTTGCACCTAAAAGGAGAAAGTATCCCAAAAACCTAGGTGGTTCACTCAAGACTAATGCAAATATGATTGAAATATGTCTAAATAGAGTGAAATATTCCATAGCACTTGTTTTTAACAACAGTTAGGAGTTGAATTAAATTTCATACTAAGTTAAAGAACAAAAAATTCTTGTGCATTTTTCTTTTATGAAATTTTAAGAAAAATAAAATGCATATTCCTGAACATAGATTTTACTACAAACATTGGTAAGCTCTCATATGGTATCCTTTTCTATAAATTCAGTAGATCCAACATTTATATATTTTTTTTGAATAGTCTTGTTAAAGTGATTGAATGGATCATTATGACAGATATTTTATTTAATTATATCTGCTCATAGACTCATAATTGCAGGTTACAAGAATGATTTCTACAGGTCCAAATTGTTGTCATGCAAATAAATGGTTGCAAGAATTCACAATCTCAGAATACTAGACTTTGACCAATCACATGATACTGAACCCATAAAACAGATTATTTCATAAATGCTAAGAATACACAATCACAAATAGTTACTAGAATGAGACAATTGACATTAATGGTGGGGATGACATGGACTATTTTATTTAGCTATCATCCATCTTGTATTAGTATTGTATATATCGATACAAATATATCTCTTATAAAAATAATGTTCTTAAGTAATCTTGCTTCTTTCTAAGTAAATTTTTCTTTTTAAGGGAATTCTTTCACAGATGGAAGAGAGAGAAGTACAAGATAATTTTGTGAGCCTTTATCTTAAGATCCATCTCGAACTTCAAAAACAATGTGAGCATATTGACCAAGAATCGGCTTAGGTGCCCATGTTTTTAGGAAATAATTCTTTTCTTCGTACTCTTCAATCTCTTTCTTAAGCTCTTTAATTTCATTTTTCATTCTCCACTTTCCACCGTATTGCCTTGTCTCTATAGCTAAGCTGATATAACAACTCTATCAAAAAAATACTAAAATTTTCTAAGAGGTTAATAAAGAAAGAAATTATATTAATGATCATCTCCTGTTTTAATAAGGATTAAAACAAGGATTTGCTGAATGTGATCTCCAATATCAATTCAAAAAGCTTGTACACAATTTACTACTAGAAGCTTTACTATTAGAATTTTATGGACTGTGGAAATATCTTCTAAAGATAAATGACAATTAAATGTACAGCGAGTAACAGTAGCAAATCAGGAGTGCAAAAGAAGCTCCAAGTCTCCAACAACAACAAAAAGCATCTAAAGAATATATAACTTAACCTAGGAAGCACATTGCATACAAGATCATATAATATAAAAAAGTCCTATAAAAGAAAGGCTACATGTCTCAAGAACCACCCAAAGAACCAAGGGAATGGAACACGAAGGAGAACACAACTCTATTCTGGATCAAAATCAGGAGAATAAGAAGCACCAACATCCTTGATAAACATCACAAAACTGTCAAGCTAATGGCCTGGGCTAAGAGGGTGTAGGTGAAGGTTGTTTGATTGCAATTCTTTGATGTAGAGATTTTACCAACTTAAGCAAGGATTGAATCTGAGAGTAGAAAACAAGTGCAAATGATTAGAGATAGCATGGGATCCTTTGGATTTTGATGTCTTATAACCTCGTTGAAACATACATGTTATTTTTCAGCAATAAAGCCATAAAGGTAATAACCCAAAATGAACCTTCCATAATGACTGCTCAGAAATGTCTGCGTAGTGGAAAAAAAGGCTAAGAGAAGTGTCGGTGTGACAGTGAATAGGGAGCAAGTACAGATTCATGTGTTAGGCAAAATAAACGTTTTTAAATGTGTGCTTCAAAGTTACAAAAATAGAGTTACAAAATTTGGATGCAAAGATGTAAACATAATCCATGATTGAGTGTGAACGTGACACATGCTGGGGCTACACCAACTTGGTCCAGCAACATATATGAAAATGAACAAAAGAAATACCTCAATTGCAACATCATCTATTGGATGTATTTGCAAGTGAAAAAGATGCTTGGATGTTTAGTTTACTAGGACTGTTCATAAATTTGGGAGAAAGGTATTATTCTAGACTTGAAAAGGAAATCCCTAGTGGTGCTTTTAAGAAAAATTGAGAAAGGTCAAATCAATTGAAGTACTTTTCAGACTACCTATGATGTCCCTCCTTCACATGACCTATCCCATATCAGAATGGTCAAACTAGACACTCTATCTTGGATGAAACCTTCGTTACACAACACAAGGGCAACCTACATGAACACTTTTCCTGAAAGGCATACTTCCCATGCAAATGACAACAAAAACTCCAAACACAACATATTGCAACAACTCTCAGCCATCAATCCTCACAGTCTAGGAAAATTAAAACAATAATAATCTCTGAAGTGATCCTCATAAAACAAACAATGAAAAGTAACAGTTCAGACTCCAAGTAATAGATAGACTCCAAAGATTTTGGTGTAAGAGGCCCTCGTATGAGTAAGAGGTTCGTACCTAAATTCAAATCACCTATTTCATTTAGGTGCATATATAACCTCCATGGAAAAAGAGAAATTGAATTGTAAAATAATGGAACAATTCATGTATGGCCTAGGTTTTACAATTTTTAAGAAGTTGATCCAAGTATACCACACACCAAGTTAAATGCAGGCCACAACTTCACGCATGATTTTTCAAGCCAAAAAAACAAAAAAAAAGCATAACATATAAAACACATTCTTACTTACCAAGACAGTTAACTTCACCCAAGATTTTTCAAGCCAAAAAAAAAAAAAACATAACACATAAAGCAAATTCTTACTTACCAAGACATTTTCCTTAAAAAAAGGATAACCTAGACAAGGATCACTAAATCACACTGTTTATTATTGCGATGTGTTCATGAATGCTAGGTGACATTAATAATAAAACCCAAATTCTTTGGGATATGAATTAAATGCAAGAGAATTTGAAAAGGGCCAAAGAAATTACTCCACCATGCTTCACAGTTGCAAAGATATATGTAATTTTCTATATTTATCATGTTTGATATATCTTTCAATTTAATTATGTTAGGGTACGGTGTTGTACACTATTGCATAAAATATTTTATCATATTATTGTAATTAAATAATTAATTAGTTGTGATGCATCTTGGTGGTGTGGATAATCACACTAGGTAATTATTTGATGTCCCAGGTAATGATTGTATTGTAACATTGTATTACTATATGTGTAGGAGACGTGTTAGTAATTTAATATTGGGAAATTAAATATTGTAACAGCTTAGTATCCAATATTAGAAAATGGGTTAGTGGTTTTGTATTCACACGGTTTTGTGGTACATGGTTTTACATTACCACTAGTTGTATTTGTGTGAGCTTGTGTCTATAAAAGCAAACACAATGTAGTGGTTTTGGGTTAGGGGGTGAATAGGCTAAGCAGGTTGGTTGTGATTATTGAGTCTTTGTGAAGAGTGCATTTGTGAAGCATGGCATGGGATGTGTGGATTCATGCTTGAACACATGAAAGTGCATTGGAGGGCTTGAGTGCATTTGTGAAGCATGGCATGGGATGTGTGGATTCATCATTGGACACATGAAAGTGCATTGGAGGGCTTGATGTTTCAGAGGTATTCATTGTAACTCTTGTATTTGCTTATGGTTAATTAATATGAAGGAGTATGGATGCTTTTGGATGTTGGGTTTTTCCCTCTTGAGGGTTTTCCCAGGGTAAATCTTGTGTTATTTTGTAGTTTGTCTATTTGATCTTTGCATTTGGAAAACTTGTATGCATATTAATCTCTGTTGGGTTATGTGGGAAATGATTTGAGATTCTGGGTTTGAATGCAATATTTCTTAACAAGTGGTATCAATGGTTGAAGATTTTTTATTATAACCCTGGTTTGAGAGTTTTTTGCAAAGTTGAAGCCATGAACATGCATGTAGGGTTTGAGGCATTACAAGGTATGGAACACATGTTGCAGACATTTTTATACAGATGTGGGATCAAGATTTGTTGTGTTTATTGCAAATCTGAAATTTTCCAATGTTGGATGAAAAGGGGTTTCTCGGTTTGAGTTTGCATGTGAGGGTTTTGTAGAGGAAATTTCTTGAATAGGCTTATGGAACAAAACGGACCTTATGGTTGGATTTAGGTTGGCTGAGAGACGAATTTTGACATAAAATTTGACCTACTTTGAAAAAGTTGAAAAAAGACAAATCTTTTTTAACAAAAGGCCCATTTTGCATGTGCAGAAGAAAAATCAAAATTAAAAAATCCCAACTGCTATCTCATCACAAATCATACTATGGAGTTTATGAAATATGTTGGCCTTGCTTTGGAGTTTTCTAAACTTTTATTTATAAAATATAACATGGCCGTATAAACCTAAAATGAAAACTTTCATTAAAAACCTTCAACTAAATCAAAGCCACCTACCATCTCTTTTTATAAATGATTTAGTTTTTAAAATATTAAAAGAAAGAAAAATCCGCCAGACTTGGAGAAATTTTAATATTTGTTTTTTATTTGGAGTGGGGTCCACCAAATTTGCCATATAGTCTAATTGGACAGTTTTTGTTCCGGAGACATAATTTTCACTCAGCATGTCAGTTTTTCGACTTCTTATAGTCATTGGAAAGTTGGTTTTGAGCACTACGTAGTGGTGTAGGTTTGGTTTTCTGATTTTGTTACTTTGACATGTGTTTGGAGCTTGGAAGTCAGATGTTCTAGTTTGCATGTTTTTGGTCATATCTTTTGCATACAAAATCAGATTTTTGATTTTGAAGATGGGTTCAAGAGCACTTGTAGTGTACTACATAGTGGTTCATATTTTTTTTATCAGTTTGTGGTGCAAGGAATGTTTTGTACTTGTTTGATCGCTTGTAGGTGCTTGAGATTTGGAGGGTGAACATGTGAGCATCCGAACGAGTCAAGAGGCAAAAACTTGAGGGAGTGCATGTTTTTATATGTTATTTATGATGTTATATCTTATTATCAGATTGGTGCTTCTTGGTACAAGTTTATAGGTGATTTTCAGAGTTAGGACTTTGATGGTGACAGGTAAATAGGTTGTCTTCAGCTTTGAGGACATGGTTGGACATGGTTTGAGACTTGGAGTCTCGTATGGGCGATAATTGAATGCAGGTACAGTGATGGCTATAGTTATAGTTGTAGACACCTAAAAATGACCTAGGCCTGCAAGCTTCATTTTTACCACTTTTGTCCTAGCATATTTAAGACATTTAATTATGTCCTTGGTCCACTTTGGACTATTGATTAAATAATACATAATTATTTAATTAATTCATGTCATTTACTCCTCATGATTATTAAATAAATAAATTTTATTTATTTATTAAATACGTCATTAATTGTCTAAAGTCTTCCTTTAATTAAATAAATTTCTTAATTTATTTAATTTCCCTTTGTCATTTATTTCTTCTTGATTATTAAATAAATAAATTTTATTTATTTAATTACACTAATTAGGTCCTCTTCTTTCTAAAATTAAATAGATTCTAATTTATTTAATTTTTGTCCACTACTATAATTAAATAATTATTTTAATTATTTAATTATTCATTGGCCACTTCTCTCATAAATTAAATAAGTTTTATTTATTTAATTTGGTCCACTCTCTTGAATTTTGAATTAAATCATTATTTAATTCAAAATGATTCTTTTTGTCACATTCCTCTATAATTAAATAATATCTTTATTATTTAATTATTCATTGGCCACCTAAATTAAATAATTTTTATTATTTAATTTCTCCAGCAACCTCTTTGTCTGTGCCAATCTTATCTTCCAAATCAAATCTTATCTCTTGACATCTCATTTAATTTCAGCCCTTGATTGAATTATCTTATAATTCAATCTTGGCCATTCATTTCTTGTCATTGCCCTAATTTTGACCTAACCCTAGTCCATACTGCAACATTCAATATTGACCATTGATTCTAGGGTATTTGTCATCTTCTCATCCTGGCCACACATTCAAAATTGCAGTTTTTATAAAATGGCAATTTTGTTCTTATTTTCAGCTCTCTCTCTCTCTCTCCATCTCATGCTCATTTTGTCAACTTAGGTTATTTTGTCATTTACAGTCATTGTTATTTTTAGTCTATTATGAGGTCATTTTCTTTTATGCAAATCCTTCAACACTTGCATAGGGCTTAGTCATTTGTCATAGTTGCTCATTTGAAATCTGAGGGCATTTTCATTTACTGCAAGCTAGGAGGTGTAACAAAGGTCAACCATGGAAGATGAAGACTTAGGGTAACTTTATTCCTTTTGTTTTCACATTTATTTCCTTTGTACTTTGTTACTTCAATGGATTTTAATGTTATTGTGCTAACCCCTTTAACAAATCTGATTTTCCCTTGATCACAATAGTGTCATAGATATGTAGGTACACTTGATGCATTGGCACGACATGATCATGCATGTGGTGTTTGGTAGTGATATGGTTTGATGTTAGGAGATTGTACTTATCTTCTTGATGCTTATTTGGTTCCTTCACTATGATTACTCTTTTGTGGATATGGTTGGAAAATCAGATTAGTGGTTGATTTGGTGTTTGAGTTTTTATGTCTACATAGTTATCTTCTTTGATATCTCAGTTTGTGGTTACTAATGTGATAATGATTTTGCATGTTTCAGTGATTGGATCTATGAGTTATGTGGTTTGTAGGTATACACATCCTATTGATTATAGTGAGATGACTCAGATGTGGACTGTCTATATCCACCAGGTTTGATTTATTGATGTTGCATATTTCATTAGTTGGCCTTGTCTGTGGTCATTTGTGCATTAGCATGTTGCTTTGGGATTGAGAGGATGGATGATTTGAGTACTTGATTAATCAATTCATGGGACTTGTAGCATGTGGTTTTTTCACGATGTCATGATAGCTTGGTACATTTATTGGTTATACACTTTCAGTGGGAGCTTTTAACAGTGATGACTTGGAAATGTTTGATTGGTTTGTGATGGTTTCTTGATGGTTGTATGTATCCTCTTGGCTTGGAGATCTTGGTTTACTAGTATGTTACTGACATTGCAGTTGAGTGTGTGTAGACTTGGATGATCTTCATGGAGAGGATAGTATTCATGATGCCATGTGTAGCTCGCATCACGGTTTAGTGAGAGTTGTTGGTAGTGATGTGGATGAATCATTGGTATGGCTATATTCATATTATTGGGGATATGTTTTTTTGGCTTAGAGTGTTTGTTATGATGTCATGATACACTCTTGATTCTAGATTAGAGTTTGGCATATTACATGTTCTCTTGAGAACAAGATGTATGTTATGGTGCATGTAATCTCCTAGTAGGAGATGGTTAGATCATATTGTCATGATAGGTTCCTGATTCTGTGATTGGAGCTTTGACATTGATCGTGTGTGAGTCTCTTTGTATTGAGTACATTGATCATTTGTCTGATTACTTTATGATGATGTTATGTTGCATTTGGAGTTTGGCATGGATTGATCAATTGCAGGTGCTCGTGGATACTTAGAGATGTAGGTGATGGTTGGAGTTCTCTTGTGATTAGAGACATTTGCTTGAGATGGTTACTCTTTGGAGGTTTCAGTAGGAAGACCAAGGTAGCCTTCACCTGGATTTGGAAATGAGTTCATGATGGACAGATAGAGGAGATTATTCTTGGAGTGAGTCATGATGGCTTGGTTATCCTGGAGGAGCATTCTCATTCCCCACTCTTGGTCTACTCGGTGACTTATGATTTGAGAGGTATTTTCCCAATATATCTTTTAGATGTGTTGTGTTTCATGCTTTATCTTTCATAGATATGAATCTTGAGCTATGTTAGTTAGTTTTGGAGGATTCATTTTGAGAGATGTTATGGCATGGTTATCTCCTTGTGCATTTGAGTTTATGATATCATTCTTTGATGAGAATTGTTAGGAGATGGTTTATGGGCTAATTTCCAGTTAATGGGGATGGTTACATATGGGTTTTATCTTCTCGTTTTGAGATGCTTACATCCATGTTGGAATTGTTACACTAATTTATATGTTGTACTTGATCTATGAGATTGGGTGTTGTAGATGTTGTTAAGGATTTTTAGTTGGGGTTGTTTAGGAGATCATACTTGACACAACAATACACTTTTTGAGGTGTTAGTAGAAGGAAATTATGGTTTACAAGTTTCTCTTCTTCGTGGTTCCTTCTTGGATGGTTCCTTCAGGTTTTGGGAGGATGGTGGCAACATGTTGTGAGAGATTATGCAGCTCATGGGTTGCATGTGTGAATCATTGTAACTGTTCTTGGTATTTCATGATTTGATTTTCTTGTCACACCCTGATGTATAGTGTGGATTGGTAGACTTGATATGCTTTGACATTACCTATGCAGTGGGAGTTCCTAGATATGTATGTACTTCATTGACAGGTTTTATATAGGGAGCTTGGTTACAGTTTACAGGTTGCATATGTTCTTGGCATGAGTTTACTGATGTATTGATACCTTGGATGTATTAGCATGTGTTGTGGATGCTATTTTCAATCATGTGGGTTTTTTTCTTCATGACAACAGCTTGGAAGAGCCTATTTTATCACTTGGATTTGATGCTTGTGCTCGTGGATTGGTGCATCTTCACCTTTGCATGTTCCTTTTCTTCCATAGGTGGCACGTTGGGGGATGAGAGGAGTTCCTGCTTGAGATGGTGGTCACTTTGTTCTTATTGCAGGTATCTTGTTGGAGCATGAGAGCATGTTACATATTCATGTGGCTTCATTGATGGCTATGATGTATTTCATGCATTGATCCCTTATGCAATGTATACAACAAGTGGGAGAATGTTGGGGTATGGTGTTGTACACCATTGCATAAAATATTTTATCATATTATTGTAATTAAATAATTATTTAGTTGTGGTGCACCTTAGTGGTGTGGATAATCACACTAGGTAATTATTTGGTGTCCCACGTAATGATTGTATTGTAACATGGCATTACTATTTGTGAAGGAGACATGTGTTAGTAATTTAATATTGGGGAATCAAATATTGTAACAACTTAGTACCCAATATTAGAAAAGGGGTCAGTGGTTTTGTATTCACATGGTTTTGTGGTACATGGTTTTACCTTACCACTAGTTGTATTTGTGTGAGCTTGTGTCTATAAAAGCAAACATAATGTAGTGGTTTTCAGTTAGGGGGTGAACAGGCTGAGCAGGTTGGTTGTGATTATTGAGTCTTTCTAAAGAGTGCTTTTGTGAAGCATGGCATGGGATGTGTGGATTCATGCTTGGACACATGGAAGTGCATTGGAGGGCTTGATGCTTTAGAGGTATTCATTGTAACTCTTATATTTGCTAATGGTTGATTAATATGATGGTGTATGAATGCTTTTGGAGTCTGGGTTTTTCCCTCTTGAGGGTTTTCCTAGGGTAAATCTTGTGTTATCTTGTAGCTTGTCTGTTTGATCTTTGCAATTGGAAAACTTGTATGCATGTTAATCTCTCTTCGGTTATGTGAGAAATGATTTGAGATTTTGGGTTCGAATGCAATATTTCCTAACAAATTGTAATAGAAATATATGTGTTTAGAAATAACACATATCTAGCAACATTGTTATCTAATATTTAAGAATTCTTTTTAAAATTTTACATTGATGTATAGGATATTATCTCAGAATAATTTAATGATTTTTAAAATAGATTATTGTTCCTATAGTTCAATTAATCTTACACAATCTAATGATGTGTAAACAAAATTATTCAAGATAATAATATGATAATTTTAATAAACAAAATTATTTAAAATTATAGTATGATATTTTATATGAAAACAAGTAGCATTCATAATTATATTACTAAATGACCAACTCTTCTCTACTAACTACCTATGCAAAAAATGTTTGTAATCTTCTGTAAGGAAATTTTATATTCCATATAACTTGTTTTGAAAAAGATATAAGCAATAGAGAATCACATTTAAGAAAAACATTCTCACTTAATATTTGCTTAAATTAGCATGCCAAAAATGTTATTTTTCATTACAATTTTCAAGATTCCTTGAACATTTATAATTAGAATACTGGATGACCAATTCTTCTCTACTAACTATTTATGCAAAAAGAAAAAGAAAAAAGATAATCATATTTAAGAAAAACATTCACACTCAATATTTGCATAAATTTAACACAAAGAAAATATTATTTTCACAACCACATAATTTTAATGAAGGTTAAAAATGAAAAATAACTAAAAAATTTAAAATAAAATGCAAATGGTGATTCAATGGCAGGGTGAATGTTTTTGCTGCGTATATCCCAAACACTACTTACCCTTTTTTTTCTAATACTTCCTATACCAATATTTCGAACACTATAAATCCCCTGTGCTTGATCATTATGAAACACTGTAAAAACTTATTTTTGGCTGTTCAATTATATAGTCATATTCGTATAGAAGTAATGATTAGGAATATTTGATAACAGCAAGTCAGGTTTTTCAGTTCGTCCTTTTAGGAGATTCCTAAGTACAGTGCAGTCCATTCATAATTCAATGTCATCAAATTTATGTGATGCTTTAATAACGCACGCCTCCAATTAATTTTAAGCTCAAAGTTAAATAGAAGAATGGAGGTTAAAAAATGCAGAAAGCATGAATTCAACGTCATTCAGCTCTCAAGATAGAGAGAGTTTGAAACATAACTATCTCTTTTGAGACATACAATAATTGTCCAAGGTAAAATGGATACTATTACATTAATTAATCAAAATTGTGTGTGATTAGAAGTATTTTCAATAAAAGTCTATATGTGATTGGATCTCTTATTATCTTAAAGAGACAAATCATTTTCGTGTTAAATGAATGATAAAAATTACTGGTAGAACAAGATAAGCATAAATAAATTATCGTCGTGACTTTGTTCTTTGAATTTATTTTTTTTTAATTTTCCAATTGCAGTTTGAAATGCAAATAAGATTTCATATTGATTCAAAATAATTTTTTATTTTCTAATTGCAGTTTGAAACCTGAATAAGATTTCATATTATTGTATTAGCTTGTAAAATTATGTTAAAATAGGAAAAATTAACATAGACCCAAAAATAAAACAATGAATGAAATTACTGGTATAGACTAAAAAAAAAAACATATACATATTTAGTATCTCTGAACACTATAATGCCTTACAAACCAAGGCATGAAATGGCTACTATCTTCTACATTTAAATAGTAGAACATTTTCCACATGATTATTTATATGTACTGGATAAATCTGTCAATTTAAAATTCCCCAAATCAATTGATTTCATTTAAAAAATAAAATAATTTCAACAGGTAAAACTGACCCATTTAAATTAATTAATTGAAATTGGTGGTGTCTGACTAATTAAAAGATAGCTGACCTTTATTGATCAACCCATGAGTTTGTATTCAATAAAAAACTTATAACAAAAACATTATTTGATTCTATTATCTCTTATGATTATTCTCATCTAATTGAATATAGTAGTTGTGCTTTGCACTTAGAAAAGTAGATGAAAAAAGTGATGACTGCTTGAAAGCTAAAGTAATAGTGTATTATGTAATTAACCTGACAATTTATAGCTATCATTAGATGAGATTTTTTTTTTTTTTTAAAGAAATTTAAACTCTTTATAAGATGTGTAAATGAGATACTTATTTTTTTTTAATAGAATTTTTTTTTGTCTTTTATTAGTAATAATTCACTGTTTTTATTTTAATTATTTTTTAAAATCTTGTAAGGTATATGTAACTTTTTATATTTATTGTGAAAGATATATCTTTCAATTTAATTAGGATAGATCTAGATTGAAACAAGTGTGTATGGAGACACATTGAATATACATATAGATTTGTAAATAGAAATATATATTTTTAGAAAAAAGACCTATTTACTAACATTGTTATCTAACAAATAAGAATTATATTTTAGGAATTTATATTGATGAATAAAATATTATTTACGATTACTTTTATGATTTTTAAAATAGATTATTTTTTTCCTTTACTACAATATGATAATAATAATATGATAATTTTTGTGAGAACAAGCAAACATTTATAATTATATTATTGGATGGTCAACTCTTCTCTACTAGTACCTATGCAAAAAAATTCTTGTGATTTTCTTTTAGACAATTTTATAATCGATATAACTTGCTTTGAAAAGGATAAACTAATAGAGAATCGCATGGAAAAAGAGATCCTCACTTAATATTTGCTTAAATTAACATGAGAAAATTGTTATTTTTCATTACAATTTTTCAAAAAAAATTAACATTCATAATTATAATATTGGATGAACAACTCTTCTCTACTAACTATTTATGCAAGATTTTTTAACATTCATAATTTTTTCAAAATTTTTTAACATTCATAATTATATTATTGGATGAACAACTCTTCCATATTAATACTTTCTATAACTGAAAACGAAAGTATTACAAAGAATAAACTAAACATATATGCTTGGGTATAATTACAATACAGGGATGTTGGCAAGATATGAATAAAATACGTCCATGTTAATACTTTCTGAGACTGAAACCGCAAGTATTACAAAAAAATAAGCTACACATATATGCTTGGGCATAATTACAATAAATCCCATGTCAACAATAATATATGAACAGAGAGTTGGACTACATCAAAACTCTCCTAACCAAATGGGATTGTTGCTTTCCCATTCAAAATCAATTCCGTTAAATATTGCATTCTATCTCTTCTGCATCAAAACAATCGATGTATGGTGGTTTTTTTTGAAAATATCATACCTCCACAAGATATTGGGTTGCAGCTTTCCTCAGCTTCATCTGCCATATCATACCAACCTATCTGTGGATTAGTATGAATAGGTTCTGCATTAGATGGTATTGCAAAATTATTGATGTTGTGATTGGTAGATGCAGCTACAAATGGATTCCATCGAGAGATGGAAAAACACTAAAACCTCGATGCAGCGGGTCATTTCTAAGACACAGATCTTGATTCTTGGAATACTTCCTAAACACTACTTACCCTTTTTTCCCAATACTTCCTATACCAACATTTCTAACACTATAAATCCCCTGTGCTTGATCATTACGAAACACTGTAAAAGCTTATTTTTGGCTGTTCAATTATATATTGTCAATGCCCAAGTCATGTTAGTATAGAAGTAATGATGGGAATATTTGATAACAGAAAGTCACGGTTTTCAAGTTTGTCCTTATTTAGAAGATTCCATTAATAATTCAATGTCATCAAATGTATGTGATGGTTTAATGAAGCAGGCCTCCAATTAATTTTAAGATTAAAGTTTAATAGAATAATGGAGGTTAAAAAATGCAGAAAGCATGAATTCAACCTCATTCTGCAGCCAAGATTGAGAGAGTTTGAAACATGACTATCTCTTTTGAGACTTACAATAATTTTCCAAGGTAAAATGGATATTATTACATTAATTAATCAAAATTTTGTGTGACTAGAAGTATTTCCAATAAAAATCTATTTATGATTGGATTTCTTATTATCTTAAAGAGACAAATCATTTTCTGGTAGAAGAAGAAAAGCATAAAATAAATTATAGTTCTGACCTTATTGTTTGAAACTAAATGACATGAATTCAAGATTAAATAAATTCAAGTTAATAAATAAATTCAAAATTAGTTAGAAATAAATTCAAAATTAGTTAGGATTAATATTTGTGCTAAGTAAAATATTATTTTAATTAAAGTCATGATGATTTTCGCATTAATCTTTTAAACTTTTGTTCTTAGATTAAAGTGATTTGTGGGGAGACTAGACCTCATGACCTCTTGCCTACAATAGGATGCTTTAGCCAATCAAACTAGCGCCCCCGCTCAAGTTTATATCTAAATTTTATTCTTGATGTTTTGATCAATTTATTTGCATGTGTAATTATTGTTAATGTATATAAGAACAAACTAAGCCAAAATAAGTAATTCTATTTGTTAGAGTTCTAAATTGGTAACTAGTGGTGTACAAATGAGCCCATATAGGAAAAGCTAAGAAATTAAATTTTGACTACTTTGATACCAGAAAAAACTTGCATTGCTTGATATAAGTGGCTAGATAAAATATTATTAAAATGTACCCAAAGTAAATAAGGTAAGAGTGTTACAGAAAATCATGATGACACTTCCTACATATCCCCTTTGGGAAATTAGAGGCTTCATAGTTCACACACAAATATTAGAGGGATTTCATTCTCTCCTCTTCTCTGAGATCTCAGATCTAACCTTTAAACAATGACTATTCATTAAGTATAATCTATTAATTTAGTCCAATTATAATAAAATGATAATAGTTTTCTATCAAGCATTGGATCTATACCAAACATTACCAATCATTAGTGTACAAACATACAAAAATATACGAGGGTCATATCATACCATAATCCCAAGATTACACATAATTGTCTTAGGCATACATCACATATAAACAAGGTGACTATATCATACTCATCATGAGTACAACAATGATTAACTCTCACACACACCATGCAGGTTCTACAATGTCCAACTCATATACACATCACAAGTACAATAGTGACAAGCTCATATGTACATCACAAATACAATCCTGATAGGCTCATATGCACATCACAAATACAATAATGACTAGATCATATGTTCATCACAAGTATAAAAATGAATAGATCAAGCATACATCACATATATACAACTGTAAAATCCCCATCTCGGGCAATTTTGTTTCAATTTGCATTAACTACAAACTTAACCATTCAAACATATTCGATCTAAATTATAAGTATTAATTTCAATAGATCTTCAATCTCCATGGTGGCATCAAATCATCAGTGTCCATTATATGATTGTAGAAAAGAGTGCTAAGCTTTAAAGGTTAAGATCTTTCCTAGACCTACAACCTAAGCCTTGAGGGTTCATGATGACCTTGCTTATGTATCCCCTCATGGGAATCAAAGGCTTCATAGTTTTCCCCACAATGTTAGAAGGAGTTCATTCTTTCCTCTTGCAAGAGATATTTGATCTCACTTTTAACCCATTACTATTAGTTAAGTACATTTAAGTTGTTAAGTTAGCCAATTGTAAGATAATGATAATAACTTTACCATCAAGTGTTGGGTCCATACCAAAAATTACCAAACATTAGTGTACAAACATTCACAGTATTCACAAGTGGAATATCATACAATAATCCCAAAGATCATACATAATGGTTTTCATGAGAATACTCTATTTACAATAGCTGACTAGCTCATACACATCACAATTACAATAGTGTCTAGATCATACAGATATCACAAGTACAACGGTGATTAGCTGATATGTACAACACAAGTACACCAATGATTATCTCATATGCATATGGCATTTACATTAGTGGCTAGCTCCAACATGTATTGTGATTACATAGTGAAAAGCTCCAACATACATTGCATATACATAGTGACAAGCTTTATCATACATCGCAAATACATAATAACGAGCTCCAACAAACATCACAAATACATAATGATGAGCTTCAACATACACCACCTCCACAATGGTTGATTAACACATCACAATGGCTGACTAAAAAATCACATTGGCTAACATATTTCCATAATGCATCTCAGATAGAAAGAATATTGGTGCATTGTGCACTACACTATGGCTCCTATCCTTTCCTTCAGTCTTCTACACCATTAGAAAAATTGGAAGAGGATTTGGTGCATCCCATATTACACGTCCACCATCCCAAGGGTTTCCCAAAGTAGTGAACCTAGTATAACCTAGTGGATTTTGACTTCAATCGCCTATAGCCCATTGATGACAAGTTTTTCCACATACGAAGAAGTATCTCTTGACATATACCACCTTGTGCCCTTAGTGATATTTTTAGCTATCTTCTTCACAAACCTGGGTAACACTGATATTTGTCATTTTCTTGCCCTGAATGACAACCAATGAACCCCCTCAATGCAATTGTTAGCCCTAAATTACTATTATCTGCACAAATGGGTCACTTCCTATGCAACCATCACTGTATCTTAATCATAAATAGGGTAGCTCATATAAACCTTCACCTCCATGAACTAAGTGGATGTCGACTAATCCCTATCAATAGCCAAGACATTAGTTATTGGATTGGTCCAATGAATTTTTGTCACTACTCAAGTATCCTAGAGGTTCACTCTTGGGCGAGTAATTTATAACATGAATCACAACCATAATCAACAAATACATTGGCCTATACATAGAGACCTTTAGATATGGATTTGGTTTTCACAACACATAAAAGTCACATGGAACCAACATGAGATGGACTTACCCAACATATACATAAATATTGACTATATAATAGATAAGTCCCTTACTTCATTTCATTTACAATATATAATCATATTATGTGTTATATGCAAGTTATTAGGCTTTCTTTACTTCATCATACCCGTTGGATGCCTATTTCAACCTCAAACTAAAGCTTAAAGAGGAGGAAAGTTCAAACTAATTAGGAAGAACCCTAACCCTTGGAGTTATCCCCCTAAACCCTCCCCTACAAACTTGAGGTCATAGAGACATCCTTTACCCAAGGACCACCTACGTACGCACTTCCAAAAAGATCAAAGTCACACATAGTTCGCCTTACAAGGTCTCTCAAAGAACCTACACTTGGAATTCCAACATAGAAAAACCCCTTGTACAATTAATAAATAAGCCCGTAATATGATTTTCCACCAATGGGGAATTAATTAAGCCTTAGCACTAATCATAATTTTCTTTCCAAACACATCAAGGTTCTATTCATCTTAACCTTATCTTATTCAAAATATACAAGTGGATTAGGATTTATCAAGAATATTGTTATCTAAGATATATCTCTCCAAATATAGAGATCCAACCATAACTAGGTATAGGGTTGTTAGGAAATACTAACTCATTATAAACATGAGACATTGATACAAAGTATACATCTCTATAAGTAGTCAAAATATCGTTAAATATGCATAAATTATGTAGGAAGCCTTGTTAAGGGTTCATGTGAGGTTCCACCTTAATATAGATCTATAAATCCAATATCATTTATGATATCCTCTTAGATGAGGCACTAAATACATCAAGGCCTCATTAAATCCTTTTGAACTTCGGAAGACATAGGTCATGTTAATAGCAAACTTGTGTTAAGCATATTCAATGTTTGAGTCATGCCCAAGATAATTAGCAACACTATGCTCAACACATTTTCATTTATAGATATACACTCCGTACTACTAGTAATAATAATATTCTTAGCCTTTGGGTATAATTTACGTTATGGTGTAATTCATTATTCCTGTAATAGCTTAGCTCTCAAACTAGATAACTATTCATACGTTCCATTTAAACTAAACCCGACCTTAATGGTCATCAATAGGGTATCAAGAGATGTTACATAAGATTTATCTCATAACTCAATCTTGTCAGTTTATTTTCAAATTAACAATAGTTGTCTTCCACTTGTATACAATTTGTATTACACTTCATTATAGATAGAATGATAATTTCAATATCAAGGTTCTTGTATTTAAGAGGTTGATAGACTTCATGTAGTCATACAAAATATGCATTTGGATATCAATGAATTATTAAAGTATCAAGTTTCAATATTGTAGGATTTGTAAATAGTAAATAATATATAGGAAAAGTTTGAAAAGTCATTGATACATTTTATTGAGGCAGTTGTGTTTTTAACTGGTTTTGAAACCATTCTTAACCACCATTTCCGTTGTGAAAAGTCAATAAAGTTCCACCTGCAAGGTTAAATGAAACACCTAAAAGGCCATCTGGATAGGCCGTTGCAATGGTTATTGAAACCATTAAAAATTGCAACACATATGACATAAATTTTATCATAGATACAACAGTCTACATTGTATTCCAATGGAACTCATGTAAGATCCAACACCAATCACAATAAGAGTTGTGGATGATGGGCTTAAAGAGAGAGTGATAATGTCAATATAGTAGCATAAAAAATCATCAAAGTTTATGATTAGCTCGATTCTCAACCAATAGTTTCATGAAGGCGTAGGAAAGGTAAATGGCATTGAATCTATCATAAAGTTGAATTGATTGAAGAGCACTCTAAGGAATATGTTTTCCAAACATGAAGGCAACATTTTTGCTCTTAATCCAAACAAACCTCCAGGTTCATTTCTTAAAATGCTTCTTGGCCTCATTAGTGTTCGTGCTCCATACAGGAATTACCCACCGCAATGAAGGATCGACTTATGACTTTCCTATCCTCCCAATTGGTCAGCGTACATAATGTTGATCCTGGTGGTGCCATGCATATCATAGTAGGCGATGGAAGAAATCATGAGTTTTTTTTTTATGTATTTGATTACTCTCTTTGGTGATGAACATTGTCATGAAGGAGAATACACGTACATACCAATTCGATTCATGTGAATCACCGTGATGTGTCAGCTGGATAATTTGATGAATTATGTCAGGGTAGCATCGGTTTTGAAAATGATCATAAGAAGAACATGAGGAAAGACTATTCGTGTAGGAGGAGGATAAGTGAAAAATATCCACAAAATACTAAATGGATGTGCCACCTCAGCAGAAACCATATACCCCCTTGGGCGTTTCATTCTATATGTTTTAAATAGCATTTAAAATGATTCACTAAAGAAGCAGTTACAAGGACATTGTGCTATGGATTAAAAAGCAATTGAAAGGCCTAGATAGAAAAGAAAGGATGGAAAATGTGAAAAGGAAAAAATAATTCGAAAGGTTCTCCATAAAAAGGGAGCGGTATATAATACCAATAGTCAGTCACGTGAAGCTGAACAGGTGCTCATATAGGGAAATCTATAAATGTGTAATCTAAGAACATTGAGGGGATATTTTCTATTTTTCCTCATCCAGGAGTGAGGGCTGGGTAAAGGAGATCAAATTTATTTTTTGAGAATGAAATTACTATATGTCTTTGTGCATATAGGTTTTGAAGATAATTGATGTTATTAAATCTTTGTGTTTGAGAGTATCTTAATGCAGTACTTTATCTTTGTATAGATGGTGCAGTTTTCTTCATAATTAATTTCATTTCTTAGAAGGTATTGAGAGCATAGTTTGTTTTTTAATTAGTTTAAATTGATCTTTGTGCCAGTTTTCTATAATCTATATCTCATATCTGATATTGGGATTCTTCCCGATATTAGGTTTGGTCTTTTCTGCTTTCTGGTTAAAAGAGAACATCATTCTTATTTCCCGTTCTTTCAATTCATTGAAGATCATAAGATGGAGCTGTACCTCTAAAATTCAAAGGAAGATCACTAATTCAATAGCAATCTATGAAGTTGTTAGTAGCTGGTTTGTCTTCATTTCTGAGCATATTTGAGTTATTTATCTGATTATTTGAAGAGCGAAATCTATTTTCTAGCAGATTTTTGGCAACTCCGCTAAGGAAAGAATCAAAGTTCTTGTGTTTTCAAGTGTTTTTAGATTCTCATAAATCTGAAAATACCTTTTTAAAATGGAGGTTGGCACTCTGTTGTTTGACATCTACCCAAAAATTCTTTTTATAAATATACATTATGACATTGGTTTCAACCCAATCATGGTGTGCCCAATTTGGACCTTTAGCATTTCCATGATATTCATATTTGCTTGTAGGTTCAAGAAATATTTTTTTAAAGTTTAATGAAGAAGACTCATAGGTTGTAGATGATCACATTTGAGCCTTCACAACTTACCTTGTAGTGTTTTGGGGGTAAGAGAAGAAAATATTTTTGTTAGACTATTTGTTGAATCTCTCATTGGAGTTGTTGTTGTTTGGTTTCAATTTTTAGAAGATGGATGTATTACTAATAGGGATAGCATGGAAAAGAAGTTTCTTAGAAGATTTAAAACAACAATGGATGCATGTGCACTTTCATCTCAATTTCTCAACATCAAAAAGAAAGATGGTGAATCTATAAGGGAGTTTGTAGAATAGTTTGAGAGATGTCTACAAAAGATTCTTCATAATCTTTAGCCAAGTAAAGAGCTGCAAATAACCATTTTCATTGGAGCATTACATCTCAACATTCGATTCCTCTTGAAGCGAAGTAAGGTAAGTGATCTTGAAATTGCAAAACAAGAAGTTGTTACTATTGAAGATTATTTTATTTTATTTGGGTTGTGGAAGAAAGATAAATTTGAAAGGTTTGCACAAAATGGTATGGTTCAAAGGCATAAAACTTCAAAGTTTCAAAAAATGAATTCATCAAATGTCTTTCGCCATATAGCTGAATGTTCCAATCTCACATTTTTTTATCAATTTTTTTTTCAAAAAAAATGTAGGTGATGTGAGGACTCAATCTTTTGATGCTAAAATTTATAATCATAACTATGAGATAGATGAAGATGATTTTGATTCTTCCAATGATGAGAAAGATTACTCTCCTTGTAATCAATCGGTAGGTATGACATCTTCTACTTTGGCTATGAGAAATTGTAAAGATTCATCTACTGTTAAAGATAGTCTATAATTAAAAAAAAGTGAACAACTGTTGATGCCTCTGTGTGCTCCAGAAATCAAAACTTTTATATTTGAAAGCATTGATGTAAACTTATCAAATGATTTGGTTAATGTGAACATGGAAGACCAATTTTAAGAAAAAGATGTTAGCAAATTATCAAAAACAAAGGTTTTCACTTTTGAAGATGTTAATTTGTACACTGTGTAGTTGAAGGAAAAAATAAAAATTAGCTTCAAGAGGTAGGTGAATCATCAAACATTCTGCCTTTTCACATGCAGCCTAAATATGAAAAGTTCCAATTTGTTGATGAGGTCCATAAAGATAAAATAATAGATAATGAGGTACCAAATTATCCCATTCTTGAATCTTTCTATTTTGAAGAGAACATTGGTTCAAGTTGTTCTAGCCATTTGTTTGAATCAATGTATGTGATAGATAAAAATAGAAAAGAAGTTGAGGTAATTGAATCAATATATGAATGTTAAGAATTTGTTGAATTATATGCTACAAATTGGGTCCCAAATTTTTTAAATGATGCAATTATTCCCACACATAGCAACCAAGAAGTCTCTTTACCTCATGATTTGTATGTGGGATGTCCAATTAGAGGGTTATTTTCTTTTTGTTCAAAAAATCAATTACAAAGCAATATTAAATTTGATGTGGTACAGGCAGATTTTGGTGACCCTATGCAAAACAGTGACAATGTGAATCATTTAATTATAGAGGCCTATGATAAAGAGTGGCTTATTGAGCATCAAATTTTATTCATAAAATTTTCACAAGATGTTTATGTTATCGTTTTGATGGCAACAATTGTGATTTGGTAGTTGGTTGTGCACACAATTTTTAGTCACCCAACATTGTTTTGCATAAGCAGCTACTTCTCCCAGCATGTTAATGGATTCGTATGATCAACCTGGAGGCCATTTGAGGTAAGGTCTTCCTACCATGTACATAATAGGTTTTTTTATTGTGTTGGTAGTTTAGGTGCTTTCATGTCCCACTTTATTCCATTTTTGGATTGCTCTTGCTCCGTCTCCTCCATGCTCTTTGGCTTTGGCCGAATGGAATTAGCATCGATCTATACTAGAGATACTAGAGTTCTCTACTGTAGAAAATGCATTCCCTAGATAGAGCCACTATTACCCCCATTTTTGGTCCCTAATTTTTTTTAACTTTCCCTTGTTATTTAGTCCCATTGAAATTTAATCTTAACATCTAGTATATCATTGATTTTAACTTCATCACTAGGTATAAACAAGAGGTAAAAATGTATCTACAGTTTTAGGGTGGCCAAATTACATTTGGTTTTAGATTCAAATTTGATTACAAATTCTGATACGCATACCACAACAGTGTCTCCAAATGATTCAAGATTTCTCGAGTAGCATCTTGAAAACACTAGGATCATTTGAGTTTTGATAATGATTCACTGTTTGACAGAAAAAATAATGTGAATTATTGGTATACCTTTGTTTCAGTTGAAAGATAGTAGATTAGGAGCATATAGCAATATTATTGTTGCTGATAACATTCAGAATGACTATACACTTTTCCTCAAGCCGTATTGAGTTTATTTCCTCACGGGGTGTTGATTTTTTAAAGGTATTGAATGTATTTGATGCATGAAGTGTACTTGAGCCTATATGTGCTTACCTCGACTGCAACTTCATGAGGAAATTTTGATGGTCCTTTGTGAACCTTTGGAGGGCATGAACCGCCATATCAAGACCAAGTTCACACTATGGAAGGAAGTAACACAAAAGGAGCAATATGATAATTATAATGGAATTCAGAATAGGCTTATTTGTCTGAGCCTTAATGTCATGGAGTGAGAAGCTTACAAGGTTAATATCTGATGTTAAACTTTTCATCTTCCATAAAGATCTACCATATAATAAAAGACATTTAGATGCTTGAGCCCCTAAACTAGTATGTGATCCGTCGAATGTTGTTATGGGAAATCTACATAGGCCCAATCCCAATCAAATGGTTTTCATGGATAAGGCACTCTTGATGTAGATTTTGGTTGACCGATTGAAATAAGAGTTGGCAAAGGCTCTTAGGCGAGATGTTTGGAGGTTATGTGAACTATCAATAATACTGCTACATTATAAAGGGAAGTTTGAAAAGTCATTAGTATGTTTTATTGAGGCGACAGTGTTTTTAAGTGGTTTTGAAACCATTCTTAACCCCCACTTCCATTGTGATAAGTCACTAAAGTGCCACTTGCATGGTTAGATGAAACACCTAAAAGGTCACCTAGATAAGCTGTTGCAATGGTTATTGAAACCATTAAAATTTTTGACACACATGGCATAACTTTTATCATAGATACCATAGTGTGCATTGTATGCCAATGGAACTCATGTAAGAGCCAACGCTAATCATACTAAGAGTTGTGGATGATGGGATTAAAGAGAGAACGAAAATGTCAATAGATAGTAGCATAGCAAATCGACAAAGTTTATGATTAGCTTGATTCTCAACCAACAGTTTCATGAAGGTTTAGGAAAGGTAAATGCCATCAAATATATCATAAAGCTGAATTGATTGAAGAGAACTCTAAGGAATATGTTTTTTAAACATGAAGGCAACATTTATGCTCTTAATTCAAACAAACCTCAGGGTTCATTTGTTAAAATGCTTCTTGACCTCATCAGTGTTCATGCTCCATATAGGAATTAACTACCGCAGTGAAGGCTTGGCTTATGACTTGCCATTCCTCCCAATTGGTCAGAGTACATAATGTTAATCCTAGTGGTGCCATTCATATCACAGTAGGTGATGGAAGAAATTATGAGATATTTTTTTTTATGTATTTGATAACTCTCTTTGGTCAACGAACATTGTCACATGAAGGAGAATACACGTAAATACCAATTCGATTCATGTGAATCACCATGATGTGTTGGCTGGAAGATTTGATGAATTATGTTGGGGTAGCATTGTTTTTGAAAATGATTATAAGAAGAACACAAGGAAATACAATCGTGTAGGAGGAGGATAAGTGAAAAATATCCACCAAAGACTAAATGGATGTGTCACCTAAGCAGAAACTATATACCCCCTCAGGCGTTTCATTCTATATGTTTTAAATATAATTTAAAATGATACACTAAAGAAGTAGTTATAAGGAGATTGTGTTGTGGATTAAAAAGAAATTGAAAGGTTCAAACAAAAAAGAAAGGATGGGAAATATCAAAAGGAAAAAAAGAAGTCGAAAGGCTCTCCATAAAGAGGGAGCAATATAGAATACCAAGAGTCAATTACATAAAGCTGAATAGGGGCTCATTTAGAGAAATCTATAAATGAGTAATCTAAAAACCTTGAGGGGGTCTTTGCTATTTTTTCTCATCTAGGAGCCTCTGTGAGGGCTGGGAGAAGGAGATCAAATTTATTTTGTAAGAATGAAATTATTGTTTGTCTTTGTGCATATAGTTTATGAAGATGATTGATGTTATTGAATCTTTGTGTTTGAGAGTATCTTACTGCAGTACTTTATCTTTGTATAGATGATGCAGTTTTCTTCATAATTAATTTCATTTCTGAGAAGGTATTGATAGCATACTTTGTTTCTTAAGTAATTTAAATTGGTCTCTGTGCTAGTTTTCTATAGTCTAGATATCTCTCATTTGATATCAAGATTCTTTTTGATATTGGGCTTATCCTTTTCTGCTTTTTGGTTAAAATTAATCATTTTTATTTCTTCTTTCAATTAATTGAGGATCATAAGAGGGAGTTGTACCTCTAAGATTTAGAGGAAGATCACTAATTCAATAGTGATCTTTGGGGTTGTTAGTAACTGATTTGTCTTCATTGCTCAACATATTTGAGTCATTTATCTAATTATTTGAAGAGGAAAATCTGTTTGCTTACATAGGAGAAGCACACTTAGGAGGAGAAACGCCAACATGCAACTCTAGACAAACCAAATCTATGGAAAGAGCAAGGAACTCATTAGAAGCTTGGGATGATGCATCCTCAAAAGAGGTAGAAGTCAAAAGAATTAGAAGATCACCATTAGCATTCTTAAGAAAATTATGAATAAATTTTGTTGATATAATCTTCATTAATATATTTTTGCACTTAAAAAGAAATTAAAGTAAGAAAAATCCTAATTTTATATAATTTTTCATAAACTTCAACAACTTAATCAATCAAATGTTATTGGAATAGAAAATATTCATATTGGTAAATCGAGTTGTGGCTTATGAATCAAACTAGAATCAAGGAATGGTTTTGTGTCATTCTCAATATGATTTATAAGTGGCATGTCTCTGTAGGTGTAGTGTCAAAAAATGTTGTTGGTGACATTTTCACACTTGTTTGGGCCATCCTTGAAAAATTGATCTTAATGATTCCTTGACTTAGTGTTGTAATGTGTTTCACACACTCACACTAAGTTTTGCGCCCTTGTAAACTAATTAAACTTAATTATACCTTATTTATTGTCTTGTAAAGTGTTGTAATAAACTGTCACACTTTTCTAGGGTTTTCATAAATAATTAGGCTTTTTTATGCTTTAATTGGGCCTATTTTGCACCCACAAGCCTTAATTTATAAATTTTTCTAGGATAATCTTGACATAAGTCAACATATAATCATAATTCAGGAGTTTTTAGGTTGTGTGGCCTAGATTTAGTGATCTAGGACCCACATGCCACCTTCGTTGTATGAGTCCTACCTAGGGTTTTGGGTCCTAATCTGCATATTACACCTTTCTAAGCATTTTTGAAAATGGTCAAATAATTTATGACTAATGGGACTCATACGCCACCTTGGGCATATGAGTCCCATGTGGCCCAAAATTAAATTAAATTCAATTTCTTGGTGGGATTTTATGCTCCTATATCTGATGTCAACTTGTAGTGTTGTAATTTTGGGAAATTTGGCATAATTAAATATAAATACAAGGTTCTTTCACTCATTTTTCACCCAACAACCTAAGCATTCAAGAGATCATCCTAAGCCTTCAAATTGGAGTTTACAAGTGTTTATGAGAATATTCAAGAATCTTCAAGGACTAATTATCAAGTGAATGAGAGCATCATTCAAGTATCAAGCATCATGTAAAAGTCTTCATGCATCATGTTTGTTTTTGAGCTAATAATTGTGATGTAGTGTTTCATGATCCAAGCTAGCATTCAACTCAAGATCTTTCACATTTAAGCAAGAGTCAAGATATACATCCATCCGAGCCATCTTACACATGCTTGCATCTTCTTATTACTAGGGTTTGGTGAGTTGCAACGTCATATTTTGGTCATTCATTATTATCCATTTCTATTTCATTTCATTTCAAGGTTTGATTACCAAAACAAGGTTTGACCAAGGAAAACCCATTTCCACTTACAAAACAACATTTTCCCCTCTCTTTAGTGTGTGATTTGTAGGTCTAGGTTGAAGACAAATTGAAGAGCAAGTTTGGAGAAAGTTCTCAAAGTGTCAAAAGTTGTCAAAGTTGTCACCTTGCATTGAAAATCATTGGAAGACTTCTATATGTTACAAATCAAGGTTTCAAATCCAAAAATCAATTGGAAAGGACATAGAAAACATTAATGAGAAGATTAAAACTTTGAAGCTTCATAGAACCCTAACTGGAATGATACTCCAATTCTGGTGTATGAGTCTGTGTACAAGTCATTTACTAGATACATTTTTTAGTTTCAAACACCCATTTTCCAGATTTTAGTTTTTGAATAGAAACCCAGACCTAGGACTAAATCATCCAGTCTAGCATATGAGTCCTAGTAGGCTTTAAAATTAGTATTCCCAACATTTCATAGCTTCATCCAATCATCTTCAAATTTCCAGGTGCACACATTTCATCTTGCAACTTTTTGTTATGTTTTACATGCTTTTCTAGGACACTTAGTTAAAGGTTGCATCATATTAGGGTTAAGAATTACATCTTGCATTTCATTTGTCTTTCCAAGTCCTAACATTTTTGATATTAGGGGATAAGTGGATTTTGAAGGGATCCATAACCCTTTACAACAAGAAAAGCCAGGCTGCAGAAAGGACGGCCTACAGCCAACAAGAAGCTAGCACCCAAACAAAACTTGTCAAGATTTACAATTAGCACTTTTCTTGTGGGAGTGAAGAGTCATGTCGAAAGAAGGCCATGAAGATTTATCTTTTTTACCCTTGACTGTAATCCATCCTTCTTCCACCTGCATAGCCAAACTATGCTAGACCTTCTTAATATTTTCATGGTGATGAAAGCCATCAGTCAAACTCTTGGGGTTGTCCTCATGACTACAAAGAATAGCTCCCCCAGCGAAGGAAGGATAAAACCCAGCAGTCAAAACCCTAGCAACCTGTGAATTAGAAGCCCCAGCGGAGGAAGGAGAAAACCTAGCAATCGAGACCCTAGCAACCTGTGAATCAGAAGCCCCAACAACTTGTGAATCAGAAACCCTAGTAGTCGAAGCCCTAGCAACCTGTAAATCAGAAGCCCCAATGGAGGAAGGAGAAACCCTAGCAATTGAGACCCTAGCGACCTATGAATCAGAAGCCCCAGCAACTTGTGAATCAAAAACCACCTCAGAGAAGCTCCTTAGCTGATCAGATTTCTTCTCAACCATGTAATGTTGTTGAGAAGTACCATTCCACCAAGTAGTAGTCTTTGTCTTCTTCTCGAATCCGCATTGTGCAGCAGCATGTCCAGTTTTGAAGCATCTTCTACAGTGGAAAGGGACCCCCTCATAATCCAACAATTGGTTCCAAGACCCCTTAGAACATTTTAAGAGAACCTCAGCAGGCAGTCCTTTTGAGACATCAATTTCAACAAGTATTCGGGCAAAGGTAGAGTGATAAAGATCAGAAGATTCATTGTCCACAAGAAATCACCTAGGGCATCCCAACCTCCTCTAGGAGAGAGTCATTCCAAAGGTGAAGAGGGAGATTAGGCAACCAGACCCAAATCAGGATTTTATTGAAGGTTTCATAAGCTGGGTTAAAATTAGAGTGCCAAGTTTAATCATCAGAAGGTATTTGTCCTCCCAGCTGAAGATATTATCACACAAGATTTTGTCTCTATCTAAGGTATTTTCAAACTTAGCAACAAAAAAACCTTTGGCCATTGGGAAGATTTGAACTTTACCAGTGATGAGGGGCTCCCATTCATTGGTGATCCAAGAGTGCAACTGAGGAAGGCATGGCCAAAAGCCCCTAAACCGACAGATCACCCCTTGAGCAAAAAGCTCTGCAATACTATCACTTATTTCTTCTATTAACTCTTCCTTAATCTTCACTATGATGGAGTTTTTCACAGGGATGAAACCACCAAAACTCTGCCTAATATTCTTATATGATCTAGGTGCATGCAGAAATGAGCCAACACCCTTGATACTCTTACCAGATCTAGCCCTGACGCCAGCACCAGCACCATCCCCGGAACCAACACCTCTAGCCCCAGTGCCAGCACTAGTTCCAGCCTTGACACCAGCACCAGGGCCAGCCCTAACTCTAGCACCCGCACCAACGTCCCTGAGAGCCTCACCAGAAACAGAAAACTCCCCTGTTGGCCCAATATTCCAACCCGGAGCAGAGAACTCCGTAGTCGGCATAGTTTTCCCGCTCGTAGTCATTTCAAATCTTGTATTTCCAAGTCCTAACATTATGGTGAACCCCTCATTAGGTTACAATCAATCCCTAGGACATCCCTATTGCAAGATCTCTTTCTCCTTTGCATATCTAATATTGAGATCTTTAGGGTTATCCTTGAATGAAAGTGTTTGAGTTTTGTTATTCTATCTCCCAAGCATAGAATACAAAAAAAATTCTTCCTTTCGGTAGGAATTTTTTTGTAATTTTACATTTGTCACAAAATTAGGTTGTGATAGAGGTCAAGGTATTTTATTTGAATATTTTCACAAGAAGGTGGAATAAACAAATCATAATGACTCTTGCTAAGAAAGTTATATTGCTTCTTTGTGGTGAACAAAAATTCAAAAAATTGGTGGAGGATGTGGTTACTTTTGTCATATGTGGATGCTCATAAAAAATTATTCACAAAATTATGTTGTATTAAAGCATGGTTTTTATGTTATTTTCAATATGATTTTTAAGTGGTGTGTTTGTGTAGGTAATAATTTTGCAATTATATGTGCCTCACAAAATTAGATTGTGATAGAGGATAAAACATTTTTGTTGCAAGGTGTGCACCCTTAGTCTCCTTGCGCTATGTAGTGTAGCGCTTGGGTTCTTGACATTGCATAACTACCCCCCATGGGTTCATTAATTCTGATGGTTGTATCAGGCATTAACAAGTTCTTTTGGTGCAGTGACAACCCTCTATGCAACAATTAGTATCAGAGCTATCAGAGCTTAGGCCACAAGTTTGAACCCCTCACTTATTCTGGGGGAATTGTGTCAAGGTGTGCGCCATTGGTCTCCTTATTCCATGTAGGACAACACTTGGGTTCGTGACGTGGCTTAACCTCCTCCCATGGATTCATTAACTTTGAAATTTATATTGGGAATTAATAGGCCAATCTTTTGGTGCAATGACAACCATCTATGTAAAAGAAAATATTTGAAGATTTCCACAACATGGGGGAGTAATTAGATCAGAATCATACTCTTGAAAAGAAAGGTAAAGTACCTCTAGGTGGTAAGTAAAGATTCAATAATTTGGTAGAGGATGTAGCCATCAAGTTAATTTTTATATTCTCTAGTCCCATTGACTTTCTTTTTTCATCTATGGACATTCATAAAATTCTTCCTTTCTTTCTATGAGCAAGCTTGAAACAATGGAGAAAATATAGGAGGTACTCAGAGACATGTTAGAAGTATCTATTGAGATACCAAAAGAAAATGAATAATTAAATAATCAAGAAACCAAGAAGAAGCTGCCTCATACCATCCAAGTTTAATGTGGAGGCCAAGATGGAAATTCATTTGTACGAGGGTGAAATTGATGATAAAATATTTTACCATTGAATTGCATAGTTAGAGATATATTTCAGTTTGAATAACATTATTGAAGAGAAAATAGTTCCTTTCTAAAATTAAAGCTAGGTAACTTCATACTTGAAATGGTTTCTATGTTGTGTAATCCTTGGGAATGAAAAAAATATCATCAATTGGGATGAATTCAATACTATGATTAAGAAATTATTTTATCCTATTTTTTATGAAGAGGATAGTTATATTGATTGATAATATTTGAAAGAGGGACAAAGACAAAAGGTGCAGACCTACACAACCGAATTTTACAAAAAAGATAGTCTAAATAGGAATAGATGTGATGGAGCTTGATGCACTTATGAATAGCATATAAATGTTGCATATTCTAATTTTGATAACTATGCCTAAGGACATTGTTGAGAGTTTCTTTCAATAGAGATAGACAAGAAAAATAGTTTTTCTTTCTCTTGAAATTAGTTAAACCAACAAAGTGGTCAATGTAGGTCCAACTCTAAGTTCGAAGGGTGGAGTAAATAAAAAAGAAAGTATAATGTTACAGCTACTATTAAAAACAATACTAAAAAATATTGTAGCAATTGTGGTGTTGATGTCCATGCACATAAACTATGTTACAAATGGTGTTGGAATTACGAATTATTGAGAAGAAAGATAAAAATAGATAAACTATGATCTCTTTAAAAATTAAATAAATTGAATGTGATTCCAATATGGATGATGGGTTGGTTTATGACTCTATGTATAGATAGATGTATTTTAACAACAATGAGGCTCAACGAAATTATGTATCAACAATTGAATAATTTTCAATATGAAGGGTAGAGCAAAGAAAAATTTGGTGCCATTGCTTAGGTTGCATCATTTGACTTTGTTATGACTTATTTTTTGTTTTTATTAATACAATATCATTAGAGAGACAAACTTGAATAATTGATTAGCTAGCAACCAATTTATTTATTTATTTATTATCAAAGTAATGGTTACGTGTCTAAATTGGTGTCCTTCTAGAAGAGTATTCCCATTTCTTAAAAAAGAATTGCCCCATTTAATTTAAAAATAGAAACTAGAAACTAATAGTATGTCATTTCAAAAATACAGGTAAATTTTCTTATGAAATTGCAACATAGATCAATGCATTAAGTCTTGCAAATATTTTAGTGTAAACACACAAATAATATTGAGCTAGTAATAATATTATTATGATGTTTCTTAAGCAGTTCTACAAATCAAAATTGGAGAGACAAGGCCCAATCAAAAGCTGGACAAAGGTAGTTACATAGTTTACATATGATAAAGCATCGCACTATATATCTATCAGCTTAATGGGAGAGCATCACAGTTTCTAAAAAGCAATATTTAATTGTTGTTCTAGATATGGGTTCTTCTATCACCAATATTTAATTGTATGTTCTTTGTTGCTTCAGTGATTTTTGATCTTTATTATTTTTATCCTTCACCATCGTAGCCGATCCGATGTCTGCAAAGCTTAATTTAGATGGCTACTTCCTTGTTAATCGAGAGCAGACAATTGGAAGGATTGATATCTCTATGTGCAACGCCCATGTCATGGTAATAGGCCACACCATTGCAGAGCTACCACATTAGTCATTTCACACTAGTCATTTCACAGTTTAAATTTGCTCCCTGCATTATAGATACTGATGCATGTCTGTGTTGGATAGAGCTGATAATATACGCGTGCAATCAAATATGGGTATAATATTCTGCCTTAGAAGAGCCTAATACTCTCTGCATAAATCATCTATGAAGACTTGAGAAAGAAAAACTATGATTTAATATACTTTGAAATATGATAACCTTGAGCTTAAGAAAAACTATTATTTAGCATACATTGAAATATGATAGACTTGAGCTTGCTGCTAAATCCATTTCATCTTCCTAAATAAGTTGTGCACATCGTAGCTCTTGAAACAAAGACTATAAAGGCACAAAGAATATTTTATTTTCTAATTGCAGTTTGAATCCCGAATATAATATCATATTATTGCATTAGCATGTACAATTATAAAAATAGGGAAAATTAGTAGAGACCGAAAAATAAAAAATCTGAATGAGATTACTGATATAGTTCCAAAAAGAAATATATACATATTCAGTATCTTTGACTCCTATAATACCTATGAGGCCTTAATAAACCAAGCCATGAAAGTCCTCTACATTTAAATTTTGAATGTAAATATCAATTGATAAAGCTAAAACTTGCAACACATCTGCGATAAATCTGTCAATGTGAAATGCCCCCAAATCTATAGATTGTGATGTTTAAGAACAACCCTTTAAAATAAGACAAACTCATTTAGAAAATAAAATAATTTCAAAAAATAAGATTAATACATTTAAATTAATTAATCAAAATATGTGGTGCATGTCTATTAAAAGACAGTCAATCTTTATTGATGAACCAATGAGTTTGTATTCAATCAGAAATTTATAACACAAACATTATTTTATTCTATGATCTGTTATGATTATATTCTCATGTTGTTAAAGTCATGGAAATTGAACAATGGCTTAAAAGCTAAAGTAATAGTACATTATGTAATTAACCTACAACTTATGACAATCATTAGATAAAGTTTTTATATTTTAGTTTATTTTATAATTCTTTATAAGGTGTGTAAATAATACACTTAATCTTTTTAATAGAAATTAGTTCTGTCTTTTATTATTAATAATAATTCATTTTTAATTTTATGTTTATTTATTTATTTTTATTTTTATTTTGTAAGATATATGTGATTTTAAATATTTATTATGTTTGATATATCTTTCAATTTAATTAGGATAGATCTAGATTTAAACAAGTTTCTTTGATAAACATAATTAATATACATATATATGTTGGAAATAGAAATATATGTTTTATATGTTGGAAATAGAAATATATGTTTTTAGAAAAGAGATGTATTTAGTAGTATTGTTATCTAGCATTAGATATCTTTTAAAGAATTTAGATTCATGTATAAAATATTATTTAAGATTATAATTTTATGATTTTCACAATAGGTTATTTTGTTGATTTACTACAATTAGATCTTGTACAATCTAATGACATGTTAACAAAATTATTCAAAATAATAATATGATAATTTTTATGAAAACAAGTAAACACTCATAATTATATTATTGGATGACCAACTCCTCTCTACTAACTACTTATACAAGAAAATATTTATAATCTTTCATAAGAAATTTTATATTCCACATAAGTTGTTTTGAAAAAGATAAAATAATAGAGAATCACATTTAAGAAAAACACTCACTCGATATTTTCTTAAATTAGCGAAAAGAAAATATTATTTTATATTACATTTTTAAAGAATTAAAATAAAAAATAAAAAATAGTGTATTAGAATTCCATTTTAGAAAAACTTAGATCTTCATTTATTCAACTTCATTACAACGAAGATCCTCTTAGTACCCATGATATGCTTATTGAAAATAAAATAGGCCATTAGAGGGATAAGTGTTGGGTTTTCAAAAACTAAAAAATGAATTCCACTGCTGGTAGTGGGGATGGGAAATCAATTGTGGTAGTCGCTTGGTGCACCACTAGCTAGCAACGTGGTCTATGCCTCACTACTAGTGATATGGCCTACAACTGTGAAAATGGTCTAAAAATAATTTTGATGATTTAAAAAATAAATAATTGTATAGAGTGATTCAAACAAGATAATACATTCAAGAATATGTTAATAGATACATTCAAGAATATGTTAATAGATATTTTATTGATGTTTGTAGACAACAACTAGATGGTATGAATGAGCATAACAACAAAAAAATTCATACTATAGGGATTTTGTATGACTATATGTAAAATCATGGGAAGGGTAGAAGGAATCCTCTACAAGCGTAGGGCCAAAGTCTACAATTTTGACAATTTGACATATAATCTTAAAGTTTCTCGTAGTTTTTCATCCTTTTGGGTATGATGGAAATGACTATGTTTACCTGACCCAAAATATTATTTTCTAACACACAGAGCTGCTGCTCGTAATTTTCTATTTTTTCACATTCTAATTCTCTGTTCAAAAAAAAATTACAATTACAAAATATATGCTGCAGGTAAAAAGTCACGTGAAAGATTTTCACGGATGAGAGGGAACGAAATAACATTTTAAATTCAAAATTACCTAACTAACTTTTCCCTTGTCAAAATGCATTTAATACAATGTCCTTTTCATAATATTAAAACTTAAATATTAATTCCCTGGCGGTGGCGGCTTTTTCCATAGTTCCCCGTAGTATCACGATGGTTAAAATCTTTATTGCGATATTGCGGGCAGCGGTTAGTTGACAGCCCGGTAGAATAAAACAAACTTTTACGGAGTCTCCCGTGATATCGCGATGAATATTTTATTGATTGCGATATAGCGGGCATTGGCTAGAGGTGACGTCAGGCGGTTGAGATAAAACAAAAAGACTACGGAAGTCTCCCGCGGTATCGCAATGGCTAAATTATTGATTGCGATATAGCGGGAAGTGGTTGGCAGGGATGGCGGCAGTTAGGGTTAATATTCCAACACTCCCCCTTAAGCATAACTGCGCTGTCCACCATGCCCAATCTGTTCCTTTGAAAAATAAAATTATCTCTTCCCAGCGGCTTTGTAAAAATATATGCACTTTGTTCTTCTGATCTGCAAAATTCTAAAAATATATCACCATTATTAATTAATTCTCTGATAAAATGATACCTGGTATCAATATGCTTGCTTCTCTTATGAAAGACTAGATTTTTCGGAAGAGCTATTGCTGAATTGTTATCACAGTAAATTTTTGTTGCCTCCATTTGTTCATTTTGCAATTCTTTCAAAATCCTTCTCATCCAAATTGCTTAACATGCTGCACTTGTGGCTGCCACATATTATGCTTCTGCTGATGAAAGACAAACTATTGGTAGCTTCTTTGAAGACCATGAGACAACTCCAGTCCCAAAATTAAATACATACCCAGAGGTGCTTTTTCTGTCATCAATGCTGCCAGCACAGTCACTGTCTGTGTATCCTATGAGTTTGAACTCATCTGAACTTGAATACTTAATGCCAAAATTTCTTGTTCCACTTACATACCTTAAAATTCTCTTCCCTGCTTTCCAATGGGTGTCTTTTGGTGTTTCCATAAACCTAGAAATCAAACTTACTCCATACATAATGTCTGGCCTTGTGGCTGTGAGATACATGAGACTTCCAACAAGCCTCTTAAACAAAGTTGGATCAACATTAGACCCTCTATCATCCTTGCTTAGTTTCAGACCTGTCACTGTAGGTGTTGGTGCTGGTTTGCACTTCATCATATTAAACCTTTTCAAAATGTCATTTGCATATTTTGACTGTGAAATAAAAATACCATTTTCATTTTGATTCACTTCAATGCCTAAAAAATACTTCATCAGACCTAAGTCTGTCATTTCAAATTCTTTCTTCATGTCTGCCTTGAACATATCAATTGAAAAATTGCCAGTGAAGATTAAATCATCAACATATAAGTATACTATCAGTATTTCACCTTCTTCATTCATTTTTGTATACAGTGTGGGCTCACTGCTACATCTATTAAATCCATTCTGCAAAAGGTAACTGTCTATTCTGTTGTACCAAGCTCTTGGGGCTTGCTTCAATCCATACAGTGCCTTTTTCAATTTGTAAACTTTATCTTCCTGACCCAGAATTTCATACCCAGGTGGCTGATCCACATAAACTTCTTCTTCTAAATAACCATTTAAAAAAGCTGACTTCACATCCATTTGAAATACAGACCACTTATTCTGAGCTGCTAAAGCTAAAATCATTCTGATAGTATCCAATCATGCTACAAGTGCAAATGTCTCATTGTAATCAATTCCAGGCTGTTGTGAATAGCCCTTTACAACCAATCTTGCTTTAAGCTTCTGAACTTCATCTTTTTCATTCAATTTGGTTTTATAAACCCATTTCACTCCAATTACATCTTTGTCTTTTGGAAGACTGACTAGTTCCCATGTCTGATTCTTTTCAATTGCTTCAATTTCTTCATCCATAGCACTTACCCATTTATCATCTTTGATTGCATCTTCAAAATGAACTGGATCTTCTATTTGAGAATAAAATGCACAAAGAGAAATCTGATCTGAATTATTCTCACCTTCATTTTGCTCATATATATCTCTTATGCTTTTGATTTTCTGTCTTCTCAGACTTGCCAATGTAAGATTTGACATATCACTTAAACTTGTGGAATGTGGACCTGATGGTCCTGTTGTAGATGGTGTTTGTTGTCCTCTTATTGGACTGCTTCTTTGAATGATTGAGGCTGTTCTTACAGTTGATGCTGGTGTCACTTGTGGACCACTTTGATGACCTTGAATGGGAGTGGAAGGAGTCACAGTAGCTGGAACATTTGTTGATGCTGAAACTTCATTCTCCTCTTGAGGTATACTGGTTGAAATATTGACTGTCTTCTCTATGCTTCCATCCCATGCTTCATCTTCTACAAATTGTACATCTCTGCTGATTATAACTTTCTTTGTTGTTGGATTATATAGCTTATAAGCTTTGGATTCTTCACTATATCCAACAAATATACATTTTTCTCCTTTGTTATCTAGCTTCCTTCTCAATTCATCAGGCACATGTGCATATGCTACACATCCAAATACTCTCATGTGAGTAACACTGTGTTTTCTTCCTGTCCATGCTTCTTCAGGTACCATATTCATAACACTTTTTGTTGGACACCTATTCATTATATAGGTTGCACAAGAAATTGCTTCTGCCCAATATTCATTTGACAAATGTTTGGCTTTCAACATACTTCTAGCCATTTCCATGATTGTTCTGTTTTTCCTTTCAGCTACTCCATTTTGCTGAGGTGTGTATCTAGTTGTGAATTGCTTGTGAATTCCATGATCTTTGCAAAAATTAAAAAATTCTCTTGAAATATATTCACCACCTCTATCTGTTCTCAACACTTTAATATAATAACCACTCTGTTTTTCAACCAAATTCTTGAACTGACGAAACAGATCAAACACTTCATTTTTCTGCTTTAGAAAATAAACCCATGTTTTTCTTGAATAATCATCAATGAATGTCAGAAAATAAAAACTACCACCTATTGAAGGTGTTTGCATAGGTCCACACAAATCTGAATGTATAATTTCTAAAGGGGCTTTTGCTCTAGTTGACTTTTCTGCTGGAAATGATTCTCTATGTTGTTTTCCTAAAATGCACCCTTCACATACCCTTTCTGGTTTTTCTATTAAAGGTAGTCCCTTGACCATGCCTTTCCTATGAAGTAAATTTAAACCTCCAAAGTTGAGATGCCCAAATCTCAGGTGCCATAACCAGTTTTCATCTTTTATCTTAGCTTGAAAGATTGTCTGCACTACTGCTGTAGTTTCTTTTCTACCCACTTGTGAATTCATTAAGTGTTGTGCTTGAGCATAATTTATATTCAAATCTGGCCTTATCTTTAAGGGAAACATTTTGTTGTTTGTCATTCTGGCTTTTGCAATAAGCTGGTTGCTTGGGTATTTGAAAAAAATTGTGCATAGACCATTCTTGAAAGTTACTCTATACCCTTTTTGAACAAGTTGCCTACACTCATTAAGTTATGTTTCAGACTAGGCACAAAATACACATCTGAAATATATTTTTTCTCCCCCTGTTTAGTTAGAATATTGACATCTCTTTTTCCTTTGACTGACACTTTGTTGTCATTACCCAATATAACATCAGACTTTACATTCTCATTTAAACTTGAAAACATTTCTAGATTCCCTGTCATATGATTGCTACAGCCTGAATCTAAAAACCATATATCTTTTTCATTTGCTTGAGCAACATTACAAGCTAAAAATATTGTTCTCTTATCTGAATCTTGATTTTGACCTTCTCTTGAAAAAATTGCATTTTGTCTATTATTATCATACTGCTTCTTTCTACACTCATTCATATAATGCCCATATTTTTTACAGTAGTGACATTGGACTTGAGATTTATCATACCTCTGATTTTGTGATTGATTCTGTGTTGGGTTTTGGCTTGAGCCTTGATTGCTGCCTCTTCCACTTGAGCTTGATAGATTGTATTTATCACCTCTGTAAGAGTTTCTTCCTCTTCCTCTTGATCTACCTCTGCCTCTTCCTTGATTGACTGAAGCTTGAGTTTTGAAAGCATGCTCCACTGATGTATCTGCTGACCTTTTTAGCCTTTGTTCATGAGAAACTAGAGATGCATACAACTCATCAACTGAGAACTGTGAGAGATCCTTTGTCTCCTCTATAGCAACTACAACCGGTAAAAATTTTGTGGGCAAACTCCTTAAAATCTTTTCAACAACTCTGGTATCTTCCATATTTTCTCCATGAGACCTAATTTGATTAACCACCCCAATGACTTGGGTGTAGAATGAATCTACAGATTCATTGTCCTTCATACATATTGTTTCAAAATCTCTTCTCAGCATTTGTAGCTTTGCTGTTTTAACTTTTGCCATGCCTTGATAGGCTGTTTGAAGTATGTCCCATGCTTGTTTGGACTTTGTTGCTGCTGAAATCCTTGGAAAAATGCTCTCATGTACAGCTTGAAACAGATAAAATAAAGCCTTTGAATCTTTCTTCCTTGTGTCCTTCAATAAGTCTTTCTCTGCTTGTGTTAAAGCATTGTATGCTACTGCATCTGCTGGCTCTGCAAATCCATTCTCTACTAAATCCCATATATCTTGTGAGCTAAATAGTGCTTTCATGGTAATTGACTAGTACTCATAATTCTTCCCATTAAACTATGGAATTTGTGGGTTTGTCAAGCTTGTGCTTACTGCCATTTTTAAAATTTACCCAGATAATCTGCTTTGATAAAATTGACTCTGATAATCAACTTGCTCTGATACCACGTGAAGGCCAGAGGCAGAAAAAAAAAATCACGCACAATAAAAATTTAAAACATAAAATATTATTTTCTAACACACAGAGCTGCTCTCGTAATTTTTTGTTTTTTCACATTCTAATTCTCTGTTCAAAAATAAATTACAATTACAAAATATATGCTGCAGGTAAAAAGTCACGTGAAAGATTTTCATGGATGAGAGGGAACGAAATAACATTTTAAATTCAAAATTACCTAACTAACTTTTCCCCCATCAAAATGCATTTAATACAATGTCCTTTTCATAATATTAAAACTTAAATATTAATTCCCTAGTAGTGGCAGCTTTTTCCATAGTTCCCCGCGGTATCACGATGGTTAAAATCTTTATTGCAATATTGCGGGCAACGGTTAGTTGACAGCCTGGTAAACAAAAGTAAACGGCTGGCGGTTAGAATAAAACAAACTTTTATGGAGTCTCCTGTGATATCGCGATGAATATTTTATTGATTGCAATATAGCGGGCATTGGTTGGAGGTGACGTCAGGCGGTTGACATAAAACAAAAAGACTACGGAAGTCTCCCGCGGTATCGCAATGGCTAAATTATTGATTGTGATATAGCGGGCAGTGGTTGGCGGGGACGGCGGAAGTTAGGGTTAATATTCCAACAGACCTTTTGGAAAAGGGAATAAGCAAAACCTTGTGCTTAGAGTAGGTTAATCTAAGATAATGTATACAAATAACTACCTATTAGCCTAAACTAAAATATTTATGGTTGATGGAATGTAATGATATCATATACTAAAACATAAATACTATAAATATAAGGTTATACTGATATTGTAGTTAGTTTACATTATTTGGTAAGTTAGATAATAGTGGGACCTCATTTTTGTTTTAAATTAGATCAAAAAATAATAGAGTGAGCCAACAAATTAGGAAATCTTAATATGTGTCTTAATTGCATTGTCTAAAACGTGTCTCGAGAGGTTATCTCTTAAGTAGTTTTAACGTGAGATTAAAGTTTAAGGGTAAGCATTTAGGAGGGGACCCAAATTAGGAAGATGGTCTACTATTTGCAAATTTAAAATAGTTCAGCTTGCTAAAATAGTGCTTCAATATGAAACCAAAGTTATTTGTAGTTAGGTCTACTATTTACATGCTTGGATGTTGGATTATCCTATGGTGGTGGAGCTTCCATTTTGAAACCTCTCCTTCAATCTTTCTTGTGAGAAATAGTTTCTAATGTTTTGAAAATTTGTCTAATGTAAAAACTACCTAGACAAATTTTCAAGTGTAATGGTTTATCATAAAGTCTTGACAGAGATGGATTTTAGCTACCTAAGAATACCTACTTCTATCTTTTTCTAGATACCAATATATCTAAATAAACTAAATATTAATTTTTATTGTTAACAAGAAGGCCTCTTGGTAAGTGATTTTCCTATAAAAAGGAAAAAATTCTTGCAACCTCAAGTTTTAGCACCTTCTAGTCAATAAAAAGTTTAAAATTAGCCTCAATCATCAACAAAGTCTAAGGTTTCTATTTATTCACAAGAGACAAATCAATCCCCTTTTGATACCAAAAATGTTAATAATCCTTCTATTATTCCTAAACCATTTTACGAAATGCCATGATAACAGATGGATGAAAACTTATAAGAATGAGAGAAGAAATGTCAAGGCTTTCTCAAAGTGAGAGTGGCTATATATTGTCCCAAGGTTTTCACTAGTTTGAAGGTTTGCTACAAGAGGAAGATCATATCATCTCCCCTCTACCATGATTCATAATTTTTTTCTTCAAAGGTATGAGGTATTTCTATCCACATCATAAATATGGAGTTAAAGATGCAATTGTTAAGTGGAAAATTAATTTTTTTCCTCCTAAAGTTAAACTTAATGGTTTCCTTTTTCTTCTTATTGATTCAACATATGAAGAGATTCTAATTTTCTTCATTCATCACATGGAAAATGTGTGGAGCTATAGTTGATTTTTCCTCATAAGTCTATAACTTTTTCATTGATAAAAGGGAGGATCCATCATATAGTTGTGTGTAGGATCTTTTCTAGTAGTGAATCAATTGGATTTTATTATTTCGTGCTCCTTATATTGTGAAGGATATAAGTAAGTTAATGGTGTATATGTCTAAAAACCTTTCTAATTTTGATTGGGTTATAAAATATGATTTTAAGATGGTGGGAAATCATAATGATCCTAGTTTTCTTAGCCATGTATTAATTTCAGTAGTGAATGATTTGATAAATAGTTGTAATGTTGTAATAATATTTGAGTTATACATCCAATTAACAAAAGTTTTAGTCATGAAAATAATCAATACACTTGGTCTAACTATAGATTTGTGGATCAAAGAAATATTAGTGGACTTAATAGATTATGCATATCCTGAATAGTCATGTAGTTGAAGATATATTTGGTCATACCTTTTTTTATTAGATTATTCCTATGCTCTCTTATATCATTTTTCTATCATCTATACCTTTTTAGGAGCTAAAATTACAAGAGTGGTTTCTAAGTTAGCATACAAGCTTCATACTTCAAATCTAAAAGAATTCTCTTTTCTAGCCACTCTTATCATATTTTTGAATCTTATTCCCTAGCTAAATGAAGTAGATTATTATAGTAAATAGTGGCACTATGCTATTATATAATGTACTAATTTCTTCTATGCTTTTGGTAAGAAATTAAGCTAGTAGTGAAATTCTAAAGAAAAATCTCTTCAAGGGAAGGTTTAACCCACCAAAAAATTATTTAATACAAATGTAAATAATATCAATGTACAATGTTTTTTTAGGCTCCTTAGAAACTCAAATTTAAAAAGTGAACATTTATAAGAGACAAAGAGATAAAATTAGGTTCATATTACACTAGGTAAAAGAGCTTAGCAAATTCTCATAATACTTATTCAATCTGGACTATAAACATAACAAGTATATTTGAGCTATTTAAGATGAAACTAGTTATATTCATACAAATATAAAAGAGATATTTCTTTTTCATTAGTATTCTTAGAGAATATTCACATTTGAAAGGCACACTCTTAGTTTTGAAGACAATTTTAAAGATCATATTCCCAACAAGGCAGATAGTGAAGGTAGTCACTTTTTAGACAATTGAAAGTGGCGTGTTTTCAATTACCTCTAATAAAATTCACAAAATTGGTGGATTTTAAATATATTTTTATCAAACAATGGGCATTATACTAAATAATACTATTATTTTTTATACTTTAAGGCTCTAAATAAAGGTCAATTAGGGCCTAATACTGCCTCTCCTTTGTATCCCATTAATTTTATTAACACTTCCTATAAATTCTTTGTGAAAGACATAAATATAAGGATTTTAAAACATTTATGAGAGTAGATTGTGATGTTAGAATAAACTAGGTTCCTTTGTAGGAGATTTATCCTCCTAAAAAATAGAAAAATGGAAGGGATCCTACATCACAAGTCCTTAGAACAATAGGATTCAAGGCCTTTTACTAGGGTTTCATTGATATGGAGATCAAAAAAGGTGTATAGATTGAATTTCGACATGAAGGTGAGCCAATCAAACCTAGATATCCATCCGTAAGTGAAGTGAAATATATTAGAACTAATTTTTCCTTGACTAACCTAATTTGATTGTGTCATAATTATTGATGTGGATGTCAATAAAAAACCAATAGATAGATAAACTCTCATAGGTGTACTGTGGGAACTTATCTTTCTTGAAAGAAATCACTAGGAAAACCTAAATCTAAGGAAAAATCATCTTCATCCCAAGACACATTTATGTCAAGTCTTGCTGCACTAGGTTTACTTAGGGTTCATTTTGATAATGTTGTTAAACATGAGGGGTAAATGGTCATTAACTATTTTTTAGAGATCATAGAGATAAAACATAATCTCAGTCTGATCATTCAAAAGCTTTATGAAATCAAAATATTTGCATCAGTATTTTATGAAATTCAAATAACTTGCATACATTCAAGTAGATTTAGCATTAAGCATTGAAAAATTTCATGGAATCAAAAGATTTGTAATTAAAATCCATTCTTTTATCATTTTTAGAACATTTTTTAGAATATAAAACATCTATTCTAAAATAAAGCATACAAAAATTAATGAAAAGGTAAAATTTCTCCTAGGTATTATCCACGCATGCCTCATGAAATAACCAAACTAGAGAAAACCATTCCATACGTCACCGGATTGCTTCACATCTAGGCATAAAATGATGCAAGATTTTAAAGAAAAGGGGACTATTTCCCACCAAATAGTGTCGGTATACACCCTTAAACAACACAACACATAGTCTTGTCCAATAGGAACACAAAATCAACTACGTAAGACTTCATTTCAAGAAATAGCTTTGAAATTGACTTTGATATAATTAGTTAAATTCTAATGAAACATACCTATTTTCAGTCTGGAATAAAATAGGAAACAAGAAAAGGAATGAAACTTGAAAACATTTGGTTCTCTAACATCCACAAATTATAAACTTGAAAAATAAAATAAAGCATAAAATGCCCTTTAATAGGAACAAGGCCCCAAAGAGTTTAAACTTAGTCCCATCAAAGAGAATCAGAGAAATAGATTTAAATGCATCATGTGGCAGGTGATAGTTTTTATTAGAAATTTCTAGAAAAATTCAAAGAAATTTTGAATTCTTCATCAATAGTAGTCTTCAAACTTTGGGATATAGGTCGCCAATACTTTGCACAAAGATAGGATTTTCAACACTTTTCAAAACCTCCGGGACCAACTACCTTTATCACCTAAGTGGGAACAAACCTACAAAATTCATTTCAAAACTATATTATTGCACAAAATGTCTAGCATATGATCTCTAACCGTCTACTCTTCCTCATTGAACTTTGGCTCTAAAGACTCATCTTCACCTCTCCTTTGTTAATATTATCAAAAATCAATCAACACTTGATGCATACGTTCTTTTGAAATGCCTTGGATCACTTTCCAACTATATTTATGCCTAGCACACACTTATGATATTTGAATGATGTTTTCATTTCTCTACACTACTACCTCTATCTCATATTTAGTCATAGCATTCCTACACTTTATGATTTCATCTATAACCTCCTAACTTAATGACTGAATAGGATCCCCATTCACCTTTTCAGTCCATTCCTTGAAAGCTTCTACTTCTTTATCATCCTTTCGTAAAGTGCGGGATCATATATTTTTTGAGCTAGAATTTAAATAAAGCTCTCATCTTTATCCATCAACCTCTTACATGTCTCACTGACATTTTCAAATTCTTCTACACATTGTAGCAACGTGTCACTTTTCCAATTCAATTGCTTTCTCTAATTCTCAAATACCGTAACTTATTTTCTCATGATTATCTTCTCATTCACCAACTCTTAGATATCCATCTAAAGATATTTTAGCCTCTGCCTCTCAACATTAGTCCGTTCTTGGAAAAATCAACATTCACCTTCAAGTATTTTGCACTTATCACACCAACGGTATTATTCCTCATGCTTCTCAATTGCATTCCTCATTATCTCTTCCCCTTTATTTACTAGGTACTCCATCCATTCTTCAAATATTCTTACCTTATGGTGTAGTACTATAATGGAATCTACTTGCTCCTTAGACATTAGTACTAGATTATATGGCAATTCAGTTTGTGTTTGACTCGATTGGGCTAGTGACTTGATGCAATTATCTATGAAATAAATCCATTGATTTAACTCTATTTACTTATGCTTACTCTTATGTACTCTGGTGATAGTTGTTTCTAAATTCACTTTCACCTCTTCAAATTCCTATCCCCATGATTAATGTCCTACATCAATTTTTGTCACCCTATAATACCTAGGTGCTATTTTATGCATACTCTTATCTCCTATCGATGCAGCTATTTGGACATTTCTCTCTCCATCTATATTCCTCTTCATAGCATTTCATGTCTTCACTCTAACTCTACGATTAGGCTTCTCTACTTCTTGTATTAAACTTCTGAGATCTAGAGGCACGGGTTCCACCTGCAATGGTAGAGCCATTTTATTGACTAGCCAATCATGTGCTTCTTCGTTCTATTTTTCCTATTCATTAATATCTCATTCTTGATGATCTATATGACCAAGAAATTCCTATCTTGAACTTTCAACATTACATGTTACAACCCCTTGAAATTGAATACCTTCTATCCTCATTGGCATGGATTTTGGATTACCTTGGTCTATCACTATCTCTTCCTTTTCGAGACTCAATCTTTTTTGTCTTTCCATGTCCTCAATGCCATTGCTTGGAGTATTATCTTCCTATTTTCCTAAAACATCAAGGTTATCATCAAATGTGAGTTTACTTCCCAATGTCTGTGAGGACTCTATATTTTCATTCTTATCCCAAATTTGTCCTATTTTCTTAGAAGCCTATGGTTGCTCAACATTATTTTTATTTTGTCCTTGTGGAAGCTAATCATCAACTATATCTTCTTTATCAATATTACCAATGGGGTTCTAACCTACAATATCCCCTATTCCTCTTTCATCCATTTCTTTGGGGTTTCCTACTTTTGGAGTAAGTGATCCTCTTATGAAATCTTCTTCTTCTTTGTTTCTAGTATATGACCATTTTTTCAATACTTCTTCCACTCCTAGCTGCATCATAGGACCTCCTTTAAAATTTATTTTCCTCAAATTGTTTCATCTTGGAATTTAGTTTCTCCAACTATCTTCTAACTTCTTCTTTAGTTTGTTGAAAATATTCCTCTTGAATTATAGGATTCCCTCTCAGGGCTTGTCTCATTTCTTCCATATTGACTGAAGTTGGAGAAGAAATTTTTTATCTGCTACATTATGTGATGCATATCTTGTCTTACCACATGTCCATGTTTTCATTCTTACCTCCTTACAAGTCATAGGTTGAGCCTTTAGATTTATTATGGAAGAAAATTTCACCTCTGGTGTCTCCATTACATTGGATAGATTGGGCACAATCTCTTTATGCTGGCCAGGTCGAATCCTTAAAATTATTTGGCTTGAAGTATCAATAATTTCTTCCTCATTGTGCTTAGCTATCCATGTTTCTATAATATTTCTTTTCTTTTTAGTAGTCCCTCCATACCTTGACTCATCTACTAACTACTAATTTATCTTGACATTACATGGGTATGCGGACTCTTTCCCAAATTCTTTCAATGCTTCATTATAACCATTAATATAGTACTAGTTAAGTATATGTAGATACATTCTTTGAAATCACCTTGATGGTTACTATCTCCATATTTGTATAACTTGGGTTTGGGATTGGTTCACCAATTTTTTTTCTATGTCAAAAAATTTATTGAACACCTCACCATTATTTGTATCCAGTTGCATCATGAAATCTAAGAAGCCTTGATTCTTGTAGTGGAAACCTCTAGTATGACCACTTCCTTAAATCATACTCATCCATTCTAGTCACAAAATTTTATTTGTTGCATACCTAGGTAACATGAAGGGGTTTCCTAAGAATCCTTCCACCCTAATATAGATGAAAGTGATAAACTAGAAATTCTGTGTAGAAACACACAACGATGAGTCGATAGGTAGAGATGTATAGGAGAGGGATGGGAGATGCTAGATGCCTATGCCAGATGCAGAGAAGAGGAACAATGTAGGATGCAACAATGTAGAGAATAATAGTCAATAATGTAACCATAACCAAAACATGAAATCCATAAATGAAAAAATGAAAGCCATAAATCAAACAAGATTGGTTTCAACAACCACTTGGACACAAAAAGCTACAATACAAGCTAACCTATATAGTAATAATTGACAAAAACTCCATAATCTAGACAATTTAATTCTTACATATATATATATTGATATTAATAATCTAGACAATAATTAATAATACATTTAATGTAAATAAACATAGAATGAACAACATGTATCATTTTATTCTATTGAAACCATAAGTAGAAAATGAAACCCATAAAATAGAGCCTTTTCAACAACACCTTCTACAGAATACAACAATATAGCTAAAGTAACAAAACTGTAATCAACAATGCCCAAGTGGAGGTAACACAAAGCATATACAAGATAGAGAAATTGAAATAAGCTAGTGTGCACAAGATAACTCTATGCAAAATAAATGAGTGTAGGATAAGATAGAGAACAATAATTAGTAAATTTTTTGATCTTTTGTCAGTAGTATGGCTTTGAAAATTGAGACGAGATAGGATTTTGAAGCAAACCCCATCAAAAGCAATGTCAAATGGAGCCTAAGAGAAAGTGAATTAAAATTAACTATTTTATTCCATGGAAAGCATAGCCTAAAACACATGAATTCTATTTGAATCTTACATTAGAAATATACAGATGTCTACATTAAATATATAAAATAAAACACAACAAAATGAGTTGTGGTTTCTAGCCTTACATATTGGGCCATGGAGCCTCATGGGCTATCACCAAACTGCTGAGTAGGGGTATATGGTCTTGACAACTATGATCAAGGCTAGTATGAATTTTGATTATAACAATCAAAATTGAGTCTAGTGGGATGAAGTTGCTATATGACCATTGCATAGAAGGATTGTTTTGGCTACTAATGAGTATAAATAAAATCATTGGAATCCACATTATGGTTTGAGTATGATCCAGAAGAATAAGAGAAAAGTGGATATATTAGTCTAGTGGTCATTTGTAATTCATAGACAACATGTAAACCAAGAGATGTGAAAGTTGATTATTTTATAACATACAATTTTCTATGAAGTTGTAATGCGAGCAATGAAGTAAAAAAAACTTAGACATACCTAGTGTATGTTGTAGAATGTACTGTGAACATAAGAAAGTAGCACCCAATGTCTACCCTACCATATTTGGTCATGGAGTTTCATGCACTCTCACCAAACCCCCAAGCAATGAAAAATAAATTGCCAACCATTGGCATCAATGGTGAAACCAATGTCTAGGCCACTGCTTACGTAATGCAAGATCTAAATTGAAATAAAATAGTGTGTAGAAGAGAACCCTATGCAAAATAAATGAATGTAGTGTAAGATAGAGAAAAATAATTAGTAAATTTTTTGGTCTTTTGTGAATAGAATGGCTTTGAAAAGTGAAAGGACACAACATTTTGAAGAGCACCCCATCGAAAGAAATGTCCAATAAACCCTAAGAGAAAGTGAATTAACATTAAATATTTTATTCCATGGAAACCATAGCCTCTAACATATGAATTCTAATTGAGTATTATGTTAGAAATATATAGATGTGTACATAAAATATATTAAATAAAACACAAAAAAATGAGTCTAGTCTAGTGAACATCTATATTTGAGAGAGAATGTGTAAATCAATAGATTTTAAGAGCTCTATAATGTATACTACAAAATATGTAGTACACATGTAATGCAAGGTATGAAATAAGTAAAATTTAAGCATACTTGTGCATGTGGTACATTCCAGCAACCAGGGAAGAATACAAGGGGTGGTGTGCACCCTACCACTTTGATCAATGATAGAAGGAATGTTTTGGCTACTAATGAGTATAAATTAAATCATTGGAATCCACATTATGGCTTGAGTATCATATAGAAGAATAAGAGAAAAGTGAAAATATTAGTGCAGTGGTCATCTCTAATTGATACACAAAATGTAAACAAAGAGATGTGAAAGTTGATTATTTTATAACATACAATTTTCTATGAAGTTGTAATGCGAGGAATGAAGTAAAAAAAACTTAGACATACTTGGTGTATGTCGTAGAATGTACTGTCAACATATGAAAGCAACAGCCGATGTCCACCCTACCATATTGGGTCATGGAGCATCATGCGCTCTTACCAAACCCCCAAGCAAGGAAAAATAAATTGCCCGCCATTAGGATCATTTGTGAAAGCAATGTCTAGGCCACTACTTACTTAATGCAAGCTCTAAAGGCATCGAAAGCTGCACATATGATGATTATTTGGGTTGAGTATGGTTGCAAACATGAAAGAATAATTCAAAATTTAGTACACTAAACACATACCATTGGTAGAAGATAAATCAATCAGAAAATATAAAGACTTATAGAATTCATAAGAAATTCTATGAAATGAAGTTGAAGTAGAAGAGTAGAAGAAAATAAAATGTACGCATACCTTGTGCAGGAAATGAAATGGAAGATTGAGAGACTAAGGGAGGTGTGGTTTGCACCCTTCCACATTATGGCATCAAGCATCATGGATTCTCACCAAACCTCTAAGTAGAGTAGTTTTTTCTTTGAAAATTTAAACTATACATCAGTGCATAGATTTGCAATATAAAATATTGTCAAGGGAATATCATTTGGAACAAGGGAGATTAGAAGTTTAGTACAACAAACATGTATCATTACTAAAAAATATTTAGATAAGGAAGTATAAAGAGTTGTATAATTTGTAAAGAATAATACATAATATATGTGGAATAAAATAAATGTTATAAACAAGATGTAGGTATACCTTTTGCAAAGTGCAACAAACAATATGTGGAAAATTGAATATAATTTTCTTTTGCAACCTGCTAATTTTATTAACATGAAATCACTATTATCTTGTTTATAAGAATATATAGAGTTGCAATATTTGTCACAAAGAACTTTGAATGTAATTAGAAAAGAATAGATGGAAAGAATGAGATACAACCTTACCTTGTATACAAATATAGTACAGTTTCAACTTGAAGAACATGGAAAATTTGTGAGCATAAAGGTATTAACAATTATAAACATTTGCAGTAACACCTAGAAATGTTCCCAATCTAAATTTGTTAGAATCTAAAAGTGCTAGAAAGAAATAATTCAACAACGATATCTATGGAGGTGAGAATATTTTGGTAAAGCATAGGAAGACATTGAGACCAAATTGAAATTTAGATAATGGATGTTTGTTGCTGGAAAGAAGGGGAAAGAGTAAGCAATAGAACTTGAATAGGAACTTCTCACATTGATGTCTATATAACTAAATAGAATTGGGAATAAAGGGCATTGTAAAAGAATTGAGACAAAGAGGAAAAGGAGAAGTGGCGTAGGTACCATGGAAAACAAAAATATTTCATGATGGTGGAAATGTAGCCAATTGTTGGAGACATTCCTCTTCTTTTATTTGAAGTGCATTGTATTTGTTGGAATGCATCCTAGAATACCTATCAAAAGAGAAAGGTGGATCTATGTGTATTCCTTCTAATGATTTAACATGAGAGAGAGTTGTGAATGTTAGTCCCTACCTTTCTTTAGTTCCAATATCTACTATATCTTTCTCTAGTGTTAAGCCTTGAGATTTATTGTTTATGATAGCCTAGGCCATTGTAAATAGGAGTTGTCTTCGGCTATCTCATGTGATTGGGATAATGGGGATGAATCTTGGATTCTCCTAATCCCATGCTAGACCAATGTAATTATGTAATTCAATAACATATTCAGGTAGTTGAGGTGGTTTAGCACCCATAGCATATACAATAGCCTTCACTAAACCCAAGGATCCATTCACCAGGCCAGCTGGTACCCAAATATTTGTTGTCAACATTACTTGTTGACCATTTGCAAGCAACATTTCAACTTGAAGTTGTTCATCATTAGCATAATCAAGTGCATTTTGTTGGGAAAATTCAGTAGCACTAATTGCAATTGGAACATTTAATTGTTGTAGCATTTTCCTATTGTGCAAAGCAACCAAGCTATTAGTGGGGAATAAGTGGATAGCTTGATCAAAGTCTTGGTTTTTCTTAGATGTAAGCATGGATTTTGTTTGATTCATAAGAAGTTGCCAATTAGCTAGGGATTTTTGGTAGTTTCTCATATTCAGAAGGAGCATATTACAAAACTATTGTTGTGATTAAGATTGCCCATGTTGGCAGAAGATAGTGTCAAGTGTAACAACAATATTAAAAGTGTGCCAAACTACCAATGCTATGGAACGAGAACTATAGATAGGATTTTTCATAATAGGGAGTAGTTGTGCCAAGTCACCCACAAGTATATTAGAAAAACCACCAAATGCATACAAATTCCTTGAAGGGAATGCTTGCCACAATTAGCTATCTATTTTTAGAAGCAACTTGGGCCCCAAGAAAATCATTTCATCAATTAGCATGTATTGAATATGTTTGAAGTATTCTTGCAATATGGTCAATGGCTGTACTTTCAATGGATTCATATCTTTTATTGGCATGTGAAGAGTAGTATGCACTATGGAGGCACGAAAATTGTAAGTAGCCACACCCATTGGTACCAAAACAAGCAAAGGGTTCATTTTTTGGATTAGTGATCAATTTAGTGCTCTTTGTATCTTTTCAATCAAGAATGATTTACCTATACTAGCAGATCCTTGAATGATCATATGAAGTAAAGGAAATGAGGGCAGACCAAGGTGATGTTGTTCAATGATTCTCAAAGAAAGCTCTTGTCTAGGAGATAGTCAATGATAAAGGGCTGGCATTGCAAAGGAGGAAAGGTTGTCTTCAGGTGTATATAATTTACTTATTGTAACAAAATATTTGGTAATACTATGAAGTTTCTCTAGAAAATTGTGGTTGTCCCATCTATGGTGCAGGTCAAAGTCCTACCAACCCAAGAGTTGTAGTTGTTCAAAACAAACATTATTTGTGGCACCAAGTCCAGAGAGAAAATCCCTTTCATATTTTTTTGTATCTGGTGGACACTGTGCACTATTAGAATCTCTATCACTACCCTCCTCAATTGCAGCACAGTCACTAAGTCTTTTCACATGTCAAGCAACATAGCCAGCAACATGAAGTAGCCTCCAATTTTGTGTTATGATATCTCTTGTAAGCCCTATGTCAGCCTCCATATTTTAGAAAGGTTTGTATAGCAATAATTCTGACCAACAAAATGTTTCATAGGCATCACCTTTTTCTAGGGGGTGGTCTTGAAAAGCAGGTAAACAATGATGATTGCAGGTTATGAGCGAGCACACCAGGCTAGGCCTTTACGATTTTTGTGATATGTATAGAGTCATGCTAAATGAATAGGGGATATCGCCTCCATTTCAAGTGGTCTTTGCATGTAGGAATGAATATAAGCACTGCCAATCTCATCACCATTGTCAACTGTTTTCAACCAATGGAAAGTCTTCCTACTAATGTTTAAAGACAAGAAATGCAAACTTGAGATGACAAGGGGAAAATTTTGTAGCATATGGCATGTTTCTTGTACACCAATGTCATGATCAACAACCAAATTCATCATGAATTTTTTGCAAGCCTTTGTAAGATATCAATATATCTTTCATATTTTTTCTTAGACTTTGATGCATATTTGGAAATGTAGTTTAGGACAATTTTTCTAGACAATATTGACTGGAAATCAACATTTTCTTACCAAATTGCAAGGATTTCATGGTTGTGGATATTAACACACTCATCATTTCTTTCTGGTTTGTATTTTTTTTCAATTCACTATCAATTGTCAATGTCGATGATGGTTGTGTATTCCATGGAGCTTTGTAGTGACATTGTAGTTGTTGGCCTTTTTTTGTCAAGCAAGTGTATTGAGTGTACTTGGTATGCCTTTGAACCATGTTTAACAACTATTCATAGTCCACAATTGGATCCATAGAAGAAATTTATGTAGCATTAAGCAAGCATGGGTGATCCAAGGCTGAGTGGTGCATCCTTGATATTAGTTGCTCTCGGGCACAAGGGTTCCATGCTAAAACATAGTGATCAAAGAATTATTTTTCTTGTTAAAGATCATGAGGGTTGGACCAATCGAGTATGTCCATTTTTTAGGCCTTTGGTAGCCACAAGAAAAAATTTACATGTGTTGACCCATGATGTTTCCACTCATACCTATACCAATAGTCCTTTTTGTGGAAAAGTTTCTCAATAACCTCTTCATTGAAAATAGTGAATTGCAGGTGCATGTAGAAGGCTATTATGTGTAGGTTTTGCACAATTTTCTCTATGAGGTGTGCTTAGGAGTATGGTGAATCAAATTGGGTATTGGGTTCAATCACCTTATGTAGATTAGACCATTTTGTATTTGTAGATCTCAAAGTGAAGAAAAGAGTTGGTGGATCATTCTTGCAAGCTCTTGTTGGCTCTTGGACCAATATGAGTGGGTTCCTCACAAGGATGCACCAAATCAAACAAGCTGGTTTTCCATTTGGGTGTTTGGTTTCTGAAGCAGCTACCACAAAGCAAGAACCGACATTGGGATTCTTTCCTCCAAGTTTGTTTTCATAAAAAATGATGTTGATTATTAGCTTCAATGTCTCATTATTAAATTATAAATGTAATATCTAAATTTGACATGCCTTCCAAATCTATTATCATAGTATCTCATCAAGTGCAAGGCATATTCATGTAATTAAACCTATATTGTTCTCAATTGTAGTGGCATTTCCATGCCAGTTGGGAACAACATTGGAAAATCCGTACTTAATAACCCTTCTATATTATATTCATTGATAGGGCAAGAATCTATTTAGGGCCAAGGCAAGGTTATTTGAGTAGTCTTTAATTTGTAAGGAATCTCTAATTTCTTGGAATTATTGAGGAGGCTTGGGCATCAACAAAATAAATGATGACAAGTCTTGAAGGTCAACTTCCTCATCAACAACACTTTCTATAGTTGCCATTGCTTCATTTGGGCCATGCCTCGGTTCTTCCATTCTGTGCAAGAGATCAGAGATGTTAGTAATTATAGGAGAATTTTTTTTTTAAAGCATCACAATCTATTACAGCATCACTATAGTATGGGTCATTCTAAATTTTATAAATTAATGCAGCCATGACATTATGTTTGTCAACATAGAAATCATATTTTATCCCATGCATGCCAATTCTTCGCACATTGACAACTTCAAGATCATGTAGCTGACACGACAACAAAGTTGTAATGCTAGTGATGTCTTTTGAGAAGTGTTGATGGTGATTTTATGCACTTCTCAACACAGGAAGTGCATAGGCGCACTACCTCTCTTGAAAGAAAATCTCCCATAATCGAATTGCAGAACACTATCCCAAGGTCTCTCAGATGTCAGGTCATGACAGTGCTTAGATACCTCAGTAGTTTGATGTGATTTGCTGGAATCACAAGGCGGTCTTATAGAAAATACAAAGTGTGGACACAAAGCATGAAGTTGGGTCTTGGAATGGAATCCTTAGGATGGGAAATTGTTATGCACCAGCTGTAGGTTCAGATAGCAATCTTAGACTCCATTTAGTTATTGGATTTGGCTATACAATGTGCAATGAACCTTGCTATTGGTTAGTTACTGAAAAAAGGAAAAGAGTGAAAGGGAAGAAAAGTTCCTAAGTATGAAGCTTGCTATGAATAGTGACAATGGAGTTCCTACAATGGACAATTCCTCAAAACAATGTCCCACTTAACCAGGGATTTCACAGTATCATAGAAATTGTGATATCTTCTAAGGGATGTGGATGTTTCATCCTTCATCCACCACATACATGCATGAATCAAAGATAAAGATTTAGGGTAGCTTTTCAATCAAGTCAAGACTAACTTTGCATAGCTATCTACCTTCAGCAAACAACAAAAAGTATGGACTAAGGGATCATCAACAAGGAAAATTTTCATAATCACCCAACAGCATTCCTAAGATTTATCCAAATAAAGCAAATAGCTAACTAAAAATCCATAAGATCTAAGTTAAACATGTGAAATTGGAGAATGAATCAAGCCACATGGGAGAAACCAAGAAATTACACCAAGTCAATGATATTTCTTATAAATTTCTACAGCATGCCTTTACAACAACTCAACTCTCCCTTTTGCAAATGAGGGGAGTGCTCTATTTATAGTTTTCCAAAAGTTAAATGAATGGCCAAGATTCATTACAATTGTGTGGCCAAGATTCATTACAAAATAGGGTTTCACCTACCCCCAAATAGATTTACAATTTAAAATACATTCCTGTCTCTTCCCTATTTCGTCATCTAATGGGTGACACTATAGCTTTTCGTCCTGTAGCTAATTGTTGTTTTCTTGGCTGTAGCTACTCCTCAGGAAGGTCTTCTTCTTTGGCTGGGTTGTCCTCTTGCTCCTCGGAAGCTGCGTGCTCAATGTACTTGAGGATGACGGCCTGGAGCTTGTCGATTTTAAAAGATTTCACACCGCAATGCTTGGTAGCTCCACTCCTTAGCATTCTCTTCCAGCCTTTTCCAGTCTTTGTCATACTTTGAGCCTTGATCTCTTAACAACTATGATCGGTCGAAGGCACGGGCAGCAAAACTCAGGAACTCCGTTGTGATTTCTCCGGCTGTCTTGTTCGTTCATCTTCTCCTGGAAGTATGGCTTGATCTTCTCAGCATCCATTTGCACTATGGGCATATCATAGCCCATCATCAACCTGAGATATTCAGCGCATTCCGCCCGAATTTCCTTGATCCACTCGATATCTGGATCTACCTTGTTCAGGATTTGCTCCAACCTCTCCTTTCGGTTGATGAGGTCTTTGCGCCACACATCCACAAGCCAATGATCTTCTTTCTTCAGCTCTAGCTTCTCCTCCCACGTGGCCTCAGGCGTTTGAAGGATGGCTTCGACTCTTGGGAAGGTGGAGTCGTAAATTGCAGGGAAATTGGTGCATAGTCTCTTCGTGCTCTCCAGGGACTGGATCAGGGCCAAGAACTTGTTGGTTGTCCGCACAGCCCTACTGATTCCCATGTTTCTGACATAATCAAACCTGTCGGAACCAATCCTTGGTGGTTTTCTCCAAGTTCTTCCTTCTCTCCATCTTGTCAATTTGTTCTTTGGAGAGCAACTGCGGTGTGGCTATGGAGGTGGTGGGCAGGTCATCCACTCAGGACCATTGCTGGATATAATCTATTAACACTGCAACCTGCACCTTGAGCTCATCCTTGGAGACCTTGTCCTACTTTATCAGGTGCACCACCGTGGCCATCGACTCCTCCAGGTGCTCAACCTTTTGCTCCCTAGTCGCTGTCTCCAAGTCAATAGTGGAGATATTGTAGCTCACCCCTGCTTGGCCAATAGTAGGCATCACAATCTGTGTCGCTCGGGAGCCGGAAGCGTCCATCGTTATCCTAGATCAGACCTTGGGCTTCGTCTCTTTCTTTGTCATGGTTAGGGATCAAGCCAAGATGGCCTCCAATCTCGCCCTTGGGTCCTTCAGCACAGGGGTTGTCTTCTCAAGTTATTTTTCCAGCCAATCAGGCATAGCAAATTTATCCCCGGGCGCATCATGGCTGCCCTCACTTTCTCAGTTAGAGGCAAGACTTCTGCCTCCTTTTCCTTTTGGGGCTCCTCTTTCTCTTTAGTAGCATCCTCTTCCTCTTCGTCAGAGTCGCGAATGAACATGAGGCATTTGATGGGCAACTTGGTGGACAATTGCCGGGTGGGACTTTCTTCTTTTGTTGTCTCTTCTTCTTTCTTCTCTTCCATAGCCTCGGCCTTGGGGCTCTTGACAACATGGGTTTTAGGCTCTATCAAATCTTTTATCTGCTACTCTTCTGGTAGTTACCCTTCTTCACCATGTGGTGACTCTTCTGCTTCCTCCCCAACGCTCTTTAGCTACTGTGCCATCTCCTCCTTAAGGTCCTCGTCGAAAGTCTAGATGATTTCCTTTGCACCTGAGCCATCCTCTTCATCTCTGCTCCCAGAAGAGCCTGTCTCCTCTCCCTCATAAACCACCCTGTCGATGGTTCGTTGCTCGTACTCGGGGTGCTCATGATATTCATCGGCCTCCTCCTCTATAGGCTTTGAGGCTTCCCGTTTTTGCTCCTCCAACTCCTTCGAGATTTGCATTGTAGCCTCCATGGCCGGCGGCCCTATTGGCGGTTGTGAAGGCTAAGCAGTTGCAAGGACCTGGGTGAGGGCTGCTTGGAGAGCTAGATTCATTAAAATTTGGGAAAGCTTAGGGGGGAGGTTTTGCATATGTCTCGTAATAGCCTCAGGCATAGTGGCAGTAGGAATGGGAGATGTTATTGTTGCCAGAGGGAGGGATGTAATGGGTGACATGGCAGCAGAAGAGGAAGGGGGAGTGGTCATGTCGGAAGAGGAGTCAATGTTAATTATTGACCCGGCTGGGGACAAAGGGGAAAGATGGACAGAAATGTCCACCGCTGGTGGAGATGAGGTGACCGCGGCCAGGGAGGCAGGCGGTGCACCAGGAGGGGCAGGGAGAAGGAAGGGAGGCTGCAATTCTATTGTAGCCACTGTCTGTTTGAGCCTCTTGGGAGATGAGCCTCCCGTTTCTTTCTTTGCTTTCTCTTTGGGGTCTGTAGACTGCACAGTCTCTATTCCCTTTCTCTTCTAGGACCTAGTGATGGGAGGAGACTTGGAGGTCCCGCCAGTTGACGTGCTGGCAGTAATGTCTTCCATGGCACTCGGCTCGCTCTTGAGCCCTTCATATGTTAGGACCATGCCTTGTTGCTTCAGATAGGCCACCTGCCCATCGACCCACTCCTTAGTACGAGTTATGATTGGTTGGGTGATGGTGTCTAGGTCATCGACCTCTTGTTCGTCCTAGTCGATCAATGGTATTGGCAGGTTAGCTATTGCAGGGTACATCGGGTGCATGATCATGGACTCATCTTCTTCGACTTGGTCCAGTACTGGGAATGGCTACACTCTTCTCAGAAACAACACCGTCATGCGCATGTAATGCCTTGCGCGTACCTCCTTGTCATCCTTGCAGTCAGCCCAAAAGTCTTCAATGTGGTATTGGTGGGCATATGCTGGCCCCAATGCCTTCTTGACGTGGTCGTGAGGGTCCATCTGTGGGTGCATGGTGTACCAGTCAAAATGATATTCCTTAAGCTCCTTCTCATAATTACTGGCACATTGAGAAGTCTGTAACTCGTACAGGCCCTGGCTGAGGGTCATGGGATAGGGGATCCCTGCTACATGCTTATTGTTGAAGATGGTCTGGATGTGTTGGAGCTGCCGGGAAAGCTCCAAGAGGATGATCCTGTCATTTGGGTACCGCGGCAATCTGTTCGGCCATTCCGTGAAACCTTGGGCCCAGATGTAGGTAAACTTGGGAAATTGGATAAACAGGAAAGCATATTCTTTTAAAAGTGCCCTGGCACTGTGGGAGACTCTCCTCTCGAAGTCTCCGGCAATCAATCTGATGATATGGCCAATGAAGGCATCATTGACCCGACAGTACTCCTTCTTGAAGTTGCGGTACTAGAGTTGAGGGTACTTGTCAAACAGCTTGAGCCCTCATCTGTGCCCCTGATCTGGTGCCACAAATAGTCCGCTGTATTGTCTTTGACCTGCCAGGGAGTACACCAGGTAGGAGGTCATGTAAAACTTAGAACTCTTCTTAACATTGACAAGCTGCTCATGGAAGTAGTTGCTAATGATGCCTCCCCAGTCGAATGGGACCTTGGTGCTAACGTCCTCATTCCCCTACAGGATCTGCTCAATGTAGTAGGCCACCCACATTTGGAACTAGGCGGCAGGTGGGAGACCCATGACCCTACTCAGCATAGTTACCAGGTCGTGGTAGTCTTCGTGGAAATCGCTACGAAATAGTTCGTGGGGAACCTTCGCAGCGCTGCCCCATTTCTCCTTAAGCCAAAGGAGGTTGATTGATTTCTTACACCCTGATGGATTAGCATCCCATGCTGCTTGGCATTGTTCTAATGTGGGGACCTCCAGGTGTGGGAACGTGGGAATGTGAAATGTTTCGATAATCCCTTCTAGCAACATGTCAGCGAGGATGTTCCCCTCCTTATCCACAATTGTTCTGGTGTCAGTTTGATAGGCTTCTCGGCAAGCCATCACTAGTTTAGGTGCTACGAGCGAGGTAGGGAAACCGCCAGCCTTTGCAATTCTGCTCTGTCATATTAGTCTGGCATTTTTCGTTGTCGGGTTGACCTTGACCCTCTAAGTGAATTCATTTATGTCAACTTGGCCAATGTTTGTATCTGAAATCTCCTTCCAGTCCATTGAGACCTTCGATTGGAGCGGCTCACCCTAGAACTGAAACTTCATTTGATCTTTATCTTCTTTTCCCTAAGGGGTCTTTCCTGGCTTTTTGCCCTTATCCTTTTCGGCAGAGGCCCCTGAAGTTCCGGTAGCTGATTCCATATATCCTGTAAGCAAGGGCAAAGTCAGCACAATAAAACATTAAAGCATTCACATTAGTCCATATTTCAAGCATAACATCTAAATAATCAATTAAGTATATCATAAATCTTATCTCTAGAAATTATCGATCTTCATTTGAGACCGTTTGGACAATCTAGGCCCGGAGGGCCATACTTCCCTAGCAGGAATGCTGTCTGGAAGGGAAAACATAGCTGAAAGCTCCCAGAGACACTCCTTGACCAAATTTTAAAGTTTTAGGAGGTCCATGATGGAGAAGAGAAAATTTTAGGACGTGGATCGAAGTCAGATTCTGGATTTGAGCTTGTTTGGATCAACCTAAGGGAGACTGGAGATTTCAAGCTGGGAAGTTGTTAGGCGATGACCGTTAGCAATGGTGGACAGTAGGTGGAAATCCAGAGGCGGAAGTCTGAGGGCCGGGGTCCCGAAGGCCAAAGGACGGCTGGCATGAGGTTTGTCATTTAGGCTCGGTGACACTCGGTGCAGTGGAGCTCAGAGGCCGGGAGGACGTGACGCGCTGACCGCCGTGAGATTTTCACTAATTTAAATGGCAGTGGCGAAGAGTGGCCCGGGGCCTGGAGGGGGGGAAGCTGGTAGGCGTCCGCCGTGGAGAACGGCGGAACTGTCATAGAGTTCCTGGAACGGAACTCTGGACGGCCAGGCCTGGATGGTCCCAGGGCAGCTAGGTGTTTCGGCATGGCCGGACGGTAAATGGAGGCCTGGGTTTCGGCAAGCGGGAAGACGGGGTGAGGATTCTGCCAGGAGGAGATCCGCGGACTTCCACGGATGGAAGTTTGGGATCCAGGGCCCGAAGACGCGACAACCGCGGTTTCAAAAAAATAAGGCAACAGTAGAGAGGCAAGCGGGGCCCAGAGCCCGGAAGGCATCAGAGAGCTCGTCGAAAGACCTCAGACTTGAGTAATGGTGGAAAATGAGGAGCGGAGGCCCAACATCCGGGGCCCAGAGGCAAAAATGATGGGTCGAATTTCAACCTACCAAGGGTTAAAAAGCGGAAGCACTGGCGGAGCCTGGAGGGCGGGACGCCGGGCGACGCTCGCCGCTAGGAGAAGGCAGACCCCCTGGGGAACTCCAGAGACAGAACTCCAAGGGTTCGGACCCAGAATGGACGAAGGACACGAGCCAAGTTTAGAGTTTAGCAGCAGAGCAGAGACCGGGACCCGGCGACTGGTGTGGCAAGGCAGCCTGGCAGTTCAAGCGCAGCGAAGGTTAAACGAAAGTCCGGGGTAGTAAACCCGACGGAGTAGGCCCGAAAAGGAGGATTGTCATTGGCATGTTTGGAAGTTTGAATTTGATAGTGAAGATGGGGTTCGGACCCGGTGTAGCAGATTGCCCTGCGCGAAGAACAACCGCGTGACCAAAAAGTTTCGAATCGGTGGCGAGGTCATGTCTACCAGGTTTTGCCGATTTTCAAGACATGGGTTATGGGCGTAATTTAGTGTTCTTCCATTTATTTCATCCCAACCAACTATTTAATTCATTTAAATTCCCCAAAATGACGAGAAAAGATGGGAGGGTAAACGGGGATGGCCTACCTCGAACACGCGGAGCGGGAAGATGTGGGATCCACTGGGGATTGACGAAGTGATGCTGATGATGATGATCGTGACGTTTGATGATCACGGTGGGCTCTAGAAGATTCTTTCTCCAACTCGCTCCAATCCTGATTATGAAAAAGACTTCGACGGATTGGGCATTTTATACCCCAACCGCCATTAATACCTGCATTAAATTCCCATACGGCTGCGAGAAAAGTCGGTGGATTTAAAATTAGGTTGGCAGTAGTGGCGGGAGCTTCGAGACCCGGAAGCCAGGAGGATGCGAGGTGACGACCACCGTAACATTTTCACGTTGATCGGGCGACGGCGGCGGTGAGAGGTTCGGGGCCCGGAGGGGGAGGAGCTGTCAAACATCCTCTGTTAGCGATGGCGGAACCGCCACGGAAGACTGGGGGCAGAACTCCAGACGGCCGGGCCCGGAGGGCACCATGACAGTCACTTGGTGAGATAACATTGTAGGCGGCGAAGACGACTGTGGGAGCCGGGGGGTTGGTCGCCGGACAAGGTTGGCAGTCGCGGATGGCAAAACTGAGATAGAAGTTCATAACTAGAATTCTGTAGTCCGAGATCCGGAGGGGCAGGTGTCGCCCCAGAAATTTGCTATGAGTATAGATGGCGGGAGGCAGGGCAGACCCCGAGGGGCGGGTGGGCGCCCGGCGAATGCCGCAAAGGATGGCTATTGCAAAGGGGAAGCCTGAACAAAGAACTCCGAAGGCCCGGGCCCGAAGGGGCCCGGGGCCGTTCAGGGCCAAAATGCCAAAGGGACTCCCCGAGGCCCCGAAAGGCAGGAAAAACCAAAAGCGGAGGTGTGATCGATTTATGATGAAACTTTGGAGCAACATCGACCCTGTGAAACATCAAAAAAAGAGGGGCACGAAAAATGAGGCACCCCCAAAAGACCCAACAAGGCGAAAGAAAAGAGGGTCCCCGTTCCGAACGGGGCATGTGTGCTAAGGGCACAACTAATGGCGACTCCGCTGGAGAATGCTCCGAAGAATTCTAGGGATAAATATTCATTCAGGACCCAGAATCTCTGGTTTTGCAGACCAAGAGCGGCTTCCACAGATGAATCTAGGAGGATGAGATCCTTAATTGGGTCAACTTACAGGACATCTTTAAAGTGTGTGTGTAGTGGGTTCAATCCTATCCTAGGGATAGTGACCAGGGTTATTACTTCAACCAAGTGAGCTACATGAATTGCCTAACACAAAAAGTAACCTGGACATTGCCCCGCTGCCAGTCAGGCGTTCATAGCCCAGATGAAGTTGTCGCTACAATCTCATGGATATTGCTCTATTGCCGGCCGGGCGTCCATAGCCCCGGTAGAGTTATCCAAACACCCATACGGTCATTTATTTCCTTTTTTCAGAGTTCCCTTTTTTCTCTTTTTGCTTTGATATTTCACTTCTCTTTTACCATTTAGTTCGATCGGGTAAGCATTAAAGCCTACAATGGGTTTGAGATTGTAGTGGTCACTGGAGTAGACTTAATATTTTTCACTCACTAGGGTGTCATAACAACCATAGTACGGTCCTTCAAAATTTATTATGTGCTTTGTGTGAGATCCGGGATGTGGGTAAGAAGATCCAGCTAAGGGTCAAGTTTTGGGCAGAGTTCAAACAAGGAAATCATTTGCGGATAGCTTTCAAAGATTGATAGTCTAGAGTGAATGTTTAGCCAAAGAACACAAAGAATGGACATCAAAGTGAACTACTTGTCAGGCAAGCATGGGCACCGCAAAGGAGCGGGAAACCTCCTCCGAAACAAAACCGCCGGGAGGGAGAAAACAAAAAGTGACGCAAAAAAAATGCAAATAAGCAAGAAAGCAACTACTCTAACCTATGTACATGTATTTACAATGAGGAGCTCAAAGGAGCTCAAGCCTATAAGTAATGCTTCAGGTGCTGCCCGTTGACTGGCAACGGGACATTCTCACCGGTTAAGGTCTTTAGGCGAAAGGCATTATCTCCCAAAATCTCAGCTATTTGAAAGGGGCCAAGCCAGAGGTTGTCAAATTTCTTGTGTCCCCCTTTCTTCTCATGGGCCTTGTCCCAATATAGGACCAAATCTGCAATTCTAAAGGCCTTGATTTTGGCTTGGCGATCGAACCATCTCTTCACTACGCCCTAATGTTTGGAAAAATTTTCTATTGCGCGGTTTTAGACTTCCTCTAAATGTAAGAGCTCAGCTAACCGCGCTTCCCTATGATCTCCTCCCTCATAAAAATCGTTGATGAACTGAAGAGTAGGAATCTTTAGATGGATGGGGAATATAGGCTCTAGGCCATAGACAAGGTGGAACAGAGAATCGCCAAGGGCAACCTTATGGTGAGTGCGATCAGCCCAAAGGGTGAAACAGAGCTGGGTATGCCAGTCCTTGGGATTCCTATCTAGCAGCTTTTTGATCATGGTAATCAGAATTTTATTTGTGGACTCAGCAAGGCCATTGCCCTGAGGGTAGTAATTAGACGAGAATTTAAGGGCAATCCCATAGTCAAATGCCCAACTAGCAAATTTTAACGAAGCAAACGTAGGTCCATTATCACATACCAAAGCATACGAACAACCAAAGCGATTTAAAATGAAACTTTCTAAAAAAATAGTAACTACTTCAGTTGTGTGTTGCTTACATACTATCATTTTTGTCCATCTAGTACAATAATCAGTAGCGGTAAGAATGTACCTATGTTCCGCAGATGATGGAGGGCTTACCGGACCGATGAAGTCGAGACCCCATTGCGCAAAAGGCCTTACCTCTAGTACGGGCTACAGTGGGATAGCAACATTCCTCTCCCTGGTGGCAGTGGTCTGGCACGTGTGACGTGAACGAACATGGCAATGGGCATCCTTGAAAACGGTTGGCCAATAATACCCTGCGCTCAATATTTGATGTGTCGTGGAGGAACTAGAACCATGGCCTGTACCAAATTTATTATGAAACTCCTTCAAGACGTGCTCGACTTCGTCCTTGCCGAGGCATCTCAGATAAATGCCCTCGTGGTTCTTCTTGTAGAGAATGGAATCCTGTAACATGTAGCCATTACTTTTCAATCTCAGGGCCCTTTTTTGGACTCCTTGCAGGTGCGGCGGGCACTTATGGTTTAGCAAATAGTAGACAACATCCTAGTGCCATTCTCCCGGGGAGACATCTTTAAGCTGGTACTGTTGGATGGTGAGTTCAGGTCCAGTCTCTGCTGCTATTTCGGCAATTGTGCGGGTGAGTGCCTGCCCTCTCACTAGTTTCATCGGTTGGATCTCCATATCATACTCTTGTAGTAGGGTGACTCATTTAGCCCTTCATTCACCCAATTCATTTTGCATGAGCAACATCTTAACTATTGGGTCGGGGACAATGGCGAACACCTTATTGCGTAGAATGTAATGTCTAAATTTCTTCACTCCTCTGATGAGAGCGTACGCCTGCTTCTCAATGTTGTGGTAACACAATTCAGTGTCCTTGAGGGGAGCACTCATGAAGGTGATCGGGTGCTCGTTTCCTTCGTCATCCTTCTGGGTCAACATGCTAGCACAGGAGTGATCTGAAGCAAATGAGTAGATGTAAAATGGCTTCAGATAATCCAAGCTAACCAACACGGGGGCCTCAGCAATGGCCTGTTTGATTTCTTCAAAGGATTGTTTAGCGTCAGGTGTCCATTCAACTTTGGCGTCTTGTTTGAGCATGGCATTGAGAGGCATGACAATTTCTGTGAAACCTGTGATGAATTTCCGGACAAAGTGGATCTTTCCAAAGAAAGATTTTAATTCCTTCTTGTTGCCCGAGGGTTGAATTTTGAGTAAGGATTCGATGTGTTTAGGATCAATGGAGATTCCTTGCTCCGAAATAATGTGTCTGAGCAGCCTACCTTCAGTCACTCTGAAAATGCACTTCTTGGGGTTTAGGGAAACCTCAAACTCTCTACATCTCTGAAACACCTTGCATAAGTCGGAGACGTGATTGCCCCGCTTCTTAGAGAATATGGTCAAATCATCCATGTAGATGACTATGCACTCGCCAATTAGGTCCTTGAAGGTGATGTCCATGGCGCGCTAGAAAGTGGCGCTAGAATTGATGAGCCTGAAAGACATTCTTCTGTATGCAAACGTCCCCCACTTAGTGGTGAATGCTGTTTTGTGATGATCCTCATATTGCACCATGACCTGATTATACCCGGAGTATCCGTCGAGGAAGGACATCATCTAGGAGCTATTAATTATTTGCAGCACCTCATCCAATGAAGGCACTGGATAGTTGTCTTTCTCCGAGGCGTGGTTTAGATTGTGGAAATCTACACACAATCTAATCTCTCCATTATTTTTCCTGACTGGGACCAAGTTGGCCACCCACATGGAGTGCCTGACTGGGAAAATGATTCTTGTTGAGAGCAATTTCTGCACCTCCTTGTAAATGACAGGTTCCAGCAAGGCATTGATAGGGTGCTGCCACTAGCGGAATGGACTCACTTCCCTTTTGAGAGGGATGGTGTGTGTAATGACAGAAGTGTCGTAAGTTTTCAAATCTTCGTAACTCCATGCCACCACGTAAATGCCTCCATAATTCCTCTTTTTTCCTCAGGCGTGCACACTTTGCCAATAAAAATATTCTTGATCTCCTCAGCTGTCCTAAGGTTGTGTGTGTTGCACTGGTTACTGATGGCCTCCTTTTTTGTTTGCTGATCTTGATCCCTGATCGGATCCAAATCAAATATGCATTTCAGCTGAACCATGCCTTTGGGGATCGTGTTGGTTTTGAGGTTGATGACCCCCTCTATGTCCAATTCAGCCTCTTGTGGATCAGTTTCATCAATTATTTGAGCTGTGAAGACGTCAGAACTTGTGATGAACTGGAGGATATGCTTGTCATTATTGAAGACTTGTAGGTGAGTAACATTATCTGGGACCGATGGCGTGGATGTTAGCTCAACAGAGAATTTCTTGAGCCAAGACAAAGTGAGGGGTTGTAGAGTGCTGACTGCTTGAGCCAAGGCATCAGCTGTGCAATTTTGAACACGAGGGATCAATTATATATTGAATGTATCTAAACCCTCCAAGAGATCCCAGACCCTGTGCCTATAGTTTGTGAGTCTCCGATCATGACAGAAATACAACTTTCTGACTTGTTTAACCACGAGCATAGAATCCCCAAAAACTTGCAGCACTTTCACATTTTTCTTCAAGGCCATAAGAAGGCCAAGGACTAAGGCCTTATATTCTGCTACGTTATTGGTGTAATTAAACTGTAATTGGTGGGTAGAGAGAAAAGATTTACTTGTTGGGCTGATGAGCTCGAATCCAGCTCCAGCTCCTTACCGAAACTTCGATCCATCAAATCAGAGCATCCAACACGCGAACGATTCCTTATCGTCATATCCGATCGAGCTTCCGTTCTCTTTCGGCCGAACAGCTGGCTCGGTGATCATAGGGGAGTTTTCAGGTTTGGGGCAATGATCAACAGGCGGTTCTGCTGGCATCTCCTTTGGTGTTTCTGTCTGAGGATCAGCTGATTTTATAACATTCGCCACTGCTGCTTGACACAAGCAACAGTCAAACTTGGAGTGTGGAGCATTGTGAACCCTGCACCAATTTGGCAATAAGAGGTCTTAAAAGTTCATTCGAGCTCCTAAGCTGAGCTGATCCCTTGTGCATTTTTCTATGAACTCATGGAATCCATCGAGTAGTTCCCATTTGTCATCCTTATCTAGCTCATCATCTGCTTCTACCAACACTTCTGTATCTGGGGGCATTCATGTGGAATCGACCGAGGGGCTACACAACACCAACAATATTTCATCTGCACGTTCTTCTTGAAGGTCAAGCTCATTTTTGTAGGCAAAAGGGTGATAATTCTCTAAGTCAGTCTCAGCGAACAACACCTCACTGAGATTATTGTATTTCATAATCATATACTTCATACAGGGTTCACGGTCGATACGGATCTGATTTGGCAGCCCCTTCCATGACAGCTACATGTGAGAAAGGTCTGTGGCGGTGTATCCATTTACCACCTTGGTGAATTCCCTTCCCAAAATAATTCCATAAGCATCGGGAATATCAGGCACTTGAATATCAATTACCTGTTGTATCCGTGGGTCTACGACAATCTGCATTGGGATACGGTTTATTTCTCCCACATTGTTGATCTCTGTTTTGTCCAGCTGGGTCACCTTTCTCTTTGAAGGCATGGAAGTGATGCCAAGAGCCTTGCATATGACCAAGGGCATGACATTGGCAGACGCTCCTAAATCGAGTAAGCAGTTATGCAAATTCTTCCCAAAGATCCTAATGGTGGTTAGGAAAGGGGGAGTTTCCAGTCTCCCTTGGAGGATGCCCATAGGCATGTCCATGTGGGCTACCTGACCTTTGTTCCTATCACTGGCCATATCCCTAGTTTGCTTAAATTGCTGGTCCTTGGAAAACTATCTAGTAGCCCTTTTCGGCTCCTTTTTAATTTGTTTACTTGCTGACTGATTCATGGGGACATCCTTCCTTTTCCAGGCATTATCTTGTATCTCTAGTTCTTTCCTAGGCTCTTCAAAGGTAACCCTCTTGGCTGGAGTTTCTTGTGTTGTACTAGAAGACAGAGTCCCATTAAGAACCCTAAAAAAAGCATGCCTCACAGCAGTGACTTTGAGTAATTCGAAGGTGGATAAGCTGATTTTTACCCTTTTTAACTCTTTTGCTACATATTCTCCCATCTACTCTATTTTCAAGCTAAAATCTTAGTCTATAGCAGAACTAGGGGTTTGGACCTTTGTTTGTCTAGATAGATCTTGGGGTTGGCCTTGAGGTTGGTTTCATGGCTGGTTGTGAGATTCGTTCTTGTTGAGGTATTAGGTAGGTATATGAGGAAGCCTAGGGTTGTTACTGGCATTTGGATCAGGCGGGGTAGCAAAATTTTTTGGTGGGGTAGAAGTCGTGAAGGTCCACCTGCCTGTCTATTCCTAAGGAAGTAGGGACTTGATCGTTGATGGAACATGTGGACCTCATCCACAAATGGTTCCTCTTCATCTACCAAACCATTATCTACTGAATCAAAGAGCTGAGCCAAGGTTTGTTCATTACTTACCTCTGGCACTTCTTCACCCTCAATAGAGTAGGCTCAACTTCGGGCTCATTGCAGTCACCTTGCAAAAATGGTGCCTGATTGACCACCAGACACGAGGAATCATAGGGCTCGGATGGGACAATGTCCCTATAGTTGGCATTGTCAACAGCATTTTGTACCTCTACATGGAAGATTTTAGTAGCTGTCTGGAACTCGGGACAATCTAGCTCAGAACCCTGCTAGTTTTGTGAAGTCGACACCATCCGGACAAGGCTGCTTCAGCTAGGTATACACTGCTGGACGTTTTGTCATTGCTTACCGGTTGATCGAAAGGTGTGGAGACTCCTCCATTATTGGGCCTGGTGTTCCATGTACAATTATGCCTCTGGGAAGGTCTCCTTTATGCATTCTGATTGGCATTTTGCCCCCTCTCATAATTCTACCTGGAGGAAGTGCCTACTTCCTGATTATCTCTACTGTCTTTATTGTCTCGGCTGTCCCGATTGAGATTGGCCTAGAAATTACGCTGGGAGGCCTGCAACTGATTATTCTGATTCTTTAGATGCATCATCTCCATAGACATTTTCTTGATCATCTCTGTAAGTTCTTCCAACTTATCTTTCTCAGTTGCCCCTGAGGTGACAACACCGGATTTTGGAGGAAAGAGGGTGGGGTTGCCGACTAATTTTGATAGGCTAGAGGAAAGTCCGGTCCTGATAGGTACAACGGTGCCTGGGGCTGTTGAGAGTATGCTTGTTGTTGCGGAGCTGCCTGAGAGTAGCCATACTACTGCTGAGGCTGCACATAGGGAGGCGCAGGAGGTGCATAATTCAATGGCTGCCCTGAGTGGGGAACCATAGGCAATTGAGGCACCTGGTTCATCAGTGGGGTTTGGTGAGCAAACACCTGATTAAGCCCTTGAATCTACAATGGGTGGGCTACTAGCCCCAAAGAGGGAAATGGGCCAGAGATATTTTTCTCCAAGTCCGCACTAGCAATGACGGCTTCAGCATAGGCGGCAACCAAGGTAGAGGGTGGTGGGCACATCCTTTTCACCAAGGTGGACGTGAGGTTGTCCAGCGCCGCGTAGTAGACCAGGAGGGCCGTTGCATCATTATGGAGGTACAAATCCTGAAGCCTTGTGTGAGCCCGATGGAAGCAGTCATTGAAGGAGTCAATAGGTTCGTTGAACTCCCTTCTGACAGACATAAACTGTTGGTAAAGTTCTGCGGGGTTGATGGGAATCTTGTATTTCTATAGGAAGACATTCTTCATCAGGTTCCACGAGGTGATAGATCCCCTCAGAAAATTGATGTACCAATAGAAGACCTCCTCTCCTAAAAAATGCGGAAAGAGGCGAATGCAACGTCCTCGTGGTCCACTTGCATTTCAGTGATAGCTATCTCAAATATCTTGATATGCTCCTCAGCTGTTCTCTATAGGTCACGCGGATGGAACTTTGAGCAGAAGCCCTCCAGATTCTTGGGCATATCATTGTAGACAGCGAAATGTATCGATGAAGAATTATGTGTTAACCAAGCCATGGAGGGAGGCGGAGGTGGTACTTGCCGTTGGAAAACGGGTATTTGGGGCTATATTGGCAATACGATAACAATATGGGGCTGCCCTTGAGCGATGGCTACCTAGACAGTGCCTTGGGCTGGAAGGGCCAGGAGAGGAGTAAACCCCTGGCTGTCGAAGGTAAGATGTGCAAATGTTGTTTGAGATGGTTGGGTGGAAGATGATGGCCGGCCAAATGAAGGTGAGGGTGAAATGGAGGCAGATGGAATGGAGGAAGAGGAAGAGGCAGTGCTACTTCCTTGAGCCTGCTTTGCCCTCGTAGGGGGCTGCAATTCTTTGAATTCCCCTTTGTTTGGTGTTGACCGTAGAATCTATTGAAATCTCTCCGGGGAGAATGATCTGATTCAATCCAGCTTCACCTTGTTCTTCAACTTAGTATTTCGAGTGTGGCCCTCCTTCTAGCGCTAGTTCTGTTGATGGTGTTTTTATGCACTTCTCAACATAGGCAGTGCATAGGTGCACTACCTCTCTTGAAAGACAATCTCCCACAATTGAATTGCAGAACACTATCTCAAGGTCTCTCAGGTGTCAGGTCATGACAGTGCTTAGATACCTTAGTAGTTTGTTGTGATTTGCTGGAATCACAAGGTGGTCTTACAAAAAATACAAAGTGTGGACACAAAGCATGAAGTTGGATCTTGGAATGGAATCCTTAGGATGGGAAATTGTTATGCACCAGCTGTAGGTTCAGATAGCAATCTTAGACTCCATTTAGTTATTGGATTTGGCTTTACAATGTGCAATGAACCTTGGTATTGGTCACTTACTAAAAAAAAGGAAAAGAACGAAAGGGAAGAAAAGTTCCTAAGTATGAAGCTTGCTATGAATAGTGACAATGGAGTTTCTGCAATGGACAATTCCTCAAAACAATGTCTCACTTAACCAGGGATTTCACAGTATCATGGAAATTGTGCTATCTTCTAAGGGCTGCAGATGTTTCATCCTTCATCCACCACATACATGCATGAATCAAAGATAAAGATTTAGGGCATCTTTTCAATCAAGTCCAGACTAACTTTGCACAGCTATCTACCTTCAGCAAACAACAAAAAGTATGGACTAAGGGATCATCAACAAGGCAGGAATTTTCACAATCACCCAATAGCATTCCTAAGATTTATCCAAATAAAGCAAATAGCTAACTAAACAGCCATAAGATCTAAGCTAAACATGTGGAATTGGAGAATTAATCAAGCCACATGGGAGAAACCAAGAAATTACACCAAGTCAATGATATTTCTTATAAATTTCTATAGCATGCCTTTACAACAACTCAACTCTCCCTTTTGCAAATAAGGGGAGTGCTCTATTTATAGTTTTCCAAAAGTTAAATGAATGGCCAAGATTCATTACAATTGTGTGGCCAAGATTCATTACAAAATAGGGTTTCACCTACCCCCAAATAGATTTACAATTTAAAATACATTCCTGTCTCTTCCCTATTTTGTCATCTATTGGGTGACACTATAGCTTTTCGTCCTGTAGCTAATTGTTGTTTTCTTGGCTATAGCTACTCCTTAGGAAGGTCTTCTTCTTTGGTTGGGCTGTCCTCTTGCTCCTCGGAAGCTACGTGCTCAATATACTTGATGATGATAGCCTGGAGCTTGTCGATTTCAAACATTTCACACCGCAATGCTTGGTAGCTCCACTCCTTAGCATTCTCTTCCAGCCTTTACCAGTCTTCGTCATACTTTGAGCCTTGATCTCTGAATAGCTCTGATCGGTCGAAGGCACAGGAAACAAAACTTAGGAACTCCATTGTGATTTCTCCAGCTATCCCGTCCTTCATCTTCTCCTAGAAGTATGGCTTGATCTTCTCGACATCCATTTGCACTATGGGCATATCATAGCCTGTCATCAACCTGAGATATTCGGCACATTCTGCCCAGATTTTCTTAATCCACTTGATATCTGGATCTACCTTGTTTAGGATTTGCTCCAACCTCTCCTTTCGGTTGATGAGGTCTCTGTGCCACACATCCACCAGCCAATGGTCTTCTTTCTTCAGCTCTAGCTTCTCCTCCCACATGGCCTCAGGCGTCTGAAGGATGGCTTCGACTCTTGGGAAGGTGGAGTCATAAATTGCAAGGAAATTGGTGCATAGTCTCTTCGTGCTCTCCAGGGACTGGATCAGGTCCAAGAACTTGTTGGCTGTCCACACAGCCCTGCTGATTCCTATGTTTTCGACTTATGCAACTTGTCGGAACCAATCCTCGATGGTTTTCTCCAAGTTCTTCCTTCTCTCCATCTTGTCAATCTATTCTTTGGAGAGCAACTGCGGTGCGGCTGTGGAGGTGGTGGGCAGGTTGTCCATTGAGGACCATTGCTAGATATAATCTATTAATGATGCAACCTACGCCTTGAGCTCATCCTTGGAGACCTTGTCCTACTTTATCAGGTGCACCAACGTGGCCACCGAATCCTCTAGGTGCTCAACCTTTTGCTCCCTAGTTGCTGTCCCCAAGTCAATAGTGGAGATATTGTAGCTCACCCTTGCCTGGCCAATAGTAGGCTTCACAATCTGTGCTGCTTGGGAGCTGGAAGCATCCATCGTTATCCTGGATTGGACCTTGGGATTCTTCTCTTTCTTTGTCGTGGTTAGGGATCAAGCCAAGATGGCCTCCAATCTCGCCCTTGGGTCCTTCAGTATAGGGGTTCTCTTCTCAAGTTGTTTTTCCAGCCAATCAGGCATAGCAGATTTATCCTTGGGTGCATCATAGCTGCCCTCACCTTTCTCAGTTAGAGGCAAGACTTCCATCTCCTTTTCCTTTTAGGGCTCCTCTTTCTCTTTAGTAGCGTCCTCCTCTTCGTCAGAGTCACGAATGAACACGAGGCATTTGATGGGTAGCTTGGTGGACAATTTCTGGGTGGGACTTTCTTCTTTTGCTGTCTCTTCTTCTTTCTCTCTTCCATAGCCTCGGCCTCGGGGCTCTTGACAGTATGGGTTTCAGCCTCCGTCAAATATTTTATCTGCTGCTCTTCTGGCAGCTACCCTTCTTCACCACATAGTGACTCTTCTGCTTCCTCCCCAACGCTCTTTAGCTGATGTGCCATCTCCTCCTCAAGGTCCTCATCGAAATTCTGGATGATTTCCTTTGCACCTGAGCCATCCTTTTCATCTCTGCTCCCAGAAGAGCCTGTCTCCTCTCCCTCATAAACCACCCTATCGATGGTTCGTTGCTCGTACTCGGGGTGCTCATGATATTCATCGACCTCCTCCTCTATAGGCTTCGAGGCTTCTCGTTCTTGCTCCTCCAACTCCTCTTAGATTTGCATTGTAGCCTCCATGGCCAGCGGCCCTGTTGGCGGTTGTGAAGGCTGAGTAGTTGCAAGGACCTGGGCGAGGGCTGCTTGGAGAGCTAGATTCATTAAAATCTAGGAAAGCTCAAGGGGGAGGTTTTGCATATGTCTCGTAATAGCCTCAGGCACAGTGGCTGTAGGAATGGGAGATGTTATTGTTGCTAGAGGGAGGGATGTAATGGGTGACATGGCAGTAGAAGAGGAAGGGGGAGTGGTCATACTGGAAGAGGAGTCAATGTTAATTATTGACCCAGCCAGGGGCGAAGGGGCAAGATGGACAGAAATGTCCACCACCGACGGAGATGAGGCGACCGCGGCCAGGGAGGCGGGCGGTGCACCAGGAGGGGCACAGAGAAGCAAGGGAGGCTACAATTCTGTCGTAGCCAGTGTCTGTTTGAGCCTCTTCGGAGATGATCCTCCCATTTCTTTCTTTTCTTGCTCTTTGGGGTCTGCAGACTGTGCGGTCTCTGTTCCCTTTCTCTTCTGGGACCTAGTGATGGGAGGAGACTTGGAGGTCCCGCAAGTTGAAGTGGTGGTAGCAATGTCCTCCGTGGCACTCGGCTCACTCTTGAACCCTTCATATGTTAGGACCATGCCTTGTTACTTCAGATAGGCCACCTATCCATTGACCCACTCCTTAGTACGAGTTATGATTGGCTGGGTGATGGTGTCTAGGTCATCGACCTCTTGTTCGTCCCAGTTGATTTATGGTATTGGTAGGTTAGCTACTCTAGGGTACCTCGGGTGCATGATTGTGGACTCGTCTTCTTCGACTTGGTCCGGTATTAGGAATGGCTGCACTCTTCTCAGGAACAACACTGTCATGCGCATGTAATGCCTTGCACATACCTCCTTGTCATCCTTGCAGTCAGCCCAGAAGTCTTCAATGTAGTATTGGCGGGCATATGATGGCCCCAGTGCCTTCCTGATGTGGCCGTGAGGGTCCGTCCATGGGCGCACAGTGTACCAGTCAAAATGATATTCCTTAAGCTCCTTCTCAAAATTACTGGCACATTGAGAAGTTTGTAATAGGTACAGGCCCTGGCCGAGGGTCATGGGATAGGGTATCCCCACTACGTGCTTCTTTTTGAAGACAGCCTGGATGTGTTGGAGCTACCGGGAAAGCTCCAGGAGGATGATCCTGTCATTTGGGTATCGCAGCAATCTGTTTGGCCGTTTCATGAAACCCTGGGCTCGGATGTAGGTAAACTTGGGGAACTGGATAAATAGGAAAGCATATTCTTTTAAGACTGCCCTGGCGCTATGGGGGACTCTCCTCTCAAAGTCTCCAGTGATCAATCTGATGATATGGCCAATGAAGGCGTCATTGACTCGGCAGTACTCCTTCTTGAAGTTACAGTACTAGAGTTGAGGGTACTTGTCAAACGGCTTGAGCCCTCGTCTGTGCCCCTGACCTGGTGCCACAAATAGTCTGCTGTATTGTCTTTGACCTGCCAGGGAGTACACCAGGTAGGAGTTCATGTAAAACTTAGCACTCTTCTTGACGTTGACAAACTGCTCATGGAAGCAGTTGCTAATGATGTCTCCCTAGTCGAATGAGACCTTGGTGTTAACATCCTCATTCCCCCGCAGGATCTGCTCAATGTAGTAGGCCATCCACTCTTGGAAGTAGGCAGCAGCTGGGAGACCCATGACCCTACTCATCATAGTTACAAGGTCGTGGTAGTCCTTGTCGAAATCGCTACGGAAGAGTTCGTGGGGAACCTTTGTAGCACTGCCCCATTTCTCCTTAAGCCAAAGGAGGTTGATTGATTTCTTACACCCTGACGGATTAGCATCCCATACTGCTTGGCATTTTTCTAACGTGGGGACCTCCATGTGTGGGAACGTGGGAATGTGAAACGTTTTGGTAATCCCTTTTGGTGAGATGTCAGCAAGGATGTTCCCCTCCTTATCCATAATCGTTCTGGTGTCAGTTTGATAGGCTTCTCGGCAAGCCATCACTAGTTCGGGCGCTATGATCGAGGGAGGGAAACTGACAGCCTTTGCAATTCCGCTCTGTCATATTAGTCTGGCATTTTTCGTTGTCAGGTTGACCTTGACCCTCTGAGTGAATTTGTCTATGTCAACCTGGCCAATGTTTGTATATGAAATCTCCTTCCAGTCCGTTGAGACCTTTGACTGGAGCGGCTCACCCTGGAATTGAAACTTTATTTGATCTTTATCTTCTTTTCCTCGAGGGGTCTTTCCTGGCTTTTTTCCCTTGTCCTTTTCAGCGGAGGCCCTTGAAGTTCCGGCAGCTGATTCCATATATCCTGCAAGCAAGGGCAAAGTCAGCACAATAAAACATTAAAGCGTTCATGTTAGTCCATATTTCGAGCATAACATCTAAATAATCAATTAAGTATATCATAAATCTTATCTCTAGACGTTATCGATCTTCGTTTCAGGCCGTTTGGACAATCCGGGCCGAGAGGGCCGGACTTCCCTGGCAGGAATGCTGTCTGGAAGGGAAAACATAGCCGAAAGCTCTTGGAGACCCTCCTTGACCAAATTTTAAAGTTTTAGGAGGTCCATGATAGAGAAGAGAAAATTTTAGGACGTGGCTCGAAGTCAGATTCTGGATTTGAGCTTGTTTGGATCGACCTAAGGGAGACCGGAGATTTCAAGCCAGGAAGATGTCTGGCGATGGTCGTTAGCAACGGCGGATAGCAGGTAGAAATCCAGAGGCAGAAGTCCGAGGGCCAGGGTCCGGGAGGCCAAAGGACGGTTGGCATGAGGTTTGTCATTTAGGCCCGGAAGCACTCGGCACAACAGAGCTCGGAGGCCAGGAGGACGTGATGCGCTAGCCGCCATGAGATTTTCACCGATTTAAACGGAGGTGGCGAAGAGTGGCCTGGGGCCTGGAGGGAGGGAAGCCGGTAGGCATTCGCTGTGGAGAATGGTGGAACCATCACGGAGTTCCAGGAACAGAACTCCGGACGGGCGGGCCCGGATGGTCCGAGGGCAGCTAGGAGTTTCGGCATGGCCAGACGGCAAATGGAGGCCCGGGTTCCGGCAAGTGAGTGGACGGGGTGAGGATTCGACTGGGAGGAGATCCGCGGACTTCTGTTGACGGAAGTCCGGGATCTGGGGCCCGGAGATGCGACAGTCGCGGTTTCAAAAGAACAAGGCAACGACGGAGAGGCAAGTGGGACCCAAAGCCCAGAAGGCATCAGAGAGCTTGCCGAAAGACCTTAGACTTGAGTAATGGTGGAAAATTAGGAGAGGAGGCCCGACATCTGGGGCATAGAGGCAAACAATGGGTTGAATTTCAACCTACCAAGGGTTAAAAAGCAGAAGCACTAGCGGAGCCCGGAGGGCGAGAAGCTGGGCGACGCTTGCCGCTAGGAGAAGGCAGACCCCCGGGGGAACTCCGGAGATGGAACTCTGAGGGTTTGGGCTTGGAATGGATGAAGGACACGAGCCAAGTTTAGAGTTTAGTGGCAAAGCAGAGACCGGGACCCGGCGGCCGGGTTGGCAAGGTAGCCTAGTAGTTCAAGCGCAGCGAAGGTTAAACGGAAGTCCGGGGTTGGAAACCCGATGGAGCGGGTCCGAAAAGGAGGACTGCCATCGGCATGTTCAGAAGTTTGAATTTGATGGTGAAGATGGTGTTCAGACCCGGGGTAGTAGATTGCCCTGCGCGAAGAACAACCGCGTGACCGAAAAGTTCAAAATCGATGGCGAGGGCATGTCTACCAGGTTTTGCTGATTTTCAAGACATGGGTTATGGGTGTAATTTAGTGTTCTTCCATTTATTTCATCCCAACCAACTATTTAATTCATTTAAATTCCCCAAAATGATGAGAAAAGACGGGAGGGTAAACGGGGATGGCCTACCTCGAACACGTAGAGTGGGAAGATGTGGGATCCACTAGGGATTGACGAAGTGATGCTGACGGTGATGATCATGACATTTGATGATTGCGGTGGGCTCCAGAATATTCTTTCTCCAACTCGCTCCAATCCTGATTATGAGAAATACTTCGACAGATTGGGCATTTTATACCCCAACCGCCATTAATACCCGCATTAAATGCCCGTACGGCCACGGGAAAAGACGCTGGATTTGAAATTAGGTTGGCACCGGCGGCGGGAGCTTCAGAACCTAGAAGCTGGGAGGATGTGAGGTGACGGCTGCCGTAAGGTTTTCACGTTGATCAGGCGATGATGGCGATGAGAGGTTTGAGGCCCGAAGGGTGGGGAGCCGTCAGACATCCTCCGTTAGTGATGGCGGAACTGCCACCGAAGACTGGGGGCAGAACTCCAGATGGCCAGGCCCAGAGGGCACCATGACAGTCACTTGGCGAGATAACACCGTGGGTGGCGAAGATGACTGCAGGAGCCGGGGGGTGAGTCACCGCACAAGGTTGGCAGTCACGGATGGCAAAAACGAGACAGAAGTCTGGAACCAGAATTCTGTAGTCCGGGATCTAGAGGGGTAGGTGCCGCCCTGGAAATTTGCTACGAGTATAGATGGCAGGAGGCAGGGCGGACCTTGAGGGGTAGGCGGGTGCCAGGCGAACGCTGTGAAGGACGATGATTACAAAGGGGAAGCTCGAACAGAGAACTCCGGAGGCCTGGGCCCGAAGGGCCCCAGGGTCGTTCAGGGCCAAAATGCCAAAGGGACTCCCCGAGGCCCCGAAAGGCAGCAAAAACCAAAAGTAGAGGTGTGATCAATTTATGATGAAACTTTGGAGCAACATCAACCCTGCGAAACATCAAAAAAAGAGGGGAACACAAAACAAGGCACCCCCAAAAGACCCACCGAGGTGAAAGAAAAGAGGTTCCCCATTCCGAACAGGGCGTGTGTGCTAAGGGCACAACAAGAAGCTTATATTATGACTACTATATTTGTATTAGCCTCGTCTAGCGCGGGTTACTTGCAAAATGGGAACAACTTTGGCTATAAGCATTTCTTCAACTTGAGTAAGCTTTACAAGGACAGTTGGTTGTGGCCCTAGATCCTATTTTCTTTCTAGGCTATATCTATGCACACCCTTTTTAGAAGCACAACACAAATAGAGAATGGCAATACTAGATGTCTGAACTCTAATGCCAGCATAGCTCCCATTGCAAGCAGAATTTTTTTTAAAGTTAGACAAAGCATCAATGTGTCGGCAGAAGCATTGAATTGCTATGTGAAAAGGTTCACCAAACATGTTGCCTAAGGGTGGGGTTGTTGAAGATGTGATTGGGAAGGCATGCCCAGGAAGGGGTTGTGGCAGTGCATATCTAGGTATTGCAGGAGTAGTCACATAATGATTGGTGTGGTTCATTGGTAAATGGGAGGAAGTTGAGGGGGAGCAATATTCTACGAATGTTGTTGGTGAGCTTTCTTGCAATGGCGGTGTGCCTAGTTGGGCATGGTCTACGAATCCAACTGGGTCCATGGAAGTTCTCTTTTGCAAGTACTTGGCTCACCAATCTACACAAATGTGGTCTTTGTGGCATGCATAATAAAGCTAGTTTCTTTCACGCTTTTATGCCTTTCTACAATCTACACTTGATGTGGCTTTGAAACCTAAAGAGGGCTACAATTCCTACAACAATAATATTAACAACACAATAAAATGGTTGCAAATACCAAGTGAAAGGGAAACGACATAACTATAGTGGTCAGCCTATTTGAATATGCAAGAAAGTAGAGAAAGACACAATAAGACCAATATGTATACATAATTGTATGTATTCATATGCATTGTATCTAAAAGTGCTTTCAAACTCCAAATAAAAAACCAAGAATGCAAGGACTCAATCTGATTGGGGTAGTGGCTAACTGTAAAGGAAATGCATCAATTGCATTACTAAATTTTTGTAGGTACAAGAATTACTGGCACCACCATGCATTGAAAACACTTCTTTTCAGGAAACAATTATTAGTGTTAAACCATGTCGCATATACTAGTAATTTGTGAAGTATAATATGATACATAGTTTAATACTTAAATACTCTTTTGAAAAAGAAGTCTCTTGAATGGTATTAGGTCATGTATCTCCACAAATTTGTGTCATGCAATCAAACATGAAATGAATTTTTCTTATTATTGGAAATATACCACCTTCCATTCTAATGATTACTTTTAAAGCCTACAAGGAATAATAACCAAGGCATGAGTATTGATATTATGCATTAGATAAACATATGCAAATTTTTTGATTGCAGATGCAAAACCATTGTGCAAGGGAGGGGGAATTTAGAAAATAAAAAATTCACATGCAGAGAATTTTTTTTCACTGTCACTTATTGAAAATAAGCAAGATAAAACATATATGGTAATGTGTCTACAAATGTATATATGCATATGCAATCTTTGTTCAATGGAAAGTGTCAAGAATGGAAAGTACAATGCACTATTCAAGCAAGGTTGTAGTGGTGATGTTGCCTACTAGTCTACATTGTCCCTTCCTTCATGACACTATCCATTGAAAATAAGTTCATATTTTCACTGAACACATGCATATGTACATATAAATATATATACACATATAAAAGAATGAAGGAAACAATGCAATTAAACAACAATAAGGAAATGCAAAATGAAACATACCAAAGAAATACTCACTCTCCACTGTATAGTCATTACTAAGACATCACAATCAACAATACAAATCATATGCATATCTGTGGACATCAAATTTGCAAATGGTTAACAATCTTAACATAATATCATCATGTTAGTCCTTTGAAAAACATTAGATTTAACATCCCTATGAAATACTTGACTATGATAAAATATGCAAACTAGATAAAACAAAGATAATGAAATGTAAGCATATAAAACATAATCAAAACTTTATTTCATAGTGGATTGGTACTATTGTTGAAAATATCCCTTTCCCAATCCTTGATAAATAAGCTAGTGATGAAATTGCTATGAATGTGATATGAAGATGGTGTGGGCAAAATTAGTTCTCAAGGAGAGTGACTTTGCAAGAAATTGTGGAGTGAAATGGACAAGATCAATTCTCAAATGAAGAGAGTGACCTTGCATGAGGACTGTGGATGCCTTTGATGAAGGATGAGGTCCTTATTTATGGATTTTCTTGATGAAAGATTGGCCAAATGGGTGAATGTGCGACTAAATATCCACCAATGAGAAGAGGCCACTTGTCAAGTTGCCATTGGTTGAGGGTTGTACAAGATGTGGGAAATGTGCCCATAAGAGGGAGTTTCAAATTTGAATTTGAGATACAAGATGAGTGGGGGACAAGAAAATGATAAATAAATGCAATATTGGAGGGATAAATCAACTTGTCATATTTTTCAAACTTGAGGGAATATTCCCCATAAATGCCATGTCAAGTGAAAATGATGATTTTAATAAATCAATAAATTGATTTATTTGTGCAAGTGGAGATATCTAGAGGATTTGATGGGTGATTAGCATTTAATCAAGGATTAGATTAATTAAGCTGATATTAGATGATTGTGACATTCAACTTAGACTTTTGGGTTTGTTTAAATTAAATGAGAATAAATTGATCATTAGAAATTTAATTAAATAACATTGATCTATTTAATTAAATGGATATCTTTAGAAGATTAATTGATTTATTCAATAACCTTTAGGAGAATGATTAAATAAACCTAATTTATTTAATTGATGCATGAATGTGATGCATAATGTCAAATTGACATGTCTACAATATATAGCAATCTGCTAGTTGTAAAATATTAAACATTGTAGAGGAGTAAAAAAAAGTTGGAAATTACAAACTTGTACATTCACAAATACTTTCTGCAATAGTGATCCATCGACAAGAACCCAAGCATATGCATATGTAAATTTTTTTTACAAATGTACCTATAAATATGAAATATTTACAATGGAGAGTGAAACCAATGGAAAGTGTAATGTACACATTAATGAGGATTGTAACACCATTGCTTCCATGGTTGTGCATCATTCATTCATTCATTCCAATGAGGTTCAAACCACAATAGTGGTTTACAAATTTTATGAGGAAGGAAATTTGATTTTTCTTCCTTTCCCCAAACTCAAGGGGTTTGGTCAAACTCTATGGTTCAGCCAAACCACCATTTATGTTCGTACAAATGTATGTGTTCAATCAAACCATTCATTCGACCGAACCATAAAACAATCACAAAAAAAAAATATATTTTAAAGGGTTTAGTCCAACATGGGTTCGACCGAACCCCCTCAAATAAGGCATTAAAAAAAAATGAACTTGTCACTTTCATTTTGTGCATTTTTCTACTTTCCTTGTGCTATGTGCGTGCGGTGAACGACGAACACAAAATCGAACATGAATGGTGAAGGATGAATGACAAACTCGACTTCATCTCTCCACAGTTCATGAACCTGACTTGCATATGTCATGAGGTTTTTCAAATTCAAATTTCATAGACTTCAAAATGTGTTTGTTTGTTAAATTTCTAAACCCTAAATGCAAAATTTTTCAAATTTGTTGATTTGAAATTGCATTTGTTTGTTTGAAATTGCATTTGTTTGAACTAAATGCATGAATGGAAGAATAAATTTAGAGGAAAGAAACTATATTGTTTAAATGAAATGTATAATAAAATAGTTCTATTAGGATTAGAAGGAATAAAGGTATTATTAAATTTTCTATTTTACAACTCAAAAGAGAATAAAGAAAAGGGTGTGCCTTGTTTGTTGTTAATTTTTATTTAGTAAAAGTGAATGAGAACCATTCAAATGAAAATAAACCTCCATTACAAAAGTCTCAGGATGTCTAAATCCTAGAATGAACTCCTCATGTTTCCTCCTAAATGGGTTTTTTATTTTTGAATGGAGTTCATGCATGAATTAGCCCCTATATCTAGAGATCCCTATCAAACACTTAATATTTGCATGAATTAAAGGTTTGAAACTAAATAACATTTTAGAGAAAGGATTTATATGTTCTAGTGTCTTGTCACATGGGATTCTCCAACTATTTTTATGAAAAAGAAAGATAAGACACTTTTCCAAGTTGTCTTGATTATGTATGTTCAATAAATAAACAATTAACATTAATATCGACCACCTAAAATAGATGACTTATTTTACTAATTGAGAGAGGTGGCCATATTTTAAAAAACAGGTCTAATATTCAATTACAATTAGCAAAGAATAAAGGAGGAATACATTCATAAAACTACATTTAGAACTAGGTATAGGACATCAAAATTATATGTTTGAGGCAATGCATATAAGACACCAATATAGAAAATAGTACAAAAGAAAGAGAAAAAATGTAAAGAATACGTGCTTGTAATCTATACTTTAGAGCATTAAAATTTTGAAATTAAACATAATGAATAATATAGGATTTATAAATTAAATACATGAGGCTATTATATAATATAAAAAATTACTATTTTGAAGTTTAAATTATTTATATTTTAATTTTAGGGTAAATACTTTTGTTTGAATTTATGAATTAGTAATAGAAATTTTGAAAGGGCCCGACCCTTTTACCAAGACCAATAAAGAGACAAAAAATGATCAATCATATTCACATGGAACAACAACAAGAAAAATATAGTTTCAAGTTAGAAAAATAACATCCAATTAGAAATACTCCACCAATAGTGGAAATGTATCTAATATAGAGGGTTTTTTTCCAAAAACATTAGTAGATCTATCATTTCACAACTTGAATCCAAAATTCTTCAAGGAACTATATCTTATTGAGAACCTTATCCTTTTCCATGAATTCAAACATAGTTTAGGTTTGTAATGGAGTTTCCATCTTTAGTTTCCAAACTTGAGACCAAAGGGAATAAAGGGTTTCTATAATCTTCTAAACTTGAACCTTCTTCATATTTTTCAATTATTAGAAGAAATGCCAAGAGGTGAATGTTGAAATTAAAAAGAATGGTAGAGGCAATGAACTCCAACTAATCCATTTGTAACATGATTCTTGTCTCTACCAATCTTCTCTAAATTTCTCTTGACAAGACCTTCTAAATTAGTCATGTCTACAAGAGGACCAACCACCCCTCAATTATGTACAACCCCTACCTTTATCTCTCTCCCACTCCCCCCCTCTCTCTCAAGTCTCTCCCTCCCACCCCCTCTCCCTCTCTCCCCTCTACCCTAAACCCTTAAACCCTACCCTTTATCTCTCTCCCACTCCCCCTCTTTCTCTCAAGTCTCTCCCTCCTCTCCCCCTCTCCCCTCTACCCTTAACCCTTAAACCCTAAACCCTTCTATTCCCTACCCTATATTTCTCTCCCACTCCCCCTTCTCTCCCTTGAAAGTCTCTCCCTCCTACCAAATCTCCCTCTCGAGCTCCTCTACCCTTAACCCTTAAACCCTAGGACCCCCTACCCTTTATCTCTCTCCCACTCCCCCCCTCTCTCTCTCAAGTCTCTCCCTCCTACCCCCACACTCCCTTTCTCTCCCACTTCCTCCATATCTCTCTCTCAATTCAATGATATTGACCTTCTATAAAATTTTCCAGCCATACTTGCCATTCTCTCCAGCTGAAAAAATCCATGCAGGCCCATTAGAAAAAAACATAAGAATAGTTAAAGAATACCCACAAGCACAAAGCTAATGAATCGTCAACTTCATTTCTTAGGTGTTTTAAAGAACCAGAATAAAATAACCTTCTAGGTCTCTAAATCTTGTACAATATATGATATGAAGCAATTTCATCATTGTGGGAAAATCACTGCACTAAAAAGATTTCTAGAGAAAATAAAATCTAGGAGGTTCATAGGGTTGTAAATACATTACAATCAGAATAGGAACAACTAAAAAAGGAGTGACTCATAATCCTTTAAACCATAGTTTACATTTTGAGAATACAAAAAATTGGAATATGCATCATCAAATTAGTTAGGCTATGCAAACATACCTCATCTTTCAACCAAATATTCTCAATACGCAGTTGCTACTCTTGAAGATTGACTTATGCAATAACAATAGGTGCTCTACAGTTGGTGCATATGGGATTTCTCATGGCTTCTTTAATTTCCATGTTCTCCAAATGAAGCTTCTCATTATCCTTCCTGAGGAGAGTGTTTTCATGATACTCATGTTGAGCCTAAAAAATCCAAGATTTGAAAAGCCATGATTAGAAAGAAAATAATATATAGTTTTTAATTATATACTTTTCATATTATAATAATAATGTAATTATTAAAATATATTGCAATAATAAGTATATTATTTATTATAATTTAAAAATAATATAATTTATATAATTTAAATTAATATTAGATATTAATTTTTGATACATGGGGTTTGACCAAACATATTTATCATGTTTGACTGAACCCCATTTAAATCTATGTTTTTGTTGTATGTTAAATGGGTTCAGTCAAACATTAGTTTGGTCAAACCCCCATTCGACCAAACATTTGATTTTTGTTTGACAAAACAATAATTCGACCGAACCCCCTTATTTTCACCCACATCCTCTTAGGCACCAAAATTGCTCAAAATTTTTCACTTCGAAGCTCAATTTGAGAATGAAAATGGAGGAGATATTAGAAACCCAAATGGTATCAGGTTTCCCTCAAAATGAGCTCTCTAATGAATATAAGTTTAATATGTTTCGATTATATTATCTATTTATTTTTTAAGTTAAATAGAAGATTATCAAATTATTTTTTTGAAAAATATGAGTGCACCAGATATTGGAGTCCTTGATCGAACAAAAAAAATAAAAGAATTTTGATACATACAGTGAAAGTTATGCATTATATGATTGTGTTATGTCTGAATTGTAATTGGTTTGACTTTGAAAATTGATTAAAGAAAAAAAATTCAATAAAAAACTATCTAACCAACTAGAAGCACTAGATATCAAAGTTACAAATCTAAATTCGAAAGAATTATAATTTAATACTTCAAGGAAAAAAGTTATGCTTTATATGGTGTGCGTCACTTTTTAAAAATGCTATTTTTTGAAAAAAACCAATTTTCGTGGGAGATGGATAAAGAAGCGCAATCTAATTCCAAAATTTTCAAAAAAATATTTTTAGAATCTACAAACAAAATGTGACAATACTCTAGTTTGCATCATCTTCAAATTCCTCACAGTTCAACCGCTATAGGTGCTCGAATGTGAAGATTTAGTTAAAAAAATTTAGTGTCCAGTTTGGCCAAAAATTGTAAACCACTATTGTGGGATCACCCATGAACATCCATAAAAGCTTGACATTTTCCATTGCACATGCATATATACATACACATATACATATAAGAATATTACAATGAACATAAAACATCCTTGCAAGTACAAAAGAAAAAGAAAAGGAGATCTACTGTGCATCCTACCATATTGGGAATACAATATTATTAGTAAACATTTCTATGTAGAAACTTATACACATATGGAATGGAAAAGAACAAAACAAGGCCTGCTCTCCACCCTACCATATAATTGGGTCATGAAGTCCCATGGGATCTCACCAAACCCCCAAGCAATAATATAACTGTCCATCACTTTCATCAATGGTGGAAGCAATCCTTCTATTCACACATACTTGACATCCTATGATTGCAACAATTCCATTTGAAAGCATTTAAGAAATAATGAACAGGGAATAAAAACTTTGAAATGGAAAAGAAGAAAAAAAGGAGTGCTCTCCACCTTGCCATATTGGGTCATGAAGCTCCATGGGCTCTCACGAAACCCTCGAGCAAGAATATAGATTTTCCATTAGTTATATCTATGGTGGAAGCTATCTCTCTCATGACACAATAAACAACTCATTTTGTGAGCCTCTAACAAACAAAAACCTAAAAGGTATGCTTGACAACAACATGGAAACAAATACAATCCAACATCATTGATTGGATGGATATAGAGGGACTTGTTATTTGGAAATATACATACTAAACAAGTACATGTAGAAATGTACGTGCATGGCATTACTTCTTGACAATATAGATATATAGTTGAGTGAGAACCTATAGATATAGACACACAATGTTACATTTGTTGGAAAGGGAAGATGGACTTCAACCTTCAAAGAAGCTCACAATCTTGGCTCACAACTGTTGAAGCGGATAAAGTTAGAGAACAACACCCAACAATGCCTTATTGAAATTTGCAAATCCTTTCACTATCTCTTCTCACATTTTTGAATAGTAGATATTGGCACAAGCATTACCACTACATGTAGACCATACAACAATAAATGTTGATGTGAAGAGGACGAGCTTTTGTGAAGGTGCAAGTCCAACATGGGGCAATGACTCCAAGAGGAATATAAAAGTGTTGGAAATCACACTAATAATTAGAGTGATGCACAATGTATGTGCCATATGTACAAATATCTATCTATGCAAAGGAGGCACAAACACTTGGATTCAAGCTAAACTCTTTTGAATATTATTTAAATCATGGCTCGCAAGTTGTTGCAAGCTGTATTGCTTGATCTTTGTTAACAAACATTTTATTGTTCCAAAATTTGGTAGGTTGTTGTTGACAGAAGACTATTGTTTTTTGCAAGAAAAAATATTGTTTAATCTATTGTCAACATCTTATGCCTCTAATTTTGTAAGGATATTTTACTGTGCTTCTTTTTCTTTAATGTTTTTGTCCCCCTTGCTTTGTGCTGAAACAAATATTATTTAATTTATGCCATCCATTCTATTGCTATGCCTAGAATGCAACAAAATACTTAATTTTATATAAGTTACATCTCATTGCATCAAGTATTGTTGATTATTGTTCTTTGCAATCAAACAAAATAATCAATCTTATATGCTTTTTGTTAGCTTCCATTGGGCATTGCCGATTATAGTTTTGTTGCTTAAGCTATATTTTTTCATTTTGTAGAAGGTGTTGTGCGGTAGGTTGTATTCTTCCAATTTTCGAGTAGGCTTATTTGAATTTCCATCAAGACATTGTATGCAAAAGGCTGTACTATTTGTTATAAACAATATTATTTCACTAATTCTTAGCATCTTCTTGCTATTCTAATTTTGAGAAGGTGTTGTAGAAAGAAGACTATATTGTGTGTGAGAATGACTATTATTTGGTTTAAGGTTCACACTTTGTGTCTATGGTTTTTCATGCATTTGCTAGCTGTCATTTTTCTTGTGTTCCATGGCTTTCTCCATTTATGGTGGTCTCGAAACTAAAAAATTATACTAGTTTATGAATATACTAGTTTATGAATAAAAGCTTATCCAAAATTTATTCTCAACCTAAACCCATCACAAATAGGAACAATATAACCCTTAGAAGAGCACTCTATTCAAAATTAATAGTGACAAATGCATCAAAAAATATGCTTGTTTCTAAATGAAAGCTTTTAGCAAATTGAAACAATGCAGCCGTGTGAACAACACTTTTTGGAAAATAACACAATTTAGCAAGCACATTCACAAAAATTTCATAGCTGATGAATGCACTTGGACCTTCACAAAAGCTTTCCCTCTTCACTCATAGCCACCTTGAAGAACAATATAAGCATAGAAAATTACACCTAACAATGCATTTTTGTAAAATTACACACCTGTGCATGCATCATAGAATATCTTGTCAGAGTTTTGTGTACATATATATATATGTGTATCATGTATTTGTGTATGTAACTATCTATGTATGGGGATCAATGTAATACTTTCCAAGTGTTTTTAGCTACTGCTTTGCAATCTCTAATGTTAGTGCCATGTTTGATATGGATGTCATATGGTACTTGGCTATAATATTTGTTATGTATGCATGGAGCTCAATCTAGAAACTACCACTGAAGAATGCTTTATTAAGAATACCCTAAATTGCTCTAGTAGTTTGGTGAGTTTTAAATGAAAAGTATTATCGCAATCATTGCCAATATATGCAACACATACAGGAAACCTATGTAAGATTGTTTCATTTATGGTGTGCAATAGGTCGCATGTGTGTTATAACTCTTGCCAACATATTTTTTCAACCTCCCATACATACACTTGACAATTTTCAACAAGGAATTGTTTGGTTTTATTCTTTTGCTATATCTATATGAGATCCATGAATGATGAGGGTAAGCTTCTATGAGGATGCAACCTGGATTAAGCTTTGTGCAGCTTCTATGAAGATGGTTGTAGGTTATTTTATGTTTTTTTGAATGAACAAATGGATGCAAATGTAAAAGGAAAGTGTCACCTTTGATAATATTTTTCTCTTTTTTATCCAGAAAACTTAGTGAGAAGACATGTGTTTGTAGCAAGTGGGAATAGCTCCATGTCAAAAGAACCCTTCATGAGTGTGCTTGATTTTTGGTCCACGCATTGTACCACGCTAAATTTCTTGATTTTCCACAAGGTACTGTTCATTGTTTCAAACATCTTGCCTTATCTATCATTTTGGTTTTGTGTATATCTCTCTACATGGATTTGATACTATGATTTTTGCTAGGTTTCCTATATATGTACATATATATATATATGTGTGTGTGTGTGTGTGTGTTTGTGTGTGTGTGTGTGCACATATATATATGTGTGTATATATATATGTACATAACCTCAAAAAATTTATCCCATTGCACACATCCCCACAAAATGCAAATAGGTGAATGGGTTGTAGTCTGGTCAAAATTTATGCTTGCCCTAGTTTAAGCCAGTGGGATTGGGCATGCATTGTTATGTAAAATGTGGCAGTCATTTGGCGTGGTGATAGAGGAGTTTGGTGAAATGATAGAAGTGTAGAGGAGGCCAATGAAATTTCATTAGCATTTATTGTTGTATGGTTTATGTGTAGTGGTGATGGTGCAAGTAACATCTATTTTAATGTACATATCTATATGTGTGTGTGTGTATAATATATGCACACATATATATTTGTGTATATATAATATATGCACATATATATATGTGTGTGTATATATATACGCACATATATATGTCACCACTACATGGACATCATAAATCAGTGAGAAGGGCATACTGTTGTGAAGGTGAAGGTGTGTTAATCAATGGTGGAATGAAGCTGGTACTTTATGTTAGATTGCATTGACCATTGTTGATAATTGATCTCTTTCTTGAGCTATATTGTTCCATAAAGGAAATGAGGAAAATAGAGTGGCTATATAGGAGGCCAACAAAATTTCATCAGCATTGATTTTTGTATGGAACCCATGTAGTGGAGATCATGCAAGTAACATTTATTTTAAAGTCCTTGGAAAAAAAATGAATGTTTGTGCAGTTATCGATAACATATTTTTCAGTCTCATTCTCTGGGTTTATGGACTCCATATTCTGGCTATGTTTGTAGGCTTCAGGGAAGAATGGATACTGGAGATAGCTAGCAAGCAGAGGTCATTTGAAACAAGTGGGAGAAGTTGCATGCTAGTAATACCATTTTCCACATTCTTTCATTTGTGGTCTATGGTTTTTGAAGCCCTATATTGTCTAATCTGCAATAAAGCACTATCAATTGCTTCAAACTTTGATAAGCTGAAAAAACAAGTATATTTTTTCGGTGGGCTTGTCATTATTAACTTTCAGTAAGCTACTATTGAGGACCCTACATTGTATTAATTTTTTGATAGGTTTTTTGTTGAGGGATAAGTAAATTTCAACTTTGGTTTATTTCCATGACTCTTTATGGGTTTTTGTTTATGACTTCCGTTTGGTGGTTATGTTTTGAATCCAATATAATTGTCCATGTTATGCAGTTTTTTTCATTTCTCTTCTATATGTTTAGGTATATTGTCTCACCCTCAAAAATGTGTTGTTGACAAGTCTTCCAATTCTCCTTAGGGTGCTATATTTGTTGGCTTTTCTTTTGTGCATATGGCTGCAATGGAATAAAATAGTTAATCCTATATAATTTATGTTAGATTCCATTGGGAATTATTGATTATTGTTCACTTGATTTAGGTATATGGTTTAATTCTAAAGAAGTTGTTGTTGAAAAGGCTCTATTGCCTCAATCTTCATTGATTTTCCATTGAGAGAACAATATATTTTTGAATGGGTTTCTTACCATTAATTTTTGGTGGATTTTGCTTTAAGGTCTATGTGTTTTGTGATTGTAGATTTACACTAGTTTCTAATAGAAACAATATTCATTAGATATCATGTTCCTTTTCTATTTGTGGTGCATCTACATTAATTAATAAAACACTATATCCTAGCCAAATTATTAAAAACCCTTTATTATTAGTAAACAAATAGAAAAATAAATTAGTCTTAACACCTTTTAAAAATTAGAATAGCCAGAAAATGCCAAGAATTAATAAAATAAAATTGTTTATAACAAACAATACAACCTTTTGCATACAATATCTTGAGGGAAATTCAAATTATGTATATATATATGTGTTTGTATGTGTGTGTGTGTGTGTGTGTGTGTGTGTGTGTGTGTGTGTGTGTGTGTGTGTTTAACGACTGACATGGAAGATTGATGGATATCCCCTATTTGTGTGAGATTTGGTCAGAATTTTCATCAACCTTGCCATCTATTGAAGTTAGTTGACTCAACATATATGCAATTTAAAAAAATCAACATTGTAAAGTTAGAAAAGCAACTATACAATCTATGTCATTTACAAAAAGGTATTGCTGAATGTAGCTCTATAGCCCCAGATTATAACCAAAGATAGAGGACAATAGCCAACAACACCTTGCAGAGTACAATAAGGCCAACATCCTCTTGGCCAACCATCAACCCTTCTATATCACAACTTTTCCAACATTTGAGAGAAAGCTTCTAGAGATGCCTAGCGCACGTGGGAAGCTATAGAACAACTATAAACAATGCCTTGTAGAAAAAAACACAAAATGTATAGAGATGGAAAAATGAACACATAGTGGGATACTTCAACCACACAATCATGATTTCAAAAAATATGCACAAAGTAATTTTGCAATCCATCACCATTCAATAGATACGACAATAATCAACAAGTCTATAATTACCACTAGAAAGTGCATAGGAAATATTGCAACAAAAAGAAATTTTTATGCAACTCCAATAAAAATAAACACACGTAAATAGGTAAACAATGACTGCTCCCAAATACCCAGCAAACAAAGAAATGAAAGCCAGGTAAATATGCCAAATATAAACAAGCCACACTATACACCAATAAGGCTACAAATGCAAGTAAAGCATGTTTGCAATTTTCTCCATGCGCATGGGAAACAACCAATACAGGTGGTAGGAAAAAAGAATAAACAAGGAATAGACTTACAAGATTTGGGAATAATAGTTGTTGGGCTGCCTTGGGAGAGCTAGAGTCAACCGACATTATTGAAGCCACTTTTTGTAAAAGACATAGCTGCAACACCAGTGGCAGGCCACAAGTTCTATTGTGACAAGAATGCAACAACCAAACAGTCAATTGAAACATAAAAAGCTAACAAGGTCCATTCTCAATTTTTAAATAGCAAAGATTTCTACATTCGTATTTTTTTTCTTTGCACATCTGTAATATAATCAAAACAAATAATATAAGGAATGCACATTTATAGATGTATCCATAAATAATTTCAAGAACAATTTATGTTCCTCCAACACAACCAACCTAGGACATATGCTCTCCACCAATGCGATCAATAGTGGCATCAATCTTCCATATATAAAAAAATATAACTTATCATTTGAATAATGAACCAAACGAAAATAACATACAAATCACTACATACCAATATTGTTTGTATCCACTACAAAATTGATACATATCTACACAAAGGGTAGGAACAAATATTTGATTCATGCCATATGTTTTGTGGCCATCATTCCAATATGTCATTCTTCATTGTTATACTCTAGCCTAGGCCACATCCTATCATTTTGAACAACACACCATAATAACACTATATCAATTGTTTCATTTTTAGATAAGCTACTGTTGAGAAGAGGTTGTATTGTTTCCACATCTAGGAGGAACAAATTTTTGATTCATGCCCTTTATTTTTTGGCCATCATTCCAATATGGCATTCTTTATTTTTAGACTGTAGCCTAGGATACTTTTTATCATTTCCAAAAAGATCTCATTAGAATACTATATTGTTTTAGTTTCAGATAAGGTGTTTATGAGAAAAGGTTGTATTGTTAGTCAATATCAATATTGTTACCAAACTCAATAATTTCTTGTGAGAATGGTAGCCTGTATCTTATGTGTGACATGGAGGATCTATTTTATCATTGATCAAATCAGTGGACAATTAATCTTGTTTCTAAGGGGCTTACTTTGAAATTCTGCTTGCAATGGAGTAAAATAGTTAATCTTATAGACATTGTGTTAGATTCCATTGGGCATCATTGATTATGACTGCTTCATAAGAGTATTTTATGCATCTAATATCATACATGTATATTTCTCCAGATAGTCCAAATGAAATGAGTCAGGATGATTGTCAAGAATGCCTTTTGGGTAACAAGATTTAAATAATCAACCAACCAATATGGTAGGATGAAAATCAAGCGTACTTTTTTTTTTCTACATACTGCATCCTACTGTATGCACCAAGTATGGATAAATTATAACTACTTCATTAGTCCCATTGCAACTACGAAGAAAATTATCTATTATAAAATTATGCATTATAAAATCTATAACTTTAATATCTCCTAATTTACATATTCTCCAAGAAATAGATATGATCACTTCTCTAAAATTCATAGTTTGTATACAAAAAAGATGTATATGGTCTAGCATTTGCAATAAAAGTTTTACATAAGGTAGTAGGTGTCAGTTTTAGCTTTGTGTTGCAATGGCTACAATGGAATAAAATACCTAATGCTATGTGGTTTATTCCATTTTTGCATAATCACCATACTAAACTCCACACTTTTTTGTTATTCTTGTAGCCCATAGCCTAGCCATAATGTGGCAATTGATAAAATAATGTGTTATAAACAACCTTTCAAACTAATGATAGTGACTACAAAACTAGTAACAATAGTCAAATCGACAATCAAATCCCAATGCATTTAATTTTTGATAGAATCTTCTTCTAAACACTAGGGTTTTATCAATCTTTCCTAACACTCCATCCATAGTACACTACATTTCAACTACACATATACATATATACACATACATATATACATCTAGATATATATACATGTATATATATACACATATATACATACAAAAATCCATACATACACAAATATATACATATAGATACATGCACATAGACACACACATATATATACACATGAATACACACACACATATATATACATGTATATACACATATATAGATATATATAGAGATATATATATACATATATACATATTGTTACATAGATTGTATGCTTTGCATGTACTAGGTGTCGTTGTAATAACAACTGCCCTTTTAACACCTCAAGGAACAAAACAAATATTTTGGTAATTTTCAATAAGGCATTGTTTGGTGTCGTTTTGTTTCTATACTTGGTATGAGGGCCGAGGGGGTTGACAACAAGCTTTTGTGGGGCTCTAAGCTGGATTAAGCTTTGGGAAGCTTTTGCAAAGGTGGGTGGAGGTTATTTTATCTTTTTTACAAATGAAGATGGTTGGAAATGAAAAAGAAAAGTGTCCCCTATGATAATATTATGCACTTCTTTTGTAGGACAGTCAGCAAGAAGATGGGTTATAAGTTTGGATAGAATTTCCATCAGCCACCCAGATTTTTTTATCTTCCAATGGCTATGGGAAGTTGGCGTCCGCAATTGCTGGCTGCTTTAAAAAATAAGGTTGTTTGGTTCAACATTAATTTTTCTATGCTTTGCATCTAGCACCGATCATGATAATAAAAACAAACATTCAATGCCTAATGAAACTAAACAAATGTCTAGGAATTTTTTTGTAACACAATCTTTCAAATTTTGATAAAGCTATGTTGAGAAATTAGTATCTTTTAACTTTTATTTCCCACTCCCAATCTTTATGGATTCCTTTTTTTGTTAATTCATCAATAAATATATACATATACATATATACATATATATATATATGTATATGTACATATATATATGTATATATATATACATATACATATATACACTACAAGAATGAGAACCATAAATGAAATAATATTCCCTACACTCACCCACATGTGAAACGCCACAAAAAAAAAAAGAAATCTTGATTTCAAGGTTCACCAAAAAGACAATAGATTTACTATCTTCTTACCATTCACAAAGAACCAAATCTGTAAATGCTACAATATAACCAATAGTAACCGACATGCCAAAACCCACAAAACTATACAGTCTTTCCAACAACAATTGACACAATGAAAAAATATTTCTTTCAAGAATAACCCACATGAGGTGCACCTCTTCCTGCTTCCTTCAATAACACCCCTTCCCACTTGATTCCTCTTTCCTTCATTCTTTCTCCATGACATGCAAATGAACACCACATAAATATCACAATCCAAACATTTTTCAACCATCGATGCATGCAAACAAACACAAGATAACCTTCAACCACCTTTACAGAAATTGCACAGTCGTTTAATGCACTTGCACCTTCATAGAAGCTTTCCCTCTATACTCGTCACTACCTTCAAAAACAACATAAACCCTCATAATGACACTGAACAATACAATATCGATAACTGAATAGGAATTCATTTTGTTTTCTGAGGAATTTAAAATAGATGTTACTTGCACCATCACCACTACACGAAAACCATATGAAAATCAATGCTAATGACATTCCACTAGCCTCCTCTACATTTTTTCCATTTTTCCAGACTCCTCTATCATCGTGCTAAACATCCGCCACCTTTTATAGGGAAATGAAGACCCAAGTTCAACAAATTAAACCAGCAGGATTGAAGAAAAATCCAACAAAACTATAACCCATCCGCTAAGTTTTCCTCAGCGTCGGAGAAGTCGGAAAACGGTGAGCCAGTCAAAAATTCTAAGAAAAGTTGACACAAATATCCATATATACATATATATACACACACATGTATATACATATATACATATATGGACACACACATATATATCTTCGCACATATGTATATATATATAAATCATTTTTAGATACACATATGTACATATATACATACACACACAAAAATATATATATATACACATATATAGATAAACACACACACACACATATATATCTATACACATATGTATATATATATAAATACACATATATATCATTTTTGGATTTGGCTCACTGTTGATACCAATATTGTTTAATTTATCACTTCCATTTTGTGGCATATATATATATATATATATATATATATATATATATATATATATATATATATATATATATATAGGTCGTTTCTTTAGAAGGGTTGTTGTTGAAACCAATATTGTTTAATTTATCGCTTCCATTTTGTGGCTATGGTTGGAACAAAAGGAAAAATAATTAATGCTCTCACTCATGCTATATAATTTCATTTTTTGGAACAAAATAAACAATTAATTTTGCTCATTGAATGTTTGCTTAATATATGGCTTCCGCTTTGTGGCTTTGGCTAGAACAAGATGAAAAATAGTTAATGCTATGCCTAAGGGTATATCATTTCATTTTTCAAACATAATAAAACAATTAATTTTGTTGACTCAACATCTAGTTACATTAGGTATTATTAATTATTGTTGTCTGCTCTAGACTATAGTGGGTCTATTTTAATTTCAACACATATATATATATGTGTGTGTGTGTGTGTGTGTACATATATACATGCACATATATACATATATATACACATATATACACAAACATATATATATATATACTTATATATTTTCATACAGTTTGTGTTTGATGTTTGCACTTTGTGGGGTTGTTTGCAATGGAATAAAATTTTAGACATTGTGGATTTTTTTGATTGTTATAGTATAGCTTGAGCTATATTCTAGCTTGCTGCATGTGGGTGGTTGTTGAAAGTAATGTTGTTTGATTTATGGCTTTCGTTTTCTGGTTGTGGTTAGAAAAAATAAAAATAATTAATGTTGTTGATTCTATGTTTGGTTATAGTAGGTATTATTGATTACTATTCTCTTCCTTAGGCTATACATGGTATATTTTAATATCAATATATATGTAACATTAAAATTATTAATGTGATGGATTTTTGGTTGAATCTTATTGTATAGCTCGAGCTATATTGTAGCTTTCTCCATCTGGGTGGCTATTGAAACCATTGTTGTTTGATTCATGGCTTTCATTTTCTGGTTATGGATGGAACAAAATAAAATAATTATATATATGTGTACATATATAAATATATTTATATATATTTCAATTTCCTGTGGGTCTCTCTCTATGGATTGCATTTAGTTGATATGGTGGATAAAGGGATATATATATACATACACACACATATATACACATATACATATATACATATATACACATATACATATATACATATATACATGTATATGTCTATATATGCATATACATACACACATACACACACACACACACACACACACACACACACACACACATATATATATATTCTTGCATGGTGTTTGTTTGATATTTGCACTTTGTGGCTATGCTTGCAACAAGATAAAATTGTAGAGGCTATGGAGTTCTTGTCGATTGTTATTGTATAGTTTACTCTATATTGTGGCTTACTCCTTGTGGGTGGCTGGTGAAAGTAATGTTGTTTCATTTATGACTTTCATTTTCTACTTATGGTTGGAAAATAATAAAAAAATTAATGTTGTTGATTCTATGTTTGGTTACATTAGGTATTATTGACTATTGTTCTCTCCCTTAGGCTATACAAGATATATTTTAATATCAATATATATATACATATGTAAGATTAAAATTGTTAAGGTTATGGAGTTTTGGTCAATTCTTATTGTGCAGGTCATGCTGTATTAGGGCTTTCTGTATCTGGGTGGTTGTTGAAACCAACCTTGTTTAATTTATGGCTTTCGTTATCTACTTATGGTTGAAACATAAGAAAATAATTAATGTTGTCCATTCTCTATTTAGTTACATTAAGTATTATTGATTATTGTTCTCTAGCTTAGGATATACTTTTGTCAACTTTGCTTAGGATTTTTTTTTATCAATATCTATATATATATATATATATATATATAAAGATTAAAATTGTTAAGGCTATGGAGCTTTGGTCGATTCTTATTGTATAGCTCGGGCTATATTATGGCTTTCTGCATATGGGTGGTTTTTGAAACCAATGATATTTGATTTATAGCTTTTGTTATCTCACCAACAACATTAATTATTTTATTATTTTATATTGTTCCAAAAATAACCAAAAAATAAAAATTGATGTGTTTTTGCTGAATTTCTCCATCTGGGTTACCATTGAAACCAATATTCATTAATTTAGGGTTTGCATTCTCTTGGTGTTGTTTTCCATAAGGTATTTTTCACTCTTGTTGTCTGTGCTAGGCTAACGTTGTTTGATTTATGGCTTTCATTATCTGGTTATGGTTGGAACATAATGAAATAATTAATGTTACTATGCTACCACAATAGTAGTTTACAATTTCTGGGAGATTCTGATTTTTGCTGAAATCACATATTTTTAGAAAATTTAATGATTTAAACCTTTAAAACTTTCATTTAAACCATTCCAATTGAGGAGGTTTGATCAAACTACCTTAAATCAAACCTTCCTAGATAGAACCCCGCTAGTTTTAAACCATACCTATAATGAGGTCTCCTTTACACCTATCAAAATGCTTATAAAAAATAACTTTTGATTTACCTTTTGGTGGATCAAATGAGTTCATTTAATTTATTTATTTTTAAAAGTATTTAGTCCTTATTATAAGCTTCCCAAAAATCATAATTTTAAATAAATTTAATATTATTATTACATTTTATTTTTATTTCTTATGAATGTAGGTTTTTCACTGAAATATCAAACTCTTTGTTCTACGTATGTGGAAAAATAGAAGATTTTCAAAAAAGAAAAAATGAAAATATGAGTGCACCAAATATTGAAGTCCTTGATCCAGCAAAAAAAGAAAACTAAATTTTGATAAATATAAAAAAATGTTACGCATTATACAGTCGCGCTATGTTTGAATTGTAATTGGTTTGACTTCAAAACTTGATTAAGGAAAAAAATATTCAATAAAAAACTATCTAACCAAGTAGAAGCACTAGATATCAGGGTTACAAATCAAAATTTGAAATAATTATAATTTTATCCTCTATGAAAAAAAAGTTATGCGTTATACGGTGAGCATCACTTTTTTAAAATGTTGTTTTCTAAAAAAAACTAGTTTTCGAGGGAGATGGAAAAATAAGTGCAATATGATTCCAAAATTTTTGAACAAAATATATTTAGAATTTATAGACAAAATGTTACAAAACTCTAGTTTGCATCATCTTCAAATTCCTCATGGTTTAGCTGCTATAGGTTCCCGAAAGTGAAGATTTAGTTAAAAATATTTATTTCAGTGTCTAGTTTGGCCAAAAATTGTAAACCACTATTGTGGGACCACTCATTGTCTATTCTATGTTTGGTTACATTAGGTATTATTGATTATTTATCTTTATCTTAGGCTGTACTTGTGTCAACTTTGCTCAAAACTTTCATCAACCTAGCCACTTTTCCCTCTTTTTCCTGGCATCAGGGTAGACTTGGTGGATGGGTTATAGTTTGGTTGGGATTTTTGTCAGCCCTTCCAGTATATGTATATATATAGAAATATACATATATACATACATATATATATATATATACACACACATATACAAATATAGTGTCAGATAGCTTATAATTTTACTCGGCCCCTCAAGTTTTCAGCCTTCCAATTGTCGTGAAAAAGGTGGTGGAGGTAGTTGTTGGCTGCTTTGGGAAAAGGGCGATGTTGTATGGGCTGCATGGATAGAGAAGGCTGCAAAAATTAAAATTTGGTTCACATCAACATTAATTGATGTATGTTTTGCATATATTGGTGATGGTCATAATAATTCCAATGATAAATGGAAGCCATATATGGAACAATATAGCCTAACACAAAGAACAACAATGAACAATCCCTTATGCAAGACAACATGGAGTACATAACATTAACTATTTTACTACATTCCAACCATCTCCACAAAACAAAAGATGTGAAGGAAACAATATTGTTATCCAAACTCACCCAGATGGCCAAATGCACAAAAGACTAAAAATGATAGTGCCAAATGCATACAGAAACATGCACACAAAATTTGAACCATAAATCAAACAATATCACTACGAACAAAGTATTGCTATCTACACCTACTCATATATCTACTTGTGGACATAGTTGTATGTATGCATCCATTTACATATGCATATACATAAATATACATGCATGTAATTGAGATTTCCTTGTCTTATACAACTTCTTGGTACATATGTGTCTAGATATTGGTTCGCGTGTTGGATATCTATGCATATATGCATACATAATTCAAAATTTACAACTATCTGTGAGTTGTTCTAAAGAGAATGTTCTTTTTATCTTGTTTACAATGTTATTTGTGAACAAAACCCTATCAAAAACACAACAATAGACTATAGAAGAATGCAACCTGTATAACATTAACTATTTCATTGGGTTGAACTCACATACAAAACCCACAAAAAATAGAAAGCTCTGAGTAACAGACCAAATCAAAACCTTCACCACAAAAACATGAACCCTAAATGAATCAATATTGGTTTCAATGGTAAACCATATGGAGAAATTCACCCAAAACACAACATATTAACTATTTTTCAGCCATTCACATAAGACAAAAGCCATAAATGAAACAATATTACCAACACTCACCCACATGTGAAAACCCACAAAACAAAATAAATCTTGATTTCAAGATTCACCAAAAACACAATAGATTAACTATTTTCCAACCATTCACACAAAACCAAAGCCATAAACGGAACAATATAACGAACATTCATCGACATTCCAAAACCCACAAAACTATACAGTCTTTCCAACAACAATCGACACAATGAAACAATATTTCTTTCAAGAATAACCTAGATGAGATGCACCTCTATCTGCTTCCTTCAATAAAACCCCTTCCTACTTGCTTCCTCTTTCCTTCATTCTTTCTCAACAACCTGCCAAAGAACACCACATATTTATCACAACCCACACCTTTTGCAACCATTGAAACATGCAAAAAAATATAAGATAACCTTCAACTACCTTCACAGAAATTGCACAGCTATTCAACACACTCGCACCTTCATAGAAGCTTTCCCTCCACACTCTCATTTAACTTCAACAACAACATAAACCCTCATAATGACACCGAAGAATATGTTATTGATAACTGCATAGACATTTGTTTTGTTTTCCAAGGACCTTAAAAAAAATGTTACTTGCACCATCACCACTACATGGAAACCATACAAAAATCAATGCTAATGACATTTCACTTTCCTCTAAATTTTTTTGATTTCGCTAGACTCCACTATCGTCGTGCCAAATGCCTGCCACCTTTTACATAGCAACAGAGACCCAAGTCTAGTAGCTTAAACCAATAGGGCTAAAGAGAAATCCAACCAAACTATAACCCATCCACCAAGTTTTCCCTGGTGCTGGAAAAGTTAGAAAACGTTGAGGCTGACAAAAATTCCAAGCAAAGTTGACACAAATAGCCTATCAGCTAATTAAATATACCATCCCCCAACCAACTGGATAATACTTTGTTCTTCCAAGGATAATATTTTGGCTTTATTACCTTCCATCAATCTTAGTAGCCTCATAGAAAACACATCATATACCCTCTGATAATGTTCCCAATATTGGTGAATAGTAATTTAGGGTATATTAGCATAAATTAAATTATTCTATAGTTCTTTTCCCATGGTACCAACTCTATTCAATCCTTGAATATTCTTCTTCAAGGTGCAAGAATAAAAAAAATATGATGACATGGAAAACCATTGGGTGTGTTGGTTCCTAAATCAATAGATGTAATGAGAACGAAAGAGTAGCCACTCTCTCATATTTAGACCCAATGGGTTGATATGGCCAATGAATGTGAGAGTGAATAAAATTCCCCTTTCTCCCCTACACTTCAGGCTTTGTTAAGCCTGGGATGGTAATCCTACTTAGTATATTTATAGGTACTTGTGTGCTAAAGTACCAAATACATTGTAAATAGATATTTCTCCTTTAGATGTTAAATAGACATATTACTATAAATGCTTGGCTGGCCTCTATAGTAATGCCTAATTTAAAACATGAGAGATGTAACTCATTAAACTCCTCATACAAACAAACTGAGAATGACATTTGATTTAAAAGATGATCAATTTTTGTATTAAATAACACATGTAACATGAATAACACACTTAGATCAATGCCTCATCCTTGAAATGGAGTCAACTCAAATTCATACATAATCTAATAACATTTTTTATATTTGACAATATATGAAGCTCTAAAATGTTTCCTTACAACATTTCAACATTCTTTTTTAACATTTACTTCTTACTAGCATCCTAGAGTTCAATACAAATTTACAACCATATTCAAGTACCTACATTAATTCTTTGAAATAATAGACAAGAACAAAGCCACACATCTATTTGAAATTGATAGAGACAAATAAGCCAATCCTTGATTGTTTCATTCATAATTTGTCGAACTAATACATAGGAGAGTAAAATAGTCCCAAACTTAAAACACTTAGCATTATCTTTACAGTATTGTAATCAAAATTACATAAATATTGATAGACTCAGATCCTAAAACTTAACTCTAAAATGCTTTGTATTCACACTACAGTGTTCTTTGTGTTAAATTACAAAGAAAACCTCTCTTAGAATGAGGCAAAAATACAACAATTAAGGAAACATAAAAACCCTAAATGTTCATTTGAAGAAGACACTTGGCACATTCTGATTCATTGATCTTCAACTCCCTTTTCTCTTTGTTTTCTTGCTTCTCACTCCACTACCTTGCAACAAAAAAATATTCTCTTTCTAGAAGCTTCATACCTCATCATTCTCCGTTGTTTGACTATAAAAACCACATGTCGTATGCATTTACCATTTTCCTCAAAAATATTTTATTCTCCTTTGTTCATTTTCACCCTACTACGTGAAAATAGTCCTCACTATTAAAAACTTATCTTCAGCAAAAAATGTTTTTCACAGTGAGTAAAATGTTCACTTTACAAAAATTATTTACCCATTCCCATGATATTTTAAATATTCCATTTAAAATATTTGTCATTCAACATTCTCCTCGAGTACAAATTCTCATGCTGCCATCAAATCCATTGCAAACCTTCTTTCTAATGTTTCCCTACAATTAATAACACATCTCTATTTCATTTAGAATTGTGAATATCAGCTAGAGATTAGCGAGAAGAACATGTGATATCACCCATTGTTGATAGAATACAATAATGAAAAAAGAATGAGTGATGGGTGATAAGAAAGGCACACCATCACATATCATTATTTCCAAAAGAGAATGGAAACTTCAAACATCGATGCCCGATGAAGAAGACATGGTCTTTCCCATTGCCAAACCAAGCTAGGAAAGAAGTATCAAATACGTGATACGTTATGGAGAGAACACAACATCACTCCATCACGGATTCGATGAGAGAAAAAGTTTTAAATCAACGTTTCTCGTGAAGTTGTCCTATAGTGCTGCTGCTTCTGGACCAACCAAAGCTAAGAATTAAACTTGTTTTTCCTTATGAACATTTGAAATGTGGTTTATATTTTCCCCTTTGTATTTGCACATTATTTAAAATATTTAAAATATTTAAAATATTGACATTTGAAAATTTAGAAAAATTTTGACTTCTAATTATGCCTATGGGCCAAATGGAGAAATTTATTGCAGACAAATGGTGAAACTTGGAGCTGATTATTTGTGTGTTCATCCATAATAAATTATTTAGAGAAAACCCATTTCCTTAAATTTTTCCCTGTCCTTAAAATTCAAGTACCTCCTTTGTAAATTGGCCCGAGAACATGTTCGCCACAATAGAAGTACATTAAAATAATGTATCAAATGACCTATTTTTTGATGAAACTGGAGGAGTAGAGGTTTTAGACCAAGAAACGAAATGGGTTGTCCTTAGATTTTAAAAATTTGAAACTTTTCAGGACACCATTTTTGCCCATGTTGTAGACAAAAAAGGGTTAGTTAACCTATCAGAACTTATCCTAGGAGCTTGAAACTGAGTAGGAATGTTACCATTTGACCCAATAATTCATTGCAAAAAAATTAATGAAAAAAATCTTCCTGAGGTGAAAGATATTAAATACCAAAGTTGCCTACTTGGAATTTTCTGCAATTTCACCTATTAGAAACCAATTAGGGTGCTCAAAGTCACCACTTTGAAAAGATATCAAAGAAAATTCTCAAGGGCTGCCACTGGAAACATAATCTCATGTAGGTACACTAAGTATGTTTGCAAGAGGGATTTCCTTGAATAATCATACATCACAGGATATTAAAGGTCAAAGATGACCACTTTGAAACATTCTGAAAATGTAGGTGCAAAACAAAGCAAAATGCATATGCTTTTGGCCTGGTAAAAATAGCAAATCTGACCATGAGGATTTGAAATTGGACCAGGGAGTACATTAATGTAAGGAGAATGGAAAGCAATAATTCATTTGGCATGAAAATCAATAGGCTTCAAATTGTGACCCTTCAAAGTAGGTCACGTTGGGTAGATTTTGAAGGTGCACTGCTGAGTGTGTAAAGGAGGATTTTTCAATATGGGCACTTCAAACATAAAATTTTTGAAGGTGCCAACAATGGTTCTTTCTGGGGATGTATGCCCCCTATGGGCATAGCAAGAATTTAGATCTCTGGGAGATTAGACCAAGTTCCAAAAACATTGGGTGACAGAGTCTTTATTTTTTAAATTTTTTAACTTTTATTTGGTGGCCCCAAGCCACCAAATGGAAAAGGGGAGCCATTTCTTACCTCTATCAAACACCAATATATTAAAAATTTTGATCCTCTTTAATCCATACTTGCCTCTGCTACACCACAGTAACATTAGTAACTTAATTCTTGCAAAGACAAGTGTTAGGTTGCCTTTGAATTTGACTTTACTATCACATGGAAACAAAATTGCATAAGCTGCATCATTGCCACTCATTTCATTTTCTAATTTTGTGGCAAGTGACAAAATATGAGGATAGTGATCAAGACCATCTAAAAACACAACCTCATCCCATTTACTGATTCCCTCACAATGATCAGGCTCAGAGAAGAAATCATCCTTCAAAAATGGTGTGCAATCCTTCCATGTGTCAAGCAAATATTTCTCACACATTTGTAACTCATCCAATTGAATTGTATCACATACAAGTTTATCATCATCCCAACAACATAGCTTAGTGATATTACCATATGTCTTAATGTTCTTAAAAAAATATTCACCAACATTCATAATACCTTTATCCACATTCCATTCATAGCATTTTGAAGCAATGCCAACATCCCAAACAATGTTTCCTACTTCAAGCTCATAGACAAAATTTTCAGCATTTTTAATGTTATCACACAAAAAAGTTTCAAGAGAAAGATTAGATGACTCAGAATCTACCTCTGCAACAAACTCCTAATAATGACTATTTAAAACACATTCACTATTGCAAGAAGTATAATATTCAACATCACCTCTTGCTACATCCACATGACAATCTGAAACATACTGCTTAAGAGGAGAACTATGAGTTGCAAATCCAAAAAAGAGATCCTCATAAGCATCCATGTGATTGTCACAATTACATCCTTCAAGTGCAAATCATCATAAAGAGTGGCATCAGTTTTACCAATACTTATCTCTACATTTTCACTTTCATGCACGACTATATCAATGTTATCTTCATGCAAACATTCAGTGATAACTTCAAGATCAGCAAAAAGAAGTAGAAGGTAAAACATAAAAAAAATAGGAGTTCCTTGTTCATCATTATCAACATATTCATTCATCCAATGAATCTCTTTCATGCATATCTCCTTTGTTTGTAATGTTGCTACAATCAACAAGGCTACCTTCTTCATTGTCAAAATGAAAACCATCAATGGTTTCTTCATTGCAACTGATTACACATGGATGCTCTGACTGAAAATCATTGCATACTCTATCACTTTCATCTGATAAACTGAAATTCTTAGAATTACTCTTCAAATCAGTAGGCTTTTATGTCTCATCATCATGAAAGCTTGTAATGATGCTATACTAAACACTTGTAGACAAGGCAGGACCAATTGTACCAATGCATTACTAATCACACATGTCTTCTTCAAACAAAATATTCAATTCGTATCCATCATCTTGTTCCATTGAGGCTTCATAAATGTTATCCAAACAAGAATGATTTCCAGCTAGTTGCAAAATTTCATTTACAACACCATTGTTCTTATCATGAAGACATGAAACTTCAAAATCAACATGATCTTCAATAGTGTATTCAAAGTTCATAGAAGATAAAACACTCTCAACATCATATACATCATTGCAACCTTCATCTAATATAGAAAATCTGCTTTCTATTTCTACATTTTTAGAGCAAATAGAAGAAAATTTAGATGTTTCATCTATCTCTTCATGATCATTATGGCTGCAATCTTCATCTAGGTTTATTTCTTCTGTAGGATATTCTAAACCAACTTCCTCATCACTACATGATGCACTATCATTGTTATCTTCTACTATACCATTTGCATCTATTAGACCGAGTCTTGCAAAAGTACCATCACATAATTGAGTTGGGAAATTACTTCCCATATTTATCTATCATTTCCTCAATTATTGAAAGCCATTGATATATGCATTTAAGACTAGGAGGCTTCAAATGAGTTGTCATGATACTTAGACCTAGCTCAAGTATTTCACAAAAAAACATCAATACACACTGATTCATTAGTTCTATCTAATTTTGGTATAGCAAGCAGAAAATTCATGAATCTATAATGAAAATCATAGGAGGATTCACCCTCAAATATTTTTACATCATATAATGCATCAATAAGTGACATAGGTTCAACCTTATTTTTGGGTTTCTCTTCAAATACTTCTTGGGTATGCAGATTTCTTTCTTTAGACAAGCATTCCTTTTCTATTGACTCTTCTTCAAAATAATCAATGAAATTCATTTTGAGCTCATGCCATGAATCTATGGAATGCATTGTTAAACTAGAGAACCAGTATTCAACATCATCTTCTAAATTTCTTACAAATAAATTCATGACAACATCTTCCTCTACTATTTGACAATCTTCCATTACATCAAGAAAAACTTGTACATGCTGTGATGTTGATTCTTCAAAATCTCTTCTAAACTTAGGAAAATATTCATTAATTCTTCTTGGGATAGAATGTGGGTAACCTTGGATTTGACTAAAATCCAAAGGGTTATATCTTTCACTAGTGAACACTTTTCTTTGAGGACATGGCTGTGTTCTAGGCATGATATTACAGCTTGTAGAGGGAGAACTAGGACAACAATACATTTTTTTAATTATATTTATTCCCTCTACAACTAATTTCTTCTCAAGATATCTTTTTAGGATATCTTAATTTCTTATTTTCTTTTCTACTAGTATCTTGAAATACTAAATAAGGGACAATATTAACTAGAATCTTTTGTTGAAAACCTTCATACAAAGATATTGCAATAGAAAAATACCTAAGAACTGCTGCAACCAACTCTTCTAATGATGTAGAAACTTATGTAGAGTCACCACCTCTTTGAAAGAGGAAAGGATCTTCAAGCAACAAAAATATTCTTCTAAGATCTAAGTATTTCTGAGTTCTCTCCACTAGCAAATCACCAGACTTCAAGAATACATCAAAAACATTGAAGAAATATCCTTCAAGTATGCAGGTCCTTGGATTAGTTTTTGAAAATTAAATGACTCTTTGATTGAATGTTCTAAAACCAAATATTTCTTGATTCTCCCCAATAGAGTCACCAATTTGTTGGTTCCCAAATCAACAAATGCAATGATTCATAAAGACTAGTCACTCTTTCATATTGAAACCCAACAAGTTGATATGGCCAACAAACAAGAGAGTGAATAAAATATCCCTTTCTCCTATACACTTTAGACTCTGTTAAACCTTGGAGGGTAATCCACTCAGTGTATTTATAGGTACTTGTGTCTTGAAGTACCAAATACACTATAAACAAATATTTCTCCTTTAGATGTTAAATAGACACAATACTATAAAGGCTTGGTTGACCTCTATAGTAATGCCTAATTTAAAACATGAGAGTTTTAACTCATTAAAATCCTCACACAAACAAACTGAGAATGACATTTTATTTAAAAGATGATCAATTGATATATTAACTAACACATGTAACATGAATAGCACACTTAGATCAGTACCTCATCCTTGAAATAGAGTCAACTCAAACTCATACATAATCTGATAAATTTTTTTATATTTGATAGTATGTGAAGCTCTGAAATGTTTCCTTACAACATTTCAGCATTGTGTTTTAACATTTACTTCTTACTAGCATTGTAGCACTCAGTTCAATATATATTTAAAGCCATATTCAAGTACCTACATTAATTCTTTGATTTAATAGACAAGAATAGAGCCACACATATATTTGAAATTGATAGAGACAAATAAGTCAATCCTTGATTGTTTCATTCATTATTTGTATAACTAATACATAGGAGAGTAAAATAGCCTCAAACTTGAAACATTTAGCATTATCTTGCCAGTATTGTAATCAAAATTACATAAATATTGATAGACTCGGATCCTAAAACTAACTCTAAAATGCTCTGTACTCACACTATAGTGTTCTTTGTGTTAAATTACAAAAACAACCTCTCTCAGAATGAGGTAGAAAGACAACATTTAAGGAAACAAAGCCCTAAATTTTCATCTAAAGAAAACAATTGGCACATTCCGGTTCATTGATCTTCAACTCCCTTTGCTTGCAGAACAATCTTCAACCTGTTCTTTATTTTCTTGCTCCTCACTCCACTACCCTGCAACAGAAAAAATTTCCCTTTCTAGAAGCTTCATACCTCATCATTCCCCTTTGTTTGACTGTAAAATCCATGTCTTGTGCATTTACCATTTTTATGTATTCCATTTAAAATATTTGTCATTCAACATTCTCCTTGGGTAAAAATTCTCATGATCCCATCAAATCCACTGCAAACCTTCTTTCCAATGTTTCTTGGAAATTAATTGTGCATCTCTATTTCATTTAGAAATATGAATATCAATCAATGAATGGAGAGAACATGTGATATCTCCCATCGCTAATAGAATACATGAATGGAAAAAGAAGGAGCGATGGGTGATAAGAAAGGAACATCATCACATATCGCTATTTCCAAAAGAGAATGGAAAATTCAAACAATGATGTCTGATGAAGAACACATGGTCTCGTCCATTTCCAATCCAAGCTCGGAAAGAAGCATCAAATTAGCAATACGCAATGGAGGGAACACAACATCGCTTCATCACAAATTCGATCAGAGAAAAAGTTTTAAATCAATGATGAAGTTCTCCAGTGAAGTTGTGATTTCATGCTCTTCTGGACCAATCAGAGCTAAGAATTAAACATTTTTTTCTTTATGAACATTTGAAATGTGCTTTATATTTCCCCCTTTGTATTTGCACAATATTTAAAATATTGACATTTGAAACTTTAGAAAAAATTTGACTTCTGATTATGCTTGCAAGCCAAATGGCAAAATTTATTTCAGAAAAATGGTGACACTTGGAGCTGATTTTTTTGTGTGCGGCCATAGTCAATTATTTAGAAAAAACCCATTTCCTCAACTTTTGTCCAGCCCTTACAATTTAGGTACCTCCTTTGTAAACTGGTCCTGGGACATGTTCACCGCAACATCAGTAGATTAAAATAATGTATGAAATAACCTCTATTTTTGATGAAAATGGATATGTAGAGGTTTTAGACCAAAACAAGAAATGGGTTGTCCTTAAATTTTGCAAATTTAAAACTTTTCAAGACACCATTTTTGGCCATGTTGCAGTTAGAAAAGGGTTAGTTAACCCATCATAACTTCTCCTAGGAGCTTGAAAATTAGTAGGCATGTTACCATTTGATCCAAGAATTAATTGCAAAAAATTTCATGGAAAAATTATTCTTGAGATGAAAGATATTAAATACCAAAGTTGCCTAGGACTTTTCTGCAATTTCACCTTCAGAAACTAATCAGGACTCTCAAAGTCACCACTTTGAAAAAATATCAAAACAACTTCTTGAGGGATTCCATTAGAAACATAATCTCATGTATGTACACTAAGTATGTGTGCAAGAGGGATTTCCTTGAATCATCTTACATCAAAAGATATTAAAGGTCAAAGATGACCACTTTGAAACATTCTAAAAATGTAGGTGCAAAACAAAGCAAAATGCATTTATTTTTGGCCTAGTAAAAATAGAAAATATGACCATGAGGATTTGAAATTGGACCAGGGAGTACATTAATGTAAGGAGAATGGAGAGAAGCAATCCATTTGGCATGAAAATCAATAGGCTTGAAATTGTGACCCTTCAAATTAGGTCAACTAGGTAGATTTTGAAGGTGCACTTCTGAGTGTGTAAAGGAAGATTTTTAATATGGGCACTTCGAACATGAAATTTTTGAAGGTGCCAACAGGGTGTCTAGGAATGTTATTATCTATTCACACAAATTTTCACTGATAAAATTCCCCCAATGTATGTCCACATGAACTTCCATCATTTGAATCACTATGAGCCCAAACATCCAAGGTTCAAATTCTTTCTAATCCTTGATTTTAGCAATCATGCTCAATAGGTTTATCATGTATTGAACATCCTAGATAAATATAGACCTCAAGATTTTTCTCATTTACTTTGTAATTTTTTGCCAACACAAAGTTGCATTGAGATATAGTATGGCTAGGACTTGCATATCCAACAAATTCATCTGTTTGAATGTGGGGAGCCCAAATGTGTATGGAATACCCTTCACAGAGAGGTCTGCATAGACTCTTCCTTCTTTCTCAATGACCCTCTTATTTTATTCATACCAATTCATGCATTCCTATACTAGTTCAAGAGCTTCCATTGTCGGCGGAAACCCTCATACCAAATGTAGTCCACTTGCAACAATTTTTTTAGTTCACTAGGAGGAACCCTCTTGTCAAATCCATGCAACAAATTCATTATTAGTAAACCCTCCTGGATGAGTTTATGTAGCTATCTGACCGATTGATATGACTTGTAAGATAGGGGTTTCAAACTCTTTGTCTATTGGCTTCTTCTTGAAAGTGCTCATATTTCTCTAGGTTTCTTCCATTATTAGCAAATATGTTCCTTGTGTGTGAGATAGGGTTAAATTTAACTATCCATTTTCAATCATTCAAAAATATTCTTCACTCATGACATTTACAGTTGACAATTAGGTTGGATTCCTTTAAAATAATCAACACTTTAGCAACCTAACCAATAGTAATTCCATTTAACTTGAGTCATGCATGCATGAAATAATTAATAGAAATTTAGTTATTAGAAATGTTCATTCCTAGTTTCGTTGATGATATGATTGTTTGAATCCAACTCAAAACCCTTGGTATTTGTGTTCTTTGGCTCTCCAATATTTACCTTTCTTTGTGCACCACAATCTTTGTTTTAATTATTTGATGTCCTTATAGGTGAGTAATCTAGTGCAAGGTAGAGTGTTATGAAGGAAACTACATACTCAAGGTGGTGCCAAGTATGTGTGCTATTGGCCACATTTATTAATTTATTTTGCTACACATTAATTAACCTAAATAAAGGTACAATCATGTAAGATTAGTGTTCAAATCACAAACTCTTTGGTTCGTATGTAGGGGCCCAACATTTGAGAGGAAAGCGGGACATGAAACTAAAATGGCACATTCACGTGTCACTTTGATTCTTATGAGGTAAAATGAATTAGAGGAAGTGCCACCTTTGGATACTTAACAATTGGAAATCAATTGAGTTTTGAATCGTTTGACAATAGGCATTGAATAATTATTGGGATTTAAGACTTTTACTCATCATGTTCATGAGAATTGAGTGCAAAAGAAAACCTGGGACTAGGTGCAAGCCAAACCAAACTAGTTTAAAAAATAAAATTGTAAAAGAAAGGTCTTGTATCTAGTTTTAAAGAAAAGAAAATATGCTACCGAGCTAACCAGCAAAAAGAGGAGACAAACGAACCAGAACAATTTTATCTAGGTGACAACTTATTGGATGCATCTAGTTATGTGCAAGATCATGATGGGCCAAAAAGTGGAAGTGAGGAAAAAAACACGTCTTTCATTGACCCAAAAATGTGAAAATATCGTGTTGACATTTTTTAGGCTCGGGTATTAGTACACACCACCAAAGAAAACACTAATCCTAGTTTTCCATATTGGATATCTGATTCAAATTGGATATTTGATCCAATTCAGATATCCGATTTGTAAAAATCATATATATACAAACTTTGTCGCTATTTTAAAGTCATTTCACAATCAACAACCCGCAGGTGCATAGTGAGGAGGTTCTTTGCATAATAGATATCCGATTTGGCCAAAATCTGATTTGAAAAGGTAAGGTTTTTTATTTTGATTTGCTTTGATTTAATTTTGAATTAGATTTGGATAATTTCAAATAGTTTTTTGTGGATTTTTTTTAAAAATAGGGTTTTTGATTGAATTTTTATGAAAAATTGAGTTTAGGATGGATTTTGATAAAATAATGATTTTTTTTGTGGACTTTCTTTCAAAGTAGAGTTTTTGATTGAATTTTTATGAAAAAAATGAATTTAGAATGGATTTTGATTAAAAAAAATGAATGTTTTTTTGTGGATTTTTTTCAAAATATGGTTTTTGATTGAATTTTTATGAAACAATTGAGTTTAGAATGGATTTTGATTTAAAAATTATAGTGTTTCTTATGTATTGTATTAAAATTTAGAGAATTTTATTAATTTTTGTTAAAAAGTAGTTTTTTTTGGATTTTTTTAAAAAACTAGGGTATTTTTATAATATTTTCATTTATATTGTCTAATTTTAATTAGATTACTTATTTTTTAACTTTAATCAGGCATTATGGGTGTTGAGAATGAGAATGCACAAATTCCACCAGTTGAGAATGAAAATCCACCAACTAAGAATCAAAATGCAGAGATGCCAAATGCTCCACCACCTCCGCAGCAATCAATTGAAGACTTAATTCATGAAAAATTGGAGCAATTGAGGGGCATTTGTGATGTTTATATGAAAATCCTTTGATTATCCTGTATGTCAACCACATTGACAAGAATAATTACAAATGTAGAAACCCTCTCCACCTAACATAGTGCCTTTCATTCATGGTGAGAAACCATGAGGAAATATTATGCATGTGATTGTCTTATGATGATGTGAAAAATATCGAAATAACAAAAGCCCAAATAACCTATTTATTTATTAACCCCAACATCGATTTTCTAGTTAATGTTAACAAACCAAAAATTTCTATAAAATGGTGCACACAGAGGGGAATAGTAGATAACTTTTGGAATCGTTGGTGTATGGTTTTTGATAAATCACCCAAGAATAATCTTGATGTACCTTTTTACTTTATTAAAAAATTATATGCTGAGTTTTTGTTAGGGCATCATGTCAATTACTTTGACATTAAACCCTTCTAGGGCATTGGTGGAGGTATGCCCCAGGATAGGCTAGGGGCAGCTAGAGTAGACAGGTGCCCCACATGTTCCCCATCCTCCCCTCCCTCTACCACTTCTAGTACAACATCCAGATATTACGAAGGATGCAGCCACACAAACTATCCATGCCATTCACTCTTTGATTGTTCTTTTGGTTTCCCATGCTTCTTTAGTAGCTCAGCAACAATTTGGTGATATTGGCAATGGATCCAGTGTTGCTGCATCATTATCCTTGGGTCCACATATTTGTGTGCCACATATTTGCAATATGTGCCAACAAATATGCTTGGATCATATTGTACAACCCCCTGAGCATCCATTAAACACCTATGATTATGACATCCAGGATGTGGAGATTATAGTAGATCACATGCAGGGGAGTGGAGCACAACCTACGAAATCCTCTCTTGCTAGAGAGGTGGACATTAGAGTAGTTACACAGGTAACATTTAAGGTGTAAATTCATAACTTGCATTTTTTAAAAAATGAATATTAATAAGAGATAGTATCAAGTACTAATATTTATTTACATGGTCTATTTAATAGTTAATGTCTGAGGAGGAGGTCACACGGGTGACTGGTAGCACCATTAGGGACATTTCATTTGGCCTTGAGATGCACACAGTATGTATTTTCACACTCACTCATTTACATTTTTTCACTATATACTTGCTTGTCATTTGAATTTCCATTAATGAAATTATATATTAACTTATATGTTTATCTTATTCTCTGCTTGTAGGAAACACCTAGCACAAGTGAGGTACGATGCTCTCCAGACTATGGAGGCACAATGTTAGATAAGGGAAAGGTAATTGAACTCAAATTTGATTGAATTAAGATTTATAAGATCTTTTATTGATTATGCATACATTGACATAGATTCGTAGTTTCATATGTACTTGTCATTTTTATGTATAGGCGGTTGTGAGCTATACATCATTGTTGATAAGTGCCACAACACCTGAAGGAGTAGGTATTCTAACACCTGAATGAGGAGGTGTTGAAACACCTCAAGGAGATGTCGAAATACCTAAAGGACATACAGAAAAAGATCAGCCTAAAGAGGTATGTGTTTATTTTATTTTGTGCTTGGTAAATATGTTCTTATTACTGACAATTCTATGCTAACTTGGATCAATTTCATGTTTTTTTTTCACATATATAGATTGACATTACAAAAGTTGGTTTGGTTAGTTCTTTGAGAGGCGTATATTCTAGGAATCTTGACCCTTCAAATTAATTCTAGGTGTATTGATTTTTATGTTAATTAATCAATTTTAAATTATATATTATAACTAATCTCAATTGTGGTTTGACTTTTTCTTGTGCAGCTACCTTCATAACCAATGAGTGCTTCAAAGAGGCTCCATTTTGATGATCCACCAATAGTTTAGGATGAGATAGACATTTTGGCATGTAAATTTTGAATAGATACTAAGATGGCATATGCCACATATTGTAAAACTTTGTTTGAGTTTGCGTTGATTCGATTTTTGTATATGGAAATACACTTGATTATTGGATAATTTGATATATATAGAAGTTGACAATCAAAATTTAATTTCCTCCTCATGTGCATGATTAAATTCTTTGAAAATTTAATCAAGTGAGCAATGGTTAAATATCAATGTACAATAGCATAAAAAGAATGGCTAAATATTATGTAGTTTATAATCATATTGTTGATTAGATTGCATTGCACATCTTTCAAACTCAAAGCATTACTTCACATTGCATAACTAACAACTAGATGCTAATAGATGAAAAAATTTCAATAACAATATAGTGTTTACAAAGTCAACGTAAGCAGTTATGCAATTACTTCACATTACATAACTAATAACTAGGAACAACTATCACTTGCATTAGCTTGTCATGGAATTCTATGACACCACATTTATTTGAGGAAACTTGGCACAAAACTAACAAAAAATGAAAAGAAAGCACTCAAATAAACTTTAAAGGGGTCTCAGGCCTGCTGCCCCCTCATTCCACATGTTATGTAGTCATTTACTTGTAGTGTAGGGGTTGAACAATGGAGAAAACATGTAAAAGTTATATACATATGTCTACAACCTAGAAGCATGAATTACGATTAGAATATCACATAACATCATATAAACAAAAAAACCACTATAAACTTGAATTTCATGTAAAACATGGATGAAAAATATTCTTTGTTGAAACTTGAATTGTGGTAGCTTGATATACATATTCGATTGATGTCAGGTTTAAATTTGTATGATATTGAAAAAATAAGCTAAGTAGAGTTATCAACATTTTTCAAAAATCATAAGAATTCTTTTAGTATACTAGCCATTTTGACATCCTCTTGCAATCTCAAACGTTATTTTGTATCATTGTTACATTGGTCTTAGTTCAATGATGCTGAACAATTTTAGAAAAAAGAAAGTTGTGTCATGGTCCGCATTCAATCCAATAAGCAAAAATGAAAGCTCGGCCTCTTGGATTGAAAAATATTGTTTGCAAAACAAATGAATAAGAACAAGGTTGTTAACGTGTTGAAGTTATTTAGAGGTCAGCTTTAGGGTTCAAGGCTTAAAAGTTCATTTTAAATGCACTCAAACAAACTATGCTATATAGCAATTTACTTGCGGTGTAGGCGCCGAACAATGGAGAAAACATGTAAAAATAATATATATATATATATATATATATATGTGTGTGTGTGTGTGTGTATATATATATATGTATATATATATGTGTGCAGCCTAGAAGCATGAATTACGATTAGAATATCACATAACATCATATAAACAAAAAAACCACCATAAACTTGAATGTCATTTAAAACATGCATGATAAATATTCATCGTTGAAACTTGAATTGTGGTAGCTTGATATACAAAGTCTATTGATGCCAGGGTTCAATTTGTATGATATTGAAAAAATAAGACAACTGAGTAGAGTTATCAAGATTCATCAAAAATCATAAGAATTATTTCAGTACACTCAAGAGTTATCATATTTCTTCTTGCAATCTCAAAAGTTATTTTGTATCATTGTTACATTTGTCTTGAGAGTGGTAGCTTAGTATAGGTCCACAATACAAAACCTGGTTTACCTATGCATTGTAACAATGGCATAGGAAGATTTTTCATTGAAAGAACAAATGAAAGCTCAACCTTTTGGAATGAAAATGCTTGTTTTCAAAACAAACGAATAAGAATGAGGTAGTTAAGGTGTTTGAAGTGATTTAGAGGTCGATTTTAGGGTAGTTAAGGTGTTTGAAGTGATTTAGAGGTCATTTTTAGAGAAGAGAGATGTTGAAGAGTACATCAAGTCAGTGAGAACCGAAGTGTAATGTGTTTTAGTTTGTAGTAATCCTTTGTTTCTCTATAGATGTGTGATAAATTCTTAGTTCAATGATGTTGAACAATTTTTACAAAAAAAAAATTTGTTTCAAGGTCTACATTCAATCCAACAAGAAAAATTGAAAGCTTAGCCTCTTGGAATGAGAATGCTTGTTTGCAAAACAAATGAATAAGAATGAGGTAGTTAAGGTGTTTGAAGTTATTTAGAGGTCAATTTTAGGGTGGAAGGCTTAAAAATCCATTTTAAATGCACAAAAAAGAATGAAATTACTTCAAACCAAGTTTGTGAAGAAGTTAACTATGTTGCCCACTAGTTTCCCTTAAGAGTCCAAAGTGCTAAAAGGCAGAAATATTTGAAGCGATATTTCTTAGAGACCATGATGCTTAAAGAATCTCTGTCTGAGGCTATGGGATCATGTTGGGACCATCTACAAAAACCTCTCTTGGTTTTTTCTATCTCAGAGGTGTTTTCCTGTGGTGATGACTTTTCAGTGGAGGGAAAAGTTGATAGATGTAAGTAGTGTAAGGTTCCAAAGTTGTGCAACTTTCATTCCACAACTCATACAACCAAATAGACTATTCCAACACATCTGGATGGGTATGTTTATGCTATGGATGCTCCTCTCTTGCACCCAAATATGTCGAATCACTCTGGGCTACATTGGACCGACAATTTCCCTTAAGAGTCCAAATTGCTAAAAGAAAACAATCTTTGAAGTTCTATTTCTCGGAGATCGTGATGCTTACAGACTCTTCGTCTGAGGCTATGGGATCTTGTTGGGACCATCTACAAAAAAATATCTCATTTTTTGCTATCTCAAATGTTTTTTTCCTATGGTGATGACTTTTTAGTAGAGGGAAAAGTTGCCAGATGCAAGCAGTGTAAAGTTGCAAAGTGGTGCAACTTTCATTCCACAACTCATACAACTAAATAGAATATTCCAACACATCTGAATGGGTATTTTTACACTCGGGATGGTCCTCTCTTGCACGAAAATACGCTGAATCACTCTAAGTTACATTGGACTGGCGTTTTCCCTTAAGAGTCCAAAGTGCTAAAAGGAATCAATCTTTGAAGGTCTATTTTTCAAAGACCGTGATGCTTACAGACTCTTCGTCTAAGGCTATAGGATCATGTTGGGACCCTCTACAAAATCCTCTCTCAATTTTCTCTATCTCGAAGACGTTTTCTTGTGGTGATGACTTTTTAGTGGAGGGAAAAGTTGCCAGATGCAAGCAGTGTAAAGTTACAAAGTGGTACAACTTTCATTCTGCAACTCGTACAACCAAATGGATTGTTCCAACAAGTCCAGATGGGTACGTTTACACTAGGGATGGTCCTCTCTTGCACCCAAATATGTGGAATCACTTTGAGCTAGATTGGACCGACAATTTCCCTTAAGAGTCCAAAGTGCTAAAAGGCAGCAATCTTTGAAGCACTATTTTTCAGATACCGTGATGCTTATAGATTCTCTGTTTAAGGCTATGGGATCATGTTGGGACCATCTACAAAAACCTCTCTCATTTTCTTCTATCACGGAGGCATTTTCTTGTGGTGATGGTTTTTTAGTGGAGGGAAAATTTGCTAGATGCAAGCAGTGTAAAGTTGCAAAGTGGTGCAACTTTCATTCTGCAACTCGTACGACCAAACAAAATATTCCAACACGTCCGTATGGGTATTTTTACGCTAGGGATGTTCCTCTCTTGCACCCAAATATGTCGAATCACTCTGAGCTATATTGGACTGGAAATTTCCCTTAAGAGTCCAAAGTGCTAAAAGTCAGCAATCTTTGAAGGTCTATTTCTCGGAGACCGTGATGCTTACAGACTCTCTGTCTAAGGCTATGGGATTGTGTTGGGACCATATACAAAAAAATCTCTTATTTTTTGCTATCTCAAAGGCATTTTCCTAGGGTGATGACCTTTCAATGGAGGGAAAAGCTGCCAGATGCAAGCAGTGTAAAGTTACAAAGTGGTGCAACTTTCATTCTACAACTCGTACAACCAAACAAAATTTTTGAACACGTCTGGATGGGTACATTTATGCTAGGTATGGTGTTGGGACCGTCTACAAAAATCTCTCTTAGTTTTCACTATCTTGAAGGCATTTTCCTGTGGTGATGACTTTTCAGTGGAGGGAAAATTTTCCAAATGCAAGCAGTGTAAAGTTACAAAGTGGTGCAACTTTCATTCTGCAACTTGTACAACCAAACGGATTGTTCCAACACATCTGGATGGGTACATTTACGCTAGGGATGGTCCTCTCTTGCACCCAAATATGCTAAATCACTTTGAGATACATTGGACTTGCGATTTCCCTTAAAAGTCCAAAGTGCTAAAAGGCAATAATCTTTGAAGGGCTATTTCTCAGAGACCATGATGCTTATAGTCTCTCCATCTAAGGCTATGGGATTGTGTTGGGACTTTCTACGAAAACCTCTTTCCATTTTTTCTATCTCAAAGGTGTTTTCTTACAGCCTGACTTTTCAGTGGAGGGAAAAGTTGCCAGATGCAAGCAGTGTAAAGTTGCAAATTGGTGCAACTTTCATTCCGCAACTCGTATGACCAAATAGAATATTCTAACACATATGGATGGGTATGTTTACGCTAGGGATGGTCCTCTTTTGTAACCAAATACACTGCATATCTTCGACCTAGATTGGACCATGTGAAATTAGGTGAAAATTTGATGCAGACACAAGGGCACAATCACAAACTCTTTGCAAATTAACTATTTGAGGCATCTAACAAGATTATTCTAACCTCTTTGGACATTCCAAAACTCCCTTAAAACTTGAAAAGTAACTAAATACACATTTCCCTCTTTAACCCCCTTAAACCATTGTAATAGAGAGAAACTAGTTTTTGTCCAATTACTCCACAATTTTCCAAAACACTAGATGAACACATGACTGATTCAAACACCCATATCCAAGCTACACAACATATATGAGAAACAACATAGACTCCTTTGGACTAGCGTTGACTTCCTATACATTCACCCTTGAACATGCTACTCAATTAGCCCAAAAATGTAAAGCAACATACATTCAAACACCACAAAAACCCCTGAAACCTCAAGGAATAAAATAAATTGCCAAGAAAACAAAGATTCTATAATTGCATTCCATTTGTACAGACCTGTAATTGTCAAATAAAAAAACTCTTATTTTTAGTGTAATTCTTAAGGGTTTATTGAATGTAGCACTTCCACAACCTTTCAGACTTTTACACCACCTTAGACACCTTTATTTAGGCCCTAATATGCTTAGAAAACAAAGAAACTTCTGGTATCTCAGAGATTTTTGCAAACCCTAGGGTAAAAAACTCTATTTTCAAGTGAAAAAACCACCATTTTTAGACCTTTAACTCTTCATTTTATTTCAAAACCTTGTTCTCCATGCCTTCCACTCTTGAAATAATGTCAAGACATGTAATAACATTTCTACATAAAGTTTTGATACCAAAATTTTTGAATGTCTTGTGCATAGGCAGAAAACACAAGAAAAACAATAAAATATGAACTGAGCAATTGAAACTTTATTGATTCAAAGAAAAGAAATCCTTCAACCAAACCTGTCTCGAGCCCTTAAAATATGTCCTATCTATAGTAGATCTGAAAGAAAATTGTAATGAACTAAACATATTGTTTTGAGATAAAGGAGTTAGATACTGTGGTACCCATGTATCCACCCACTCACTTGACTTGCATTGATCCCACTCACACTGAATACAACTCTGACAAAGACAAGCCAACTCTTGTGTCCAAATGGTCCATGTGCCTGCATCTGAGCTTCAAAATGAATGCATCTTTGAAGAATCTTTTATTTTATAACAATCCAATCTTCCTCCCACTGTACCCTCCTCAATGAACCAAAAGAATATGTGCATTGTTGAATCAAGTGTCCCTCCCTGTGACAATGTTGAACTACACCAATCAACTATAGAATGTGCATCACTAAATTTTTCTCCTATAATCTTCAATTGCTGCTTAACTAGAGCTCTCTTTACGCATGCACCTGCTCCATTATGCTCCCCTTTCCCATGTCCAACTTCAAAAAAACTCCAACTATGAGGTAGACCCCTCTCTACATGCATTCTACTCAACCAATAAAAAATACGACCATTCTTGAATTGACCTGTCCAATGATCTGACCAAATTAGATGTCGGCCCAATGCTATATCATGCTCCCACAAGAACTCAAAAAAAAACTTGAAACAATGTTGGACATACTCAGACGACTGAGATCTATCATCACTTATATAAAAATGATACTCTCTAATTATATTTCGATCCTCTGTACTATCACGTGCATGTCTAAATATTATGTGCACAAAAAGAGCAATCTAAATGGAATTGTAATATTGATATTATACCTCGTTTTGTGGTTGCAATGTGTAGTTTTCTGCAAAATCAACCACTAATATAATAGTTCCAATAGGAAAAGATTCCTTACACATCCAAAATTTTTGATCGAACCACTAAGACCTATGACTATGCCTTGCATACTTGTAGAAAATATTTTCTTTCAAATCTGAAATAAAATCAGCAACACTGCATTCTTTTGTAACCAACTCACATTTAGAACCATCACCTCCACTTTGCAAAGTATATTTGACTATCTCATATCTCTTTTTATCAACAAGCTTCTTTTCAAATTCATGTTTGGCACTCTCATGAAAACATTGAACAAACTTTGACAAGCCACCACATTGTGAGAACTTTGCATTTAAACAATCATTTCTATAGAAAAAGCAACCATCAACTCTAGAACATAAAAATAGATCTAGCAAGTCCCTTGATGATTTTGGAAGATGCATTGCACCACACTCTTACAAAATTTCATTAGTATGCAAAGTAGAATGGATATAGAATAATATCTCATGGTACATTGAAAACTCCATATGGTATTTGCAACAATAAGTATTACGAATCTTAAGAGGCACACAATAAAATGGCTTCAATCCCTCAAAAGTCCTTTGCAATATTTTCATATTTTTATGTGTTTCAATAAATTTTTTGGACAACATTGTTTGGATTGATTCCAAGTGTGAGCACCTCTCAAATCTGAAAACATTCTAAACTCCATAAAGAAGGTGAGTGAATACAAATCTGCTAAATACTCCTATGAAATAATGCAAAATTTTTCCTAAACATGATAGTAAATCAAACTAAATTGAAAGCATGAAAGAAACAAGATACATATATATCCCATAGTGGATTGGTGCTTCTTTGATGTGGAAAGAATCCCTTTCCCAACCCCTTTTTGATAAGCTAAATGATAAAATGCTTTGAAGATGATGGAATGATGGATGGGAAAAATTAGTTCTTCAAATGAAGAGTGACTTTGCATATGATTTGAGGATAAAATTGTGGAGGATTTGCTCAAAGATGAAGCTTCTATTTAAGGATTTTCAAAATGCTAAGTGTTGAAGGGAGACCAATGTGGGACTAAGATTGGACCAATGAAAGAAGGACACTTGTCAAGTGGTGAGTGGTTGTTGCATGTGCAAGATTTGGGAAGAGTGCCCATGAGAGGGAGAATTTGAATTCAAATTTTGCAATAAATTTAGAGAGCCTGGGGACAAGAAAAAGAGCAATAAATGCTATGTTGGAGGGACAAATCAACTTGTCATGATTTTCAAATTTGAGGGCCATGTTGAGTGAAAATGAGAGTTTTAATAAATAAATAAATTGATTTATTTGTGCAAGTGGAGATATCTAGAGAATGCAAGTGGGTAAGATTAGCATTTAATCAGGATTAGATTAATAATGATGATTAGGCTGATTTGACCTTTTAGGACTTAGATACTTGATTTATTTAATTCAGAAAAGGATGAAGTATGATTTGGATTTGAATTAAATAAAGCCTTGATTTATTTAATTAAATGGATGATGCAAGATGAAGGTTGAATGATTTATGAGAGATGAAATGGTATTATTTGATTAAACTTTTGGATTGACCTGATTTACTTGATGAATGGATTTGTTACGTTTGATCAATTCAATGAGCGGATGAATATGCATAATGCTAATTTGACGTGTCTACACCAATAAATTTTTAGGATGTGGTGTACAGCCTTAATTAGCAATTCTTAACTTTAAAACATCCTTTGCATTGGGTGATACTCTAGAGTTATCATGCTAAAATTGTTGAATTACCTACTTTACATTATCAATTAGCTTCTTATCAACACATGGAATCCTCCCAAAAAAATCCCATGTATCATTTTGAAGAGGATCATATATTCTTTCTCTTCTTGCAAGTGATCTATCCAAAGTTTTATGATTTATGTCAAAATCAATACAATTTTTTCTCATAAAGCGAGCCTTTTTCAATTGATGGCTTACTAGGGCAGTTTTAATGACTCTTTGAGCAACTCTCTTATCCTTTTCTTTGTTATTTTTTCCAATAGACTTAAGAGCATTAAAAATATTTTTAACAATAACAGAATTTTTTCTGGTCATCTTGTTCACACGAATCTTCAATTTGGCTAGCAAAGGTCTCATCTTTTGCATTTTTAGAAATTGTACAAAAAATTGGCATTGTTCGGTCAATGTCTTATCACTAAAATATTGGTTGAAAAGTTTTCTAGCCCACAACTGAATAGTTCATGTTGACCTCTTTCCTTCAAAACTGTTTATAATGTTCTCATCAAATTCAAGTAACCATTTAGGGGTTCTTGAAGGTCTTGAAATTGGAATATGTCTTTCTTCCATAAAAGGTTCTTCATTTCTCATGTAATCTGGTGAAACATAATTTACACTTGCTTTAGTATTATGTTTAAAATCTTCATTTCCAAAATTTTCACCTTGAACATTTTCAATATCAATTTGAATAATTTAATTCCCAATTTCAATATCATGTTCAACATCTTCAAATCCAAAATTTTCACCTTGAACATTTTCATTATCAATTTCAATATTTTCATTCCCAATTTCAATATCATGTTCAACATCTTCAAATCCAACATTTTCACCTTGAACATTTTCATTATCAATTTCAATAATTTCATTCCTAATTTGAATATCATGTTTGACATATTCAATTCCAACATTTTCACCTTGAACATCTTCAATTTCCTCTTCACTTGAAAGACCATAGGGGTTCGGTTCACCAATATTTAACATACCTTGTCTTCTCTTCCTATGACTTTCTCTATCTCTTTGTCTATATGCTTCAATTTCATCTTTTGTAAGCTTTCTCTTACATTTTTTCTTTCGATGAATACTACTGCCCATTATACCTCATAAAAGATGCCAAAAAATCATTGCTTATGAAAAATTTTAGTAGAAGATGCTCCAAAAAGTTGATCTTTGTCTCTTTCTATCTGAAACTGCGTGTGTGTCACCTACAAACTAAATGTAGGGTCTGTTGGAATGCACAAAATGACCCACATGGGGCTTTTCTATGGCCCACAAATCCGATATCCGTTATAATCTGATATCTGATTCATTTGAAAAAAATTACGATGTTTTGTAAGGATATGATTTTAGTTCTACAAATTGGATATGATCCGATTTGAATTGGATATCTGATTTGTGTACACGGTTAATGGTAGATGGTAGAGTGTTTACGGGTTAAATTTATAGGGTTTAGGGTATATGGTAGAGGTTTTAAGGGTTAAGGGTTTATGGTAGAGGGTTATAAGGGTTTAGGGTTTCATGGTTATGGGTATAGGGGAGAGAGATAAATGTAGTGAGTGTGAGAGTGACCTAAGAGAGTGGGATAAGGTCGGAGAGGGTGGGAGAGTTGGATAGAGTGGGAGAGAAGGAGAGGGTGGGAGAGAGTGGGAGAGGGTAGTAGAGAGTGGGAGAGAGGGAGAGAGAGTAGAAGAGTCGAAGAGAGTTGTAGAGAGGGTGGGAGAGAGTGGGAGAGAGG
>VDFB02193867.1:455746872-455852426 GCA_007258455.2 Sequoia sempervirens
AGAGAGGGAGAGGGGGTAGGAGGGAGATGTGTGTGTGTGTGTGTGTGTGTGAGAGAGAGAGAGAGAGAGAGAGAGAGAGAGAGAGAGAGAGAGAGAGAGAGAGAGAGGGAGGGAGTGGGATAGAGATAGAGGGTAGATGGTTTAAGGATTTAAGGTTTAAGGTTTAAGGGTAGAGGTGGTATAGGAGCACCTATTTTAAAAACAAGAAAATTTTAATGTATTGCTTTTAATCTTTTTGTTTTGTTTTGTAAAGGTCTAAAAAACCATTGATAAGGTGTAAGGGGACCTTTTTGCTGCTTTGGTAAAATTAAAATAAATGGGGAACTCGTTTTGTAGGCGTTTCCTTAGGTTTTGGTTCTGTTTGCAAAATACAGCATGTTTTCAAACGCGAACTGTTTTTTCATTTTTGAGCCCAAAACAGAAAACCTAACCGTGTTTTTATGATGCAAAAGGAATCTCTCGACTTGTTGAGAGGTTGCATGTTAATTTGTATTGGCAGTTTTTGTGAAAAAGAGGAGGAACCACGTTTTTCTTTACTTTTTTTTATGTGAAAACTATAGATTTTCTGTTATTGCATTGGAAACAGCAAACAGGGGATTTATGTTAAGATTTTGTTGAATTGTATAGTTTGTGAAGAAGCTCTTTATATCAGTATAGTGGCGTATTAGTCAGGAAATCCATCATTTTCTTTATTCTTGTACATTTTTTTGGTTTTTGTTTCTTATTTCTGTTTTGGCTGAAAGTAGTGAAAATGGGGTCTTAGGCCACATTTTTTTCTATGCCAGCAACATGGGCATGTTGGGAAGGTGGCCAAGATCCTTTTCTATAAATAGGTTAGTTGTAGGAAAGTATAGAAATTATGTTTCCTTGATGGAAAGTTGTCCCTAGGTGAGCTAGAAGGCCCAGTTGGGAAAATATAGCAGTAACTTATGTTTGTGTGGCAGGGGTGTTCATTTTGTTGCAGACCAAGGTGGGTGGTGAGTACATGAATCCATGGAACAGGTGTAGGAGTGTGGGCAGAGCTTTTACCAGTGTATTTAAGACTGGAAAAAAAAAAAAACAAAACAAACCAGGAATGACTTAAACCCTCTTTTATGAAATAAAGCTAAGTTGTGCTTGTGTCCAGCAAAGAAGGGTCCCAAACCCTAAGAACCTAGTGGAAATTGGAAAAAGACTCTAAGTGACAGAAAGGAGTTGAGTTCAGTTTAAAAAGGAAGAGGAAATATAAGTAGTTTCCTTGTGTGTGGGGCTAAAAGGGCCAAGACTTGTAACCCTGCCCCAAAATCTGAAACTGTGACTTTATGCTAGCAATGGAAAACCTGAGTATGGTGATTAGGCAAAGACCTTTCCTAATTTTTTTTTTGAAGCTATTGTAGTCTGAACACACCCTGCTAAACTAGTTTTGAAAGTGGATGAAGTGGAATTGGTCTTTAAGTTGAATAAGGGCTAGTTAGAGCAGAGAGGAAAAGAAGCATCAAGAAATGCTTGATTTAGGCTTAATGAACGTTTTGGGACATTGATAGCAAGTTTGGCAGCAAAGACCAGGGGTGCCTAATTGTTTTGGGAACCTATAGGTTTGGTGGAGGCAACAACACCAGGGGTTATCTAAAGTGAGACCTAGAGCATTGAGATTGTGATTATCTCAATCCAACCCTCGTTCTATCAAGAGGGCTAAGGGTAGAGTGGAGAGACATAGGAGTGAGTGAGAGAGAGACGTCCTTGAGAGAGGGAGAGGGAGTAGGAGGGAGAGATGAGAGAGAGAGAGAGGGAAAGAGATAATATTTAAATATTTATATGTTAGTAATATTAATTAGTTATATAATATTTAATATAGTAGTAATATATATATACATTAACTAAAATATAGAAATAATATTTAAATATTATACATAATAATATAATATATTATATATTAAATTAAAAACTATATTCTATATTCTAAACTAGATATATTAAAATAAACTATAAAATATTTATTGCATTTTCAAAATCATATCTTATAAAGTGTATAACATTTTTTTAAATCACATATAAACCAAATCAGATATCCTATTCAAAACGGATATCCGATTTGAAATGGATATCCAATTTGAAACAGATATATGATATTTTTGACAAATAATTTATCGCCTAGGGATTAACCTTGAGCTTGCTTTGGTATTTGGCTTGGACATGCCAATCCTAAGAAGTCAATGCAAAAAATGTGTTTGACAACTTACCTTGTTTTTCTAGACTTCGTCCATGTGGCTGACGACTTTATTTTTAGCCAAAATTGATGAAAAAAAGGGTTTGTAGAAGAGACTCTCAGATTTCCACCAATATATATTATTCTTTACTTTGAATTTAATAAATAATTATTGTTCATTTTCTATTAGAATTATGACTAAAGTCCTGATTGATAGGTTGATTGAAAAACATCTATAACTTTCAAATGGTATCATATTTTTTGAATCCAAAATATGCGACACATTCTATGCTTTGCATACTATAGGATTAAAAAAAAATGAATTTCATGAAGTTTTGACAAAGTTAAGGTGGTTATAAATAAAAGTTTTTATATTTTTTAAAAGTTGTAATAAAAAAATCATAATTAATTATTTATTTGGAAAAAAATCACAAAAAAAATGTGTCACATCCAAACATGAGTCTCTACTTATATCTAAAATATTATAAAAAAATATTATCATTTTATTGTGGTTAGGGTGGTCAAACAGACACCTACTTCTTATTTTTTCCCGAAATTTAAGTACTACTACATTGAAATTTCAAATTTTCACCAAATAGACTTTAAAAAAACTTAGTAGTTTAGAAACTACGTTCAATTTTCCACAAATTCTATTCTTACATATTTTTGAAATAATATAGATAACTTATTCAAATTTTTATGTCAAGTTGCCTAACTCTAATTTTTTTGAATTTTCATTGCCACTTAAGGGCCTATTTTTTCCATGATGATCTTGCACATACCCATCTACTAGTTGGGAAAAAATGAAAAGTTGTCCAAGATACAACATCCTTAGAGCAATGAAATTGATACTCGGGACCTAGGGGTTTGGTGAATTAATAAGGTCACTTAAAAAAGCATACCTTACTTTACCATTGTTCTTATAAGCCTTGATCTTCATCATCAATTTTTGGACCACTAGCTAGCATAGTATATCTAGTCTCAACAGACTTCCAAACTCCAAATCCAAGAGATACTAGGAAACCTTCCATCCTTGTCTTCCAAAAACCATAATTCAATCCATCAAACAAAGGAACATCCCTCTTGTGTTCCATCCTAGATCTACTTCAAGAGGTTAATCTTTTTTCATAGGAACCCTACTCTAGTACCAATTATTGAATGCACATAAGACAACTAAGAGGGGAGGTGAATTAGTTGTAAAATAAAACATCCAAACCCCTCATAAACATTTAGATCCATAACAACTTAATTAACTCTTAATCTATTAGAATGATTTAGCATGAAATAAAATACTAGAAACTAAAACAAATCAACACCATGCACAATAGAACACCATATTTACATGGAAAACCAAAGAAGGTAAAAGCCACAATGAGGATTATAGCTCACAATATAAATTAATTGCAACACCGAATACAAACTTCTCACTATTGGAGGGCTCACTATCACAGGCTTGTTGCTATAGTATAGAAGAGAAGAAAGAAGAGTGTTATATTGAGAAATCTATCTCAATGCAACAGAAAAGATCCACCACAACATCACCAACAAATTTGCAGTCTCTCTAAGTATTGTGGACACCTTTTTCTCATTGCTTCAAGTAGTCTAACTCATTAATCTCACACTACACTTCAAAAATTCAAACTTCACAACATAATTATCCATCAATTTAACACTTATTTATACCATCTTCAATTGTGAAAACTTTTCCAAAGGTTGATTATGCACCTCAACCATGAAAATTTAAATTAGGTTGACACTAAACATTCCCATGGTGGAAAGGAATGAAATCAAACTACACATCTTAACTTGGACCCAAATCATACATACACACCTCACCACGCTTTGGAAAACATGGAAGCAAATCCATAATTAGTGTAAACACCCAAGGCCAGTTGAACTAATATAAAAACCATTAACATGTAAGTACATTCTTCCTCAAATCCAAATATGAATCATAGACCACACACAACACTTGAATACAATATGTAATATTCCACAAACACCTTGAAATAAGAAAATCCTTCACAAAAATTTTCTCTCAAAGAATGTACACACCCAGTTTACTTAGACAAAATTCCATATACTATAACTCAATAAATCACCTTGCAAAGCACCAACCCATGAATTTTTTTTACTATAGGTATATATATTCATTATCAACACACTTCTAGAACCATGAGACTAGAAACCTGACTATGAATAAATGTAGAGAAAAACAATTTCTCCTAGACGCCACTAAAACATAGTTCACACACTGGAGAACATAACTTCTTCTACATAATGATCTAGACCAATTAATTATAGATATAGAACCTCTAAACATGTTTGACCAACATATTTGAACCACACAAGTAGATCTTCAACACAAACAAAATGTAGAGAAATAAAATATAACACCTCTACAACACATTATTTCCTCTTTTATTCAAGCTTTCTTGAAATCTCTAAGAAAGAAAGAATCAAAGACATATACTCGCCATCATCAATACTTCCTCATCATCACTAAATCAACAACATCCAAAAACTTATCAAAGCAACACTAGAGTTTGACACTAGTAGCACTTACTAATGAAAACGTAATGAAACTAGTCAAAGCATCAACACAACTACTCAATCATTACCATTTGACATCAATGACAACATAAATAAGCCTATTAACATCAACAATATCACCAACTTTCATACTTGAAACAAAATGCATAGAAAGTTAATGACTTCATCTATTTGAATGGAATTCTTATATAGTCCTGAATATATTAAATAAGAGGAAAATAGAGTATGATATATAATTATCTTCTTAAGAGGACATTTACACTATTCATATTTTTATAAAGTATGTACTTTTGGGTTTCCTTGAATAATTTTTAGGAGGCCTCAATATGCAAAATTGTTAATTAAAATAAATATTAAATGTGAGTTACGAAAATTTTAGTAATGGATGTTTAGATCTTGAATGGAACAAATGGAAAAGAAAAAAAAGAAAAAAAATGATTTTCACATTTGAATTATCATATCAATAGAAACTAATAATGAGGACCTACCAAAATTGAATAAACTTCAAAAGAAAATTTTACATGTATGCTAGCTACAATAGGCACCTTTTAAATTCAAACCATGTTACTTGCCTTGCCTCCACCTCATATGTTCAAAGTATATATGAAGGAAAAGAAAAAATTGTTCATTTTTGAAATTTAGATGGTTCTAAAAAAGGAATAACTATATGATACCTCTGATCTAGCCTTTTATAACAATTAAAACAAAAATAAAAAATATAAATTACAAAAAAATTAGTAAGTAATTAAATATTGGAATAATTGTTCTTATTCTTTGTCCTATTTCTTGAAAGAATGGGTCACATATGTAGCACTTTGGAAAGGATCCTATTGAAATCATACACATATATGACCTTATCAATCGTTTGGACCCACTTTTTGATCTAAAATGGATTAGATATGTTAGTAAGGTTAGCTAAAATTTCTAGTAAGACATATTATTAAATAATTCTAAATGAAAAGACAATCATAGGACTCATTTCCCTAAGAAAAAGACCCAAAATAGAGTTACAAGTATTAGGGTTAGAAATGGTAGATATCTAACAATTAAATGCAGATTTAAATAATAAACAAAGAAACTAAAACACACATAGAATAAATCATAACACAGAGAATTTAACATGGTTCACCCAATCTGGGCTACATCCACCAAATGGCAGCCATCCAATACTTTTATTATCCATTGTAAAACCTATTACAAACTTGCGAATAATCGCATTTTTAATCATATAGTAATACCCATCTGAACCCATTTTTAACAAGCTTAGAAGCTTCTAGATTTTAGGGTTCTACAAAATAGCGGCTGGGGTGTACAATATACCATGGGCTATATAGTATAGCATGATCAATCACCACATACCAACAATCTCCCACTTGGAGACTGATTAGGCTCCATACCAACACAATCTCCCACTTGGACACTGATCCTAGATGACACTATTGCAATTACAGCTCCCACTGGAAATAAGTACATTGGACCCTGCTGCTCTATTATACTTGAATTCAACCTTGAAGACCAACCGAAGTTGAAGAGGAGCTCAACTTATCCCTTGTCACCGCCTTTGTAAACATATCTGCTGGATTGACATCTATATGTATCTTATCTAGCTTGACCTGTCCATCCTCCAACACTGACCGAATGAAATGATATCTCAACTGTATGTGTTTTGTTTTAGAATGCAAAGAAGAATTCTTTGCAAGATGTATAGCACTCTAACTGTCTGTAAACAAGTAATTTCTAGCCTATTGTTTTCCCAACTCATCCATGAAAATTTGCAGCCATATCATCTCCTTTGTCACTTTTGTTGTAGCAACATACTCTGCCTCTATGGTGGATAAAACAACCACCTTTTGCAATCAAGAAATCCAACTCACTATTGTCCCACCAACTGTAAATACATAACCTATGGTACTCCGCCTGATATCTATATCCCCTGCCAAATCTGAGTCAACATAGCCTTTTAAATCAATATTAGAGCCCCCAAAACATAGACAATTATTGGATGTACCTCTCAAGTACCTGAGAATCCATTTTACTGCATTCCAATGCTCAACTCTGGGATGACTCAAATACTTGCTAACAACTCCTACATCATGTGCAATATCTGGTCTTGTGCATACCATGGCATACATCAAACTGCCTACAACTGAAGCATATGGTACCTTGGACATTTTTTCTTCCTCCTCTTGTGTCTTTGGACAAATATCCTTGGTCAATTTAACATGACTAGGCAAAGGTGTGTTGACAGCTTTTGTATTCTCCATATGAAATCTCTACAACACCTTTTCAACATAATTAGCTTGAGATAATTTTTTTTTTCTATTTTTCCTATCTCTACAAATTTTCATACCAAGGATTTGTTTTGTTGCCCCCAAATCCTTCATAGCAAAAGAATTTGCTAACTATTGTTTTAACTCACTTATGTGATCCATGTTAGACCCAACTACAAGCATGTCATCAACATATGAACATAAAATAATGTAGTTGTCATTATCCAACCTCTTAAAATAAACACAATGGTTAGAATTACACCGACGATAGCCTTGCTCAGCCATAAAACTATCAAATTTTAAGTACAATTGCCGAGGTGCTTACTTCAAGCCATATAAACTTTTCTTCAATCTACAAACTAGTTTCTCCTTACCTTTGACCTCAAATCCTTGTGGCTAGTCCATATATATTTCCTCTTCCAAATCACCATGGAGAAAGGTTGTTTTAAAATCAAGCTATTATAAATGCAAATCTTCAATAGCCACAATACTTAAAACAATACGAATAGAAGTCATTTTAACAACAGGAGAAAAAATCTCATCAAAATCAATACCCTTTTTTTGTGCAAATCCCTTTACAACTAATCTAGATTTAAATCTCTTCTTACCTCCATCCTCCTCTTTCAGCCTATAAATCCATTTGTTTGGTAAAGCCTTTTTACCTGTAGGAAACTTGCATAATTCCCAAGTCTGGTTTTTTAGCAAGGAGTCCATTTCTTCTTCCATTTCATGCTCCCACAAAACCTTGGTATCCACCTGCATAGCTTCATCATAATTTTTCAGTTCACTAGCATCAGTTAACAAAATAGTATACAAAGAGGGAGAAAATCTTTTTGGAGGTCTACTTATCCATGAAGATCATCTAACAGGAGCTTGTGGTATTTGTTGTTGTTGTTGTTTCCCAACATGAGGAACCACTAAAACATCATTGTTTGGAATATCATCCAACACAGCATAATCATTTTCTTTCTTCTCATGCTGCAACAACAGATCTTTGTACAACACCTTCTCATTGAATATGACATCCCTGCTTCTCACAATTTTTTGATTTTTAAAATCCCAAAGCCTATAACCAAATTCATCAATGCCATATCCAAAAAATACACTTTTCTTTGATTTTGCATCAAGCTTGGTTCTATTTTTAGAATCTACATGTGCAAATGCTTCACAACAAAAGGTTTTGAGAAAAGAATAACTCACCTTCTTACTTTTCCATGCTTCCTTTGGAATACCACAACCCAAAGGATTAGAGGGACCTCTATTAATTAAATAAAAAGCAGTGTTTAATGTCTCTATCCACATTTTTAAAGGAAACCCAACATGCAATCTCATAGTCCGTGCATGCTTCATTATTGTTCTATTCATGCGCTCAACCACTCCATTTTCCTGTGGAGTCCTTAGAACTATTTTCTACCTACAAATACCATTAGAGGAACAATAATCTTCGAATTATTTATTGCAATACTTTCCACCATTATCAGATCTAAGACATTTTAACTTTTTACCCGTCTCATTCTCAACCAAGTTTCTCCATTTTTTAAAAGTTTCAAATACATGAGATTTCTGCCTAAGGAAATAAATCCATACCTTCCTAGTTGCATCATCAATGAACGTAACATAATATAGAAAGCCACCGAGAGAAGATACCTGAGCTGGTCCCCGTACATCCATATGCACAAGTTCCAATTTCTCATCTTTCTTTTGCTTCCCATCCTTGAAAAAATTAACTCTCTTTTGTTTTCCATACACACAACTTTCATAGAAATCCATATTAACACATTTTAGACTTGGTAAAACATTATTTGAATGAATTACTTTCATACCTTTTGCACTCATATGCCCAAGTCTATTATGCCACAGTGTTGATTCAGAGTCTACAACAACTATATGATCTTCTACCTACTAAACTACAGTAACTATTATTGAACATTAACCTTTTTCTATAACAATTAAAGTAGAAAGAATATTATGACTTGTACAAAGATATACATTTCCTACTTTCATACCTTTTTCTACCACTAAGGCACCCTTTGTGACCCTCCAATTTTTATCACTAAAAGTAACAACACAACCTTCATCATCTAGTTGCCCTACTGAAATTAAATTTTTGCATAATTTTGGAACATTCCTTACCTCATGTAGTAGCCAATGATTCCCATTCTACAACTTAATCTTGATTCTTCCCTTTCCAACAATTTGACAGGGTTCGTTATCTCCTAAATAAACTAGCCCAAAATCCCCTTGGACATAATCAAGAAAATAACTTCTATGGGGGGTAGCATGAAATGAAGCCCCTGAATCTAACACCCAAGAATCATCAACATTATCAAGGGAAAGAATTAAAGCATCCTCATCAAATTTATTACTTACCACATTTGCCTCTTTACTTCCTTCCTTTTTGTTTCCTTCTTTATTTTTCCGAGGCCATCAATCTTTCTTCAAATGACCCGACTTACCACAATACCAACAATCCTTCTTGTCTCTAGATTGGGACTTTCTATCCTTTTATTTTCCTCATGACTTCCCATGATTTCTAGAATTATTTCCTCTCTCCTTTGTACTACCCCTGCTTTTTGCATTCAAAACACTGCCTGATGTGGATGTTCCACTTGAGCTTTTCCTACGAATTTCTCACTCAAAATAATACCAACAAAATCATCAAATTTCAACATATTTGAACTAGAAATAGAATTGCTAACAACCATTACCAAGCTATTCCAGCTTTTAGGCAAAGAACACAAAATCAAAATAGCCCTAACTTCTTAATCAAATTTTACTTTTACAGAATTTAATTGACTGGTAACCGTATTAAACTCATTCAAATGATCAGTAATTGACCCATTTTCTACCATTTTCATATTAAATAAACGCTTCATAAGAAATACCTTATTCGAAGTGGAAGGATTTTCATATAACTTCGCTAGGGTTTCCATCAACTCTTGAGTTGTCTTTTCTATTGTAATATTGAATGCCACTGATTGTGCCAAGCATAGATGAATACTGCCAAGAGCCTTTCTATCCAAGATCTCCCAGTCCTCATCTGACATTTCTGTGGGTTTCTTGGTTTTCCCTTCCAATGGCCACCATAAATCCTTTTGATAGAGATAGTCCTCCATCTGCATCTTCCATAATTGATATTTCTACTTGTTAAACTTCTTGATCTTCTTACCCTCATCTACCATTGCTCCCACTCAACCTTGAGACTCCCACTCAACCGTGAGATCTTCCTACAGACGATAATCGAAACACAACCCAATCTGATACCACTTGTTGGGTTTAGAAATTGAATATGTCTAACAATTAAATGCATATTTAAATAATAAATAGAGAAACTAAAACACACACAAAATAAATCATAACACAGCGAATTTAACGTGGTTCACCCAATCTGGGCTACATCCACCAAACTGCAGCCATCCAATACTTTTATTATCCAGTGTAAAACCTATTACAATCTTGCGAATAATCATGTTTTTCATCATACAGTAATACCCATCTGAACCCCTTTTTAACAAGCTTAGAAGCTTCTAGATTTTAGGGTTGTATAAAATTGAATTTTTCTTTTTTCATTGATTTTTTCCTTTTTTAGTGATGACGTGAAAAAGTAGGAAGAAGCAAGGATAGGAACTGGGGTGTATAGTATACCATGGGCTATACAGTATAGCATGATCAGTCACCACATACCAACAACAAGGAACTTCATAAGTCAAAAAAGGTAAAGGAATTCAACCTGGTCAAAGGAGATAGGTACTAAAGAAATGATCAAAAAATCAATTATTCATTCTTTCTACCCTAGTTTAAAATATCATACAATTTTAATTGTATCCAAAAACGTCATTGATAAATCTAATATACAAGGTAGTTTTTTTTTTGTAGTTGAAACCATTTGTAATGAGACAAACCAACAAACTTGTGGTCAAAGGAGAAGCTAGATTGTTTGGAATTCCATATATTGGTGTTTTCGTACATTTGGGCTTACTTAAAAATATATTTTATGTCTCTTGAACTATATTAAACACAAGGGTCAATGCAGGATCATGGGGGTTTGAACTTGACATACAAATTTTAATAGATTATTAATATAATTTAGAAAATAAGTAAGAATAAAATTTATAGAAAATTGAATGTAGTTTCTAACATACTAGTCCTCTTTTGGAAAAAGGTAAATATATTTGGTGAAATTTTGAAATTTCAATACAATGGTACTAAAATTTTAGGAAAAAAAATATAAAACAGGTGTATGTTTGACCAACGTAAGTACAACAAAAAAGTAATATATTTTTTTGAAACTTTCAATATAAGTAGAGGACACATGCCCAAATGTTCTACATTTTTTTTCATATTTTTTCACAAGGAAATAATTAGTTATTAATTTTTTATTAGAATTTTTTTTAAAATATTAAAAATTTGTTTGCTAGACCACCATAACTTGGTAACAAATTTATGAAAATACTTTTTTATTTTTTATCCTATAGTATGGGAAGCACGGAATGTGTCACATCTTTCAAATTCAAACAATTAGAAATCGCTTTAGAATTATAGATATTTTTCAATTAGCCTATCAATTAGGACTTTAGTTAGAATGCATGTAGAAAATACATAATAATTATCTATCTAATTCCAAATAAGTCATATCTTATACTAGTGGAAATCTAGCATTTTATCAATAAACCCTTTTCATTTAATCAAATTTGGATTAAAAAATGTCGCCAACCACTTTTGGGTCATACTGCCACCTTTTGGACCCTAAAATTGTGTGGGAGTTCATTTCCAATTTAATTGAAAATGAATGTATTTAATTTCTCTAGTCATGTAGACTTATTTTGAGTTTCTCCAAGGTAATGAGTATATTGTAAAACATGCTTGATATATCTTAGCCTTTTCTATTAAGATAATGTAAGAAGAGCCTAAAACTGATAAAAAAAAATGAAGGAAAGCATGAAAAATATCACCAGAGGTGAGATTTAAAAGAACCAAATAAATACTAGCAATTATTTTGATTAGAGTAAGGAACTAGAGATAAATGAGAAAAAAATTTCTCAAACTTATACAATAAATTTATAAAAGTGTCATGAATGAGAAATGAAGAGGCAGAGGAGGAACTTTATGTTTTCTACAAATAATAATCCAAGTGATACAATCATTTAAATACCCATTGTAAGGGGTAACATGGGACTCCACCATGTGAATACCATCAACACATGAGGGGGGAATAGGAGGACAACTAGGCACATAATAGTAACCATCCATGATAGATCCTTGGGGCAGAGCCAAGTTAGTTAAAGGAGTAGGAGAAGCACGCTTACGAGGAGAAACACCAACATGGACCTCTAGACAAACCAAATTTGTAATACGAGCGAGGCACTCATCAAAAGTTTGGGTTGAGGCTTCCTCAAAAGAGGAAGAAGTCCGAAAAATTAGAAGATCATTATTAACATTCTTCTACAAATTAAAAATATTCTTAATTAATATATTTCTACACTTAAGAACAAATTAAAGTAAGATAAGGCATAATTTTTATATAATTTTGCATAAAATTCAACAACTTAATCAATCAACTATGATTAGAATAGAAAATATTCATATTGGTAAATAAAATTCTGGCTTATGAGTCAAATTAGTATCAAAGAATGGTTTTTTGTGTCATTCTCAATATGATTCATAAATGGTGTGCCTATGTAGGAAGCAATTTTCCTACAATTTTACAATTATATTCCTATCACAAAATTAGGTTGTGATAGAGGTCAAGGAATTTTATTTAAATATTTTCATAAGGAGGTGGAATAAACAAATCAATATGACTCTTAAAAAGAAATTTAGACTACATCTTTGTGATGAAGAAATATTCAACAAGTTGGTGGAGGATGTAGCCATGATGCAGGGACTTCGTAGGTCATAAATTTTGACTCAGATGTCCGCTTAGGTTGAGATTTTAAGGTGAATGTGTTATGAGGTGGCACTTTTTCGGGGCTTGAAACTTTCATCTTCACCCTCAAAATGGCAATTTAGTGTTTTTTCTGGATTTTAAAATGTTGTTTTTGTTAATAACTCAAAACTCATGTTTCGAATTTAAGATGTTAGTTGGAAATTTTTCCTACCTTATTTCTAGAAATTTTTGGAAAAAACTAGACTTTCAAAGATATGCATGCAGAATTACCTAAAATGGAAAAATATTACAATTGTCAAAATTTTCCAAAAAAAGGTAAATTTTGGTTTTCTATTTTTTTTTTCAGTTTTTTGGATATAAGAGAGTTTTCTCTCATTGTAGTAGTAGAGTTGGTGAATAGAAGATTTATATTTTCCAGTTATTTCCAATCTTTGGTTCTCACACATGATTAATGCCACAATTCTATTGAGTGTATGTTGTAAGCTACATCAAGCCATCAAGTTAATTGATGTATTTTGTAGTCACATGTACCTAATTTTGTCGTATGTAGATGCTCATAAAATTTCTCACAAAATTATGTTGTATTAGAGCATGGGTTTTATGTCATTTTCAATATGAATTTTAAGTGGTGTGTTTGTATAGGTAATAATTTTGCAATTATATGTCCCTCACAAAATTAGATTGTTATAGAGGATAAAACATTTTTGTTGCAAGGTGTGCACCCTTGCTATCCTTGTGCTATGTAGTACAACACTTGGGTTTGTGACATGGCTTAACTATCTCTTGTGGATTCATTAATTTTGGTGGTTGTATCGAGCATTAAGAAGTCGATCTTTCGGTGCAACAACAACCATCTATGAAACAATTGGTACCAAATCCTAGGGTATGGGTTTGAATCCCTCACTTGTGATAGGGGGATTTTTGAAATGTGTGTGCCCTTGGTTTCCTTGTGCCATACATATAAAAAATATTGGTTTGTGGCATGGCTTAATTGCCTCATGTGGATTCATTAACTTGGGAATTTGTATCAGGCATTAACAAGTCAAACTTTTGGTGCAACAACAACCATCTCTGCAACAATTTTTATTTGAATATTTCTACAACATGGTGGAATAAACAAATCAGAATCATATGGCTCTTGAAAAGAAAGGTAGAGTACCTCTTGGTGGAAAATAAAGATTCAACAATTTGGTGGAGAATGTAGCCATCAAGTTAATTTCTATATCCTATAGTCCCATTGAATTTCTTTTTTCATCTATGGACATTCATAAAAGATCTTCTTGTCTCTCTATGAGAAAGCTTGAAACAATGGATAAAATATTGGAGGTACCCACATACAAGTTAGAAGTATCTATTGAGATACCAAAAAAAATGAAGAGTTACATAATCAAGAATCCAAGAAGAAGCAACCTCATACTAGCCAAGTTTAGTGTGGAGGCCAAGATGGAAATTCATCTATATGAGTGTTAAAGTGATCTAAAATATTTTACCATTGAATTGCTCAATTAGAGATATATTTCAGTTTGAATAACCTTACTGAAGAAAAAAAAATACTTTTCTAAATTTAAAGCTAGGTTGTCATGCTTGACATGTTTTCAATGATATGTATTCCTTAGGAATAAATAAAATATCACCAATTGGGATGAATTCAATACTTTGATTAAGAAATTATTTTATCCTATTTTTTATGAAGATGATAGTTATATTAATTGATAATATTTGAAAGAGGGATAAAGACAAAAGATGCGGACCTACACAATCAAATTTTACAAAAATATAGTCTAACTAAGAATAGATGTGATAGATCTTGATGCACTCATGGTGCAAGAGCACCCCAAGCGAACAAGCTATCCACATCAACCAAAAATATTTCATTTAAAGTTTTGTTTCAATTTTGGTGTTTGCTCTTGATTTGTAGTTCATCTTGGTCTTAGTGGGCTTCATCAACGATTAATTGGCATGTTTCGTATTTTGAAATTTTTCATTATGTCTCTTCTCTGAGATGATTTATTTTTTTCATGAATTTAATGTCAATGTTGCTCATGACAAAGCTTATGGGTTTTTGACAATATAAAGAGAAAATTTAAATAATTTGAATTGTATTCTTCAAAATGCAAAGAGTATCAATTAAAATATGGAAAGAAATACTTTGATGCAACCATTATGAGGAGTATTAAGTAGTGTATTTTCCAAGAGGTGAAGGTGTGTTGAGTAGATGAATAGGATCATGCAGAAGGGAGATTTATGGTTAGTTAATGTGGTAGATGGAAATTAAGATAACATTGGATTATGAAGTGTGAATGGCTGCAATAAAGATTAGATCTTGCACCACTATTATGATGGCATAACTTTCTTGGCAAGAATATTAATATTTATAATATATGCAATTATATATATTGAGTCTACGGAATCAAGACATATAGAAGAAGTGTAAAGGTCATGGTAAAAATGAATAGGGGAAAGATTATGAACTTTAGGAAGGGAAGTATAAAGGAGGAGGAAGTCGATACAATGGTAAGAAGGTAGAAGAGGAGGCCAAAATACATGGAGAGAGAGAGAGAGGAGAGCAACTAATTGTTTTGAAACCCAAAAAATAGGAAGCAGCTGCATAATAAGAGGTGGCATGGGGAATTGGAAGGGATGCCTAGAAAAGAAAGAAGGGGTCAATGTTAGGAACACAAGGAGAAGTTATGCATAAGTGAAAGACAAAGGGGTTTTAGTTAGAGAGAAAAGAAAAAAAGGCTGACAACTTTTGGAAAAAGAAGGAATTGACCCAGACAAGAAAATAAGAGGCATCAATTTGCCATTTGGGAATAGGTAGCTAATAAGACTAAGGGGAATCCATGAAAGGAAGTAGCACAAGAATGTAGGTAAATCAACCAAGAAAAAAAAGAGTAGAGGCATTGACTTATGAAGGGGCTATGTGGGAAAGTGAAATGGAGGGTGGCATATAAAACAAAATGTTAAAGTGGGGTGAAGGGCGTACCATGACAAAGGAATATCTATCCTGGAAATGAGCAAAAGGATGTGTGGTATAGAGGAGTAGTTGTCCCATTCTAAAGGACATTTGAATTGCTATTATAACTAGAAGAAGGCATAAAAGTTGCAAATTATTAATAGTTCAAGGTGAATATTGGTTGTGTGAATTGAGATCACCTATAGAGTTGTGAGTACTATTCCAATTAGAGGAGGAGCAGATTGGTAACCAAGAAGGATGAAATCATGAGTGGCCATCTAATGTAATTTCATTTTAATAAAAGAGTTTTGTTTGCTTGTAATCAAATTATGTTGAGTCATTGAATTTTTTGTTGTGAGTCCAATTTTAGGTTTTGTGTCTGAGTGTGTTTTTGTAGAAGGGAGTACCCTTTTCATCAATTGACCTATTAGAGTAGGTAATATTAAGAGTGGAGAGGATCCACTAGGACTTGTGAGTGTTGCGTGAGCAGATCGTTGATGGGGAGGTAGTTCACACTTAGTGGAAAGTGTGTGAAGTGGTACAGAAGAAGCTAGAGAGTTGTTCTAGGTGTGTGATGAATCATGACAATGAGAGAAAGAGGTTGAATCCGAGGAAGAAAATTGAAAAGTGATGATAGACTGTGAGAGGTTAGATTGTAATAGAGAAAATGGGTTGGGTCGTGAGGAAACATGTGTTGGTACTATTTTGGGAGTAGTATTGGGATAAAGTGGAAGATGAGATGATTGAAAAGATGGGACAGATAGTTTGTGAAGAAGTAAGAAAGAAAGATTTGAGGCTCAAGGAATTATGTGAAGCATTGAGGAAGATGGTTTGAGGAAAAGTAGAAAAGAGTGCTGGAAAGAGTGAGAGGAAAATGTAGAAGAGCAATAAGAAGAAGAAGGTTCTCTTAAAAGAGGATAGCGATAAGAAGAATAAGGATAGCAGTCTAAGATGAAAAGAAGAAGATGTAGCCCCTATCGAAGAAGTTGCAGTGAAGACATGTAAAGTCTTAAGAAGGCATGGAGAAAAAGGAAGAAAAGAAGTGAGCAACAAGGAGGTTACAGTAGTGAAGTATAATGAAGAATATTTGTTATTGTTGATTGAGGAAGAGTGGACATCTGAGCTAGATGGTATAGTGAATGGAGATGAAAGAGAGATTGCAGCTAACAAGAATGTGGAAGATGTCATAATGGAGTTTGATGTTGCATCTGTAGATGCAGATGACATAAAACATCCTTATGATGTTATTGTATTTTCAAATGAAAAGATAGAAGAAGAGATGGATAGAAAATTAGAGCATGTAGTAGATGTTTTAGATGGTTGAAAATATTGTAGGTTGTTTTTGGTGGAGGTTGATGGTTAGAGGTGGGTTTGAACCCATAGAAGAGAAGTGTAGAAAGCAGTTGGCAAAGGAACTTGAGCTTTGGTGGACGTGAGTCCATGAGGAGAAAGAAGAAGAGGGTGCAATGTTGTTGGAGGGAAGTGGTGCGTGTTCCAACATGATGCTAGAAAAGGTGAAAGAAAAATTGATTTTCAACACTTGGACAATGAAGGAGTTCGTTGTAGGTTGATATCAACCTAAAAGAGTGATTCTATCACTCAACCCCACCATTATGAGCTCATGCTCAAAATCTTTCTACCTAACATGTCTAGTGCAAGAGCACTCTAGGAAGACGAGCTATCCACATCAACCAAAAATATTTCATTTCAAGTTTTGCTTCAATTTTGGTGTTTTCTCTTGATTTGCAGTTCATCTTGGTCTCGGTGGACTTCATCAACGATTAATTGACATGTTTGACATTGATTGTCAAAATGTCAACTTTGCACTTTGTATTTTGAAAAATATGATTATGTGTCTTCTCCTGGATGATTTATTTTTTTCATGAATTTAATGTCAATGTTGCTCATAGAAAAGCTTATGTGTTTATGACAATATAAAGAGAAAATTCAAACAACTTGAATTATATTCTTCAAAATGCAAATAGCATCGGTTAAAATGTAGAAAGAAATACTCTGAGACAACCATTATGAGGAGTCTTAAGTAATTTATTTCCCAGGAAGTGAAGGTATGTTGAGTAGATGAATAGGATCACGCAAAAAGAAAATTTATGGTTAGTTAATGTCGTAGATGGAAATTAAGATAGCATGGGATTATGAATAAGTTTGAATGGCTGCAATAAAGATTAGATCTTGCACCACTATTATGATGGCATAACTTTCTTGGAAAGAATATTTATATTTATAATAGATGCAATTATATATATTGAATCTACAGAATCAAGACATATAGAAGAAGTGTAAAGGTCGTGGTAAAAAGAAACAAGGGCAGAATTATGACCTCCAGGCAGCAATTCTAAAGGAGGAGGAAGCCGATACATTGGTAGGAAGGTAGAAGAGGAGGACCAAAGACGTGGAGAGAGAGACGAGAGCAGTGAATTGTTTTGAAACCCAAAAAATGGGAAGCAATAACAACAAGAGGGGGCGTGGGGAATTGGAAGGGACGCCTGGCAAAGAAAGAGTGGGGTCGATGTCAGGAACACAAGGAGAAGCTACGCATAAATGAAAGACAAAGGGGTGTCAGTTAGAGAGAAAAGAGAAAAAGGCTGACAACTTTTGGAAAAAGAAGGAATCAGCCCAGAAAAGAAAGGAAGAGGCCTCAATTTTCTATTTGGGAAGAGGGAGCTAATAAAAATAAGGGGCAGCCATGAAAGGAAGTGGCACCAGGGTGTAGGGAAATCGGCCAAGCAAAACAAGAGAAGAGGCATCGAATTGTGAAGGGGCTGCATGGAAAAGTGAAATGGAGGGTGGCACATAAAATAAATGCAGAATAAAATGTTAAAGTGTGGTGAAGGAAACACCATGAAAAAGGAATATCCTTGTTAGCAATGAGAAGAAGGATGTATGGTACGGAGGAGTAGCTGTCCTATTCTAAAGGAAATTTGAATTCTTGTTATAACTAGAAGAAGGCATAAAAGTTGCAACTTATTGACAGTGCAAGGTGAATATTGGTTGTGTGAATTGAGATCACCTGTAGAGTTGTGAATATTGTTCCAATTAGAGGAGGGGCAAATTGGTAACCAAGAAGGATGAGGTCATGAGTGACGATCTAATGTAAATTTTTTTTAATTAAAGAGTTTTGTTTGCTTATAATGAAATGAAGTTGAGTCATTTATTTTTTTTGTTGTGAGTCCTATTTTGGGTTTTGTGTGTGTTTTTGCAAAGGGAAATACCCTCTACATCAACTCATGAAAAAAATATAAATGTTGCATAGTCTAATTTTGATAGATATGCCTAAGGATATTGTTGAGAATTTCATTCAATAGAGATAGACAAGAAAAATAGTTTATCTTTCTCTCCAAATTAGTTAAACCAACAAAATGGTCAATGTAGTTCCAACTCTAAGCCCAAAGGGTGGAGTAAATAAAAAGTAAAGTATAATGTTACAACTACTGTTAAAAACAATACTAAAAAATATTGTAGCAATTGTGATGTTGATTTCCATGCACATAAACTAAGTTACAAATGGTGTCTAGAAATATGTTTTTGAAAAGAAAGAAAGAGACAAGTAAACTACGACTTCTTTAAAAATTAAATAAATTGAATGTGATTCCAATATGGATGAGGGGTTGGTTTATACCTCTATGTATAGATAGATGTATATTAACAACAATGAGGCTCAATGAAATTATACATCAACAAATGAATATTGTTCAATATGGAAGGTAGAGGAAAGAAAAAATTGGCGCCATTGCTTAAGATTACATAATTTGACTTTGGGATGACTTGTTTTCTGTTTTTATTAATAAAATATTATTCCAAAGACTCCAATGATTGATTAATTAGCAACCTATTTTATTTTATTTTTTTATAATAAAAAATGGTATTATGTTTCTAAATTGATGTCCTTTTGAAAAACTATTCCCATTTCTTAAAAATGTTTGCCCCATTTAATTTAACAATAGAAAATAAAAACTAATAGTATGTCACTTCAAAAATATAGAACAAATTTGCTTATTAAGGTCTAGCTCAAAGTATATAAAAAAATTCTTTTGTAGGAGCAATTTAATTGATGAATGTCACACGAATATTAGTTATTTAATAGTAAATAATAACCTGAAATTGCAACATAAATCAATGCTTTAAGTCTTGCAAATATTTTAGTTTAAACACACAAATATCATTGAGGTGGTAATAATATTATTTTGACGTTTCTTAAGTAGTTCTAGAAATCAAAAATGGAGAGACAAGGCCCAATGAAAACCTTGACAAAGGTAGTTACATAGTTTATATCTGATAAAGCATCGCACTATATATTTATCATCTCAATGGAAACCTTGACAAAGGTAGTCACATAGTTTACATCTGATAAAGCATCGCACTATATATTTATTATCTCAATGGGAGAGCATCCCACTTTCTCTACATATGGGTTCTCCTATCATCATCTCCGTAACATTATTTTTATCCTTCACCATCGTAGCCAATCTGAAGTCTGCAAACTTAATTTAGATGGCTGATTCCTTGTTAACCGAGAGCAAACAATTAGAAGGATTGAGATCTCTATGCAGTGCCCTTAGTAATAGGCTACAACATTGCACAGCTCCCACATTAGTCATTACACCATGTTTAAATTGCTCCCTGCATTATAGATACAAGTCTGTATTGGATAGAGGCGACAATATAACTATGCAATGAAATATGGATATAATATTATGCCTTAGAAGAGCCTAATACTGTCTGCATAAATCATCTGTGAAGATTGGAAGAAAGAAAAACTATTATTTTGTATACTTTGAAATATGATAGACTTGAGCGTAAGAAAAACTATTATTTAGTATACAAATTGAAATATGATAGAATTGAGTTTGCTGTTAAATCCATATTTTCTAATTGCAGTTTGAAAGCCGACTAAGATTTCATATTATTGCATTAGCATGTAAAATTATACAAAAATAGGGAAAATTAGTAGAGACCCAAAAATAAAAAATAAAAATTGAATGAGATTACTGATATAGACTAAAAAAAAACATATACATATTCAGTTTATTTTAACCCTATAATGCCTATGAGGCCTCAATAAACCAAGCCATGAAAGTCCTTTTCGACATTTAAAGTTTGAAGGGAAAGATCAATTGAGAGAGCTAGAACTTGCAGCAGGACCTGTCAATGTAAATGTTTCAAACCTATAAATTGTGATGTTTAAGAACAACCCTTTAAAATAACATAAACTCATTTTGAAAATAAAATAATTTCAAAAGATAAAATCAATACATTTAAATTAATTAATTGAAATTGGTCGTGCATGGCTATTAAAAGATAGCCAATCTTTATTCATCAACCCATGAATTTGTATTCAATCAGAAATTTATAACATAAACATTATTTTATTTTATGATGTCTTATGATTATATTCTCATGTTGTTGAATATAGCAGTGGTGCTTTGTACTGCAAAAAAGAGAAGAAAAAGAGTCATGAAAATTGAATGATGACAGCTTGAAAGCTAAAGTAATAGTGCATTATGTAATTAACCTGCAATTTATGGAAATCATTAGATAAGATTTTATTATTATTATTATTATTTTATAATTCTTTAAATGAGGCACTTAATCTTTTCAATAAAAATTATTTCTTCCTTTTATTAATAATAATAACTCACTGTTTTTATTTTTAATTTATTTATCTATTTATCATTTTTTATTTATTTTTGGTAAGATATATGTGACTTTTTATATTTATCATATGTGATATATCTTTCAGTTTAATTAGGATAGATCTAGATTGAAACAAGTTTGTTTTATAGTCATATTCAATACATATATAGATGTTGGAAATATAAATATATGTTTTTATAAAGTAGGTGTATTTAGTAGCATTGTTATCTAGTATATAAGACTTCTTTTTTAAGAATTTAGATTGATACATAAAATATTATTTGAGATTATTTTATGATTTTCAAAATATATTATTTTGTTCATTTACTACAATTAAATCTTACACAATCTAATGCTGTGTAAAAAAAATTATTCAGCATAATAATATGATAATTTTTATGAAAACAAGTAAACATTCATAGTTCTATTATTGGAAGACCAACTCTTCTATACTAGATACTTAGACAAAATAATGTTTATAATTTTCTATAAGAAAAATTCATATTCCATATAACTTATTTTGAAAAAGATAAACAAACAGGGAATCACATTTAATAAAAACATTCTCACTCAATATTTTCTTAAATTAGCAGGAAGAAAATATTATTTTCTATTACAATTTTTGAAAAATTGAAGTAAAATAAAAAATAACTAAATTTTTAAAATTTACACAAATCTATAATCTTACAACTTTACAAATAATTAATTTTATAAATATTAAGAAGTCAAAAATTAAAAAAAGACATCAATAATTGTAATAAATTAAATTTTAAAATTCAAAATAATATACAGGATAAAGACAGCAAATAATTTTAGTGAAAGTGGAAAAAATTAAAATAACCCAAAAAAAATGAAAATAAAAGAAACAAAAATAAGGCCAAAACACTACTTACACATATTTTTTCCAACACTTCCTATACCAATATTTACACTATAAATCTCCTATGCTTGATCATTATGAAACACTGTAAAAGCTTATTTTTGGCTGTTCAATTATATAATCGATGTATAGAAGTATTTGATAACTGCAACTCACTCACATTTTTCAAGCTCGTCTTTATTTAGGAGATTCCCAAGTAATGATAGGAATATTTGGTAACTGCAAGTCACATTTTTCAAGCTCGTCCTTATTTAGAAGATTCCCAATTACAGTCATCAAATTCACCGCATTTGAAGCAAAGATAAAGGGTCTGATTTATGTGATGGTCTAATAGACAATTTCAAAACTGATTAGGATTAATATTTTTGTTAATTAAAATATTAATTTAATTAATGTTTGATTTTTGAATAATTAGTTAGTGAAGGTTATAATCTTTTATTATTGTTTTTTAGATTATTATTTAATATTAATTATTGTTAGATTAAAGTGAATTTTTTATGTTTTTGAGATTATGTAAAATATAAATTTAGGTTAACATTCATTTTTTTTTGAATTTTTATTATATTATTATTTAAATATAATTATGTTTTAAGTATATATTCAAATTTTATTCTTAATGTTTTGACTAATTTATTTGAACTCGTAATTATTATTGATGTATATAGAGATATCATAATATATACTAAGTAAGAATCATTGAAAAAAGTACAAAAATATTTCAAAAGAATAATAATTGATACTAAAAATCAAAGAATAATTGTCCAAGGAGGTTTTCCATAAATCTAACACCTTCAAAAATCAAAAGAACTAATGAAACTAACATTAACAGAAAATACTAATGAAAAATAAAAAATGATCAAACTAAATCATTATGAATAAACTAATTTTTTTTTGAATTGCTATTTATTGAAAAACTATTTTTCTGATTCAATAAAAATTTTACCCTCTTCTCTTAAAGGAAATAAAAAGCTAAAAGTAAATCATATTAATGATTTTAACAAAGGAACTCCTACTCACTTTCAAAAGTTTCAATAATTTCCGAATTTACTAGTCATGTTTATAGCTTGTTTTCATATTCAAATATTTATGGAAAGATAATTTTTCCACCCCTACATACACCAAATCACAACAAACAAGGCTGCCATGCTGCTAGGAAGTTCCTCCCAAATGCTGGTAGGTTAGTTTTGTTCTTTGAATTTATTTATTTAAGTAGTTGTGTTTACACAATCAATCATAAGATAATTGAATGGTTTTGAAAAATTTATAGCATGAGAAAAATAAGTGTTTGTAAATAAGAGTTTTTGTGGTAGTGGCACATATTTATAGTTTTGATTAAGCTTTTGAACCAATTTTTAGTTTACAGGATTCTCACATTTTGCAATGTCAAATTTCTTTGATTGTTGGTTGTCATATTAAAAGGGGATTGGTGGGTTGAATGTTCAGAAAAAATTCATTGCTTGCATTGTCAATGTGAAAATATAAATAACTACAACTAAAATAAATGTAGATCATCTATTGTTGTGCTTAATCTTCATATGCTTACCTTGAATCAAGAGTATTGACTCTATAACCTATAAGATGATGCATACCATTGACTCTAGCAATATTACCAAGTACCATAGAATTTATGGTATGATGACATGTTGGATTTGTGCAAATATAATTTCTCTTTTAAATTTTAAATTATGTTGTATATATGAATATCAAATTTAAAAATTGTAATTTAAAAAAAAAACTTCTTATTAGATCTCTTGTCATGAAACCTATGAAACCTATATATTGTTAATTGGATGGAGGGTTATAGAAGAAACATTCCAATGAAATAGCCTATCTATGAACAAAGTGTAAGAATTTAAGATATTTAACATAGCTAAAAAGGAATAATAAAGAAACAAGTTGTTGTAGCTTTTTTTTACATATCTATTTGAATATTGCATCATTGTATTATGCCAAAAAAATTTACAATAATTCATAAAGCATTTTAGATAAGTTGCTTAGTATGATAATGAAAATTATGAGTAGCTCTTTTTATGTCAACGCTCATAAAATCTTTTACTTGTAATATTTTGTAGACCTCAAAATTGAAAGCCTTAATCCCCCTTTGTGTGGATATACTTAAAGGTGCATAAAAAGTCAAGCATGTTTTGGTTTTTAACAATATTAATGCATTACTAATTGATAGGGAGATATATCAACCAAACCTACTAGATTTGATCATATTCATAGATTCATGAAATCTTCATATTCATAAGTTAGTATGCACTGTAGAATAATCTCATTCAAAGTACATTATTATTACCCAAATTCATCTCTTCTTAATACACTACACATTGCATGTGTGGTACGATGGAGGTATCAAGGTACTTTTCTTATATTCTCCTATCAAAGTTACTGATATGACTAGTGAATGCACCAATAAATCAATAGAAATAAGTTGGGAGATTTTTTTTTTTCCCTATTAAAGTTAATAGCATCAATGCACAAATAAATCAATATAAATAAGTTTGGAGAAATATGTTTACATAATATCTCAATAATTAATTTTTTAAGGCTAATAAGGAAACCAAGTATGGAAAAGTAAAACTTAAAATAATCTTGATAAACTTAACTGAAGGGCATAAGAAGTAACATAAATTATTAAATTATCGATTAATCCATAAATATATAAGAATGTGAAACTTTTTGTAGCATGTCCCACCAAGCAATGTTCACATGTTTAACTTTGATTAGAAGCTGTGAATTTTTCATAAGTAACATAATGTTCGATACAGATACAATAAAAAGAAGGAAAATATTAGCCCCATGAAGCTCCACTGATAGATAGCACTCATCCTCAGAAGCAAGCTAGGAACCCTCACCTTTCACCAACTCTTCCATAAAGAGATTTGTAAAGAACCTTTCTTAAAATTTCTAGCAATCTTTCTCACTTTAGAGCCATGCTTGACGATACTATCTAACACACAAAATACTAAGTGACATATGTAGAGAAATCCTTCTCCACTCTAAATATATTAGCACATCAAACATGTTTGTGAAGATTAGAAAAACCTTCTCCCTTTGCTTTGGTCATAGTTTCTTATGGCTCAAAATCATAATGAAAGTCAACCTGGTGATGCTTTTGAATGTATGATTCTTTAGCTTTTCCGTATTTTTTCATAGTTCCTCAAATTCTTTTCTTGGTAGGGAGACGTTGCCCTGAGTTAGAGTCTAGGGAAAGTGATGTCTTATCTATTGTCACTCTCACAATTAGCAACAACAACAAGAGTTGCAGATAAACTAGCAATCACAACAATATCAACAAAATCATTAGCAACAATAGCAACAACCTCACCAGTTGCAGCAACAACTGTAGGGAAACGAACCACATTAGTAGCAATTGTAGATGAACCAACAACTGTAGAAGAAACAAAAAAAACCAATAACACCAACAAAACTAGAAGCCTCAGGAGCAACTACAGAAGACCCAGGAGTGACAACAAAAATAACAAAGGCAACTAAGAACCATCAGCAAAAGAAACCATTACTTTAGTGGCTAAGACATCATCCCCAAAATCATCATCTAGACCATATGATTCATCCATAGTAAGATTCTCACGAAGAGCATCTTCCCACCAAGTAGCATAACTCCAAGGAGAATTTTTTACAGTTTGTAGCCAAATGTCCTATAGAAAAGCATCTCCTACAACCGAAATTAAGACCTTCATAATCAAGAATCTAAGACCATGGTCTAGCCCCCACCATCAAAATGATCTCCCCATGTAAATATTTTGAGGCATCAATGTCCACAAGAATGTGGATGAAAGTAGGATGATCATAGATAAGAGAAGATGAATCAACCACGATAAACCTACCAATAGCATTTCCAATAGACTCAAAGAAAGAGGAGCCCAAAATTGGAGAGGAAAATTAGGAAATCTAACCTAAGTAGGAACAACACTAATAGATTCAAAAAGAGGGTTGAAAGAAGGGAACCAAGGCCAAAGCGAAAGTGATTGCTTTCCCCACAACCAAACACCCCCTTCCAACAATTGATCCCTATCATCCTTAGATTGAAAAGGAACCATAAAGAAACCCCAAGCTAAAGGATGTAGTTCAATCCTATCCTCAATAATAGGCCTCCAACAATCCAAAACCCATTTGCGCAAATTTGGAAGGGAGGACCATTAACCATTAAATCTAAAACTAAGATTAGAATGAGAGAAATAATCTTCTTTATCCAACACCTCCTTCCCATAAAAAATAGTAGGGGAAGAAGAAGAGTAGCATAAGGGTTTACCCTTGAAAGAGGGAAGAGAAGTAGTGATTTTACCATTAGAACCAACCACCTTAGCAAAGGACAAAGAAGCAGGGCAGAAAAGAGGGACATCCACATATAGCTACCTAAAACCTAAAGGAGGAAAATAAGAAGTAGCAAACCCACCTAGTAAAGGCAATCAACCTTTAGGAGATCTAGCTGAAGACAATGATGACCCAACAACAAGTAGTAAACCATTTGTAGACACCCGCGAGCCAATTAAACATGACCCGACAATAGCCAAGACCTATCCAATGGAATTTGACGACACACTAGAAGCTAATGATGCACCAAAAGCCAACATCACACCATCTGCAAAATGTAAGAGGGTTTCAATAGAGAGTGGGATAGCTATTCTAGCAAAGAGCAGGAGAGCTATTTCAAAAAACTCTTCCCAACAATACTTAATAAGTTACTTGTTCTATTGTTGGTTAGTTTTTTTCATGTCTATATTTGAGGTTGGTAGTGCATGGTTGTAGTCTACATGGAAATGGTGAATTATTTTTAAATAATATTAGAGTTTATGGTAAGAATTTTAGAATTAAAGCATGTAATTTACTTTCTATTAAAAAAATTCAAGAGAGTTTAATATTTTATTAGGAAAATTTAATTATTAATAAGAATATATTATAGGTATATAATGTTGCAATAATGAGCTTATAAATTTTTTTATACTAAACTAATTCAAATAGAGTTCATATGGCTCAAGTTGGTGAACAAGAGAAAAAAATTGTAGAGGAGAAAATAAGCCAATGGGGAACATGGTGAAGGATGGTTTACTAGGAAAGAAGGGGGATGGAGATGGTAACTGACATAAGATGGATCACATCCCACAGTGGAAGTTCAAAAATGGAGCCTAGATGGACAAGTGTCACCCACAGTATCACCAGAATGTAACCTAGAGAATCAAGATTGCAACGGGAGAAGAGGTCAGCAAGGGGATGGTGAGAAGAGGGATCCTCAACAATGGCAAAATAAAATAGTGCACTAGAGGAACAATCAAAGATGCAACACGTGTGAGCTAAGGTGTGGGTGGTTTTGGGAAAATGGACGCCATGGGAAACCATCAAATCCCAAGTGGCACCATAAGGATAGTGGTATTCAGAAAGGAACCAAAAAAGTCTGGAGATTTGAAGGATTGGGAAACCCTCAGCCAATGAATGAAGGAAAAATGAGCTATCAAATGGGAGAAGAATTTGAGTTTGGAAGAAGAATGAACCAAAGAGACCAGGAGTTGTTCAAAATGAAAGCAAAAAGAAGGAAATTTCAAAGCAAAGTGAGTGAAGGTGACTATTTGTGACCATGGGGAAGTAAATTGTACGAAGTTCCTTCAGAAACAATTAAACCAAGAGTGAGTAGACTGGTGAACAAAGCTCTATTTTCCAAGTGGGCTGGCCCAAGATGCCCTAGGGAGGAGAACAAAGCATAGTGGAGAAACAAGTACAAAGATTGGGTAAGCATCTACCAACTACCAAACTCTTTCTTTCTCATAGAATGTATAGATCAACAATTAAAGCTAGAAATTGTAGAAGGGAAACCACTTTTTTTGAATGGTTATAGTTTTCACTGTCTAAATTGGATATCAAACTTCAACCCTTGGAACTATAAAATGAATCAAACCGCTCCCTGGATCAAATTAGTGGATCTTCCCTTAGAATTCTGGAATGTGGAGGCTATGGTGAGATTGGGTGATGCCCTAGGGGTGTGTTTAGGGGTTGATGAGGACTTTATAAATGGAAAATATGGTGTTGAAGCTTGCATACTAGTAGAAATAGATGAGGGGGTGAGAATCTACAAGAACATAGAAATATTGACAAAGTATGGAAGTTGGCAATAGGAGATAGAGGTATGGAAAGGATTAGAACCCAAAAAGTGCCTCTTCAAAGAATCATTCCAGGAAGGAACTTCATCTATGGGAAAGGAGATCAATGCAAATGAAAAATAAATGGAAGAATCAAGGGATGGAATATCTCAAGGAGAGGTAACCCAAACCATAGAAGATACAACCAAGGATGGTAGAACTAATCTTGAGAGAAAGAAACCTAGAGGAGTCTCTTAGGATTGTATCAAAACTTCCCTTCTAGAAAAGGAAAAATAGGGGATGGAAAACTCATAGGTAGAAAAATCCCTGAACACTCTTCTAGATGATGCACATGAACTCTAGAAGGACATCAACACCCAACTCTAGGAATTGACTAAGGAAATAGAAAGGGAAAATTTGGAACCCCTAGAAGTAGGACAGGAGTCTGGAAAGGATATGAAAAATACCAAAGCAAATAATGAAGAAGAAAAATAGTAGGAAGGAGGTGACTTCTTGCAATCTAAGGAAGAGGAGAGTGATCAATTTTCACATGGAGAAGGAGAACCCTAGGAGGGGAAAAGGAGGGAGAGTTGCTTGGGGAGAGGTTGCTAGAACAATAAAAATCAAACATAAATGTATCAAACATAAAGATGAAATCCACAATGGGTTGGAAAACAAATAAATCTAAGCTAATAATTGCAGGGAATGCCTCTAGATAGAAAAAACTAGTTGTTGGGAAGGATAGCCTCCTTCCTAGGGTAGAATGAGGATCATAACATGAAATGTCAGGGGTATTAGCAGAATTGAAAAATGGCACATGTTCAAGTGTCGAATTGACCAATCAACATGAACATATTTCTAATCCAGTAATTGAAATGGAGCAAGGAGGAAGGAAATAGGACACTAAACAATTAGAGATAGTGGAAAATCCAATTCGAGGAAGTTGCAAGAGCGTCTAGTGGCCTAGGAGTATTATGGAACCCTCTAATAGTAGATGGTGAAATGGAAAGAGAAGATAATTGGTAGTTGATAAAGGTCAAAGATCTAAGGAAACATGAAAGATTCTTCAACATCAATGTATATGGGCCAATATCCATAGTGGAAAAAGACAAGTGTGGGACAAAATATCAAGTGAATTAGAAAATAGGAGAGATGAGAAAGGAATAGTAGTAGGAGATTTTAATGAAACCTTAAACAACGAGGAGAAAAAAGGAGGCCTGGGAAGAACAACAACCATTTTGAGAGATTTCCAGTAATTTGTAGACAAAAATCTACTAAAGGATTTGTAGACCAAAAATGGAACATTTACATGGTAATAGAAGGAAATATTTCACCACCATAATTGAAAGATTGGATAGATTCTTTCTCTGTGGAGACTAGGGAGAAGCAGGGACCTCTCAGGTAGCCCAAATCCTACCCTTTACAGGATCAAACCATTTTCCCATCTTATTGACATTTGGACAAGAGGACCCCCCTAAAGGATGTCCCTTCAAATTTGAAAATATGTCGCTAAGAGATGAACACCCTCTAGAGCTAATTGAGAGTTGGTGGAATGAGATTAGGTTTCTAGATAAATCAGAGCTATTCAAGATAAAGAAAAAGCTTGGATATATCAAGAACAATCTCAAAGAATGGAATAAGACACATTTCAAGAACATTTTCTAGGAGAAAGAGATACTAGAGCAAGAGATCAGAGCCCTGAAAGAGCATATAATAGAGAAATGAATGGATGCAGAGGATTTTGATAATGAAAAATATTTAAAGGAACTAGCAAAAATTCAAAAGAGGGAAGACTGCTATTGGTGAAAAAATTCAATGGAAACATGGTTGAAAGAAGGAGATAGGAACACCAAGTACATGTAGAAAACAACAATTTCCAGTCAAAGTAGAAATAGGATTGTAGAAATCAAGAAGTACAATAGGGAAGCAACACAATCTATTAAGGAGGTGAATAAGGAGGAAATTAGGTTTGTTGAAGAGATTATGAATAGGGAAAGCCAGGAAAACATGGCAGCAAGGGATAATCTGTTGAGTTCGATACCCTCAATTATAAAAGAAGATTAGAATAGACACCTATCAAAATATTTCCTTGGAGGAAGTCAGGGAAGCAGTATTTTAGATGAATCCAAACAAGGCTCGAGGCCCATATGGTTTCTGAATAGGTTTCTTCCAAAAGTTATGCGATGTAGTTGGGAAAGATCTATGGGTTGTAGTGGAGGAATCAAGAATAAAAATGACAATGCTAGGGTAGTAAATCACACATTAGTAGATTGGATCTTCCTTTTTAATTTTGTTTTATAAATACATTGTAATTACTTTAACATAGAGTATAAAATAAGAATTAATCTCTACTTTAAAACTACAAAAACATATATTCATAATTTATTTCTAAAAATTTATAAAAATATATTTTTAAATAATATTAAAAATAGTTATACTATAAAATAATTGTAAGCTTTTTTAATTTTTTTTATAAATACATTCTAATTAATTTTAACATAGAGTATAAAAATAATAATTAAACTCTAATCTAAAACTACAAAAATATATATTCATGGTTATAAATATTAATGTAAGTTATAAAATTATTAAAATATTCTTTTCCAAAATGTAATCAATTATGACTGCATATGTTTGATGCTAAAACTTCAAGTGAAGAAACACATCATTTATTTAAAAAACCCTTAAAAATTGGAAAACAAAGAGGCCATTGTCATTCATTTTATTCTTATTGTGAGTTTTTGTGCTTCCTGTATTCTTGAAAATGAAAATGAAGAAAAAATGTTTGTTTTATATTGTTTATTAAAAATGATTTATTTGAACATTAAAATTTTACAAATATTGGAGTGAAATTTGTTGAAATTTTTAATGTTTTTATTGATTTATAGTAAAAAAAAAAAAAAAATCATTACTAATTAAACATTCTCCCTTTGCTATCCATGAAGAAAATAAAGTAAAATGATTTAGTAAAATATTACATTTCAATGATTATATATATATGTGTGTGTGTATGTATGTATAAACACACACACATATATGCATACAAATACACACACACAAACTTCTTCCTATTAAATTAACTTCACAAAGTATCTCAACAAGTGAATTAATTTATTTTCACAAGTTACCCAAAGAAACTATATACATAATTGGGAATGAATTTATATATATGAAAACTAGGAGAATTTCAAGGGAAGACAATGTCTCAATGCTATCATATGGAAAGTAGCTATCAACCCCCCTCAAGAAAGGGTATTTAGATATTAAAAAAAAACTAATATTGAACTTGTTACTTACAAAATCATTCAGAAATGCAAATGCAGTCTTATAATCAAATTGACTAGCAGATATAGATACAATAAAGAGTGGGTTGAATGATTTCTTGAGAGGCAAATTAGATACAATGCTTTCAACCCTATCCTTAACCTAGAAAGATCACTTTTCAATACATATAAGACACAAATTGATACATTGTTAAAACATTAAGGTCATTTTATTAATGCATAAAGTGGTACAAGTAAATTGAACATAATTAAGTAGAAGAAATTTGCATTGTTTTAAATACTATATATTTATAAATTTGTTCACTAATTTTTATAAAGGTCATTTTATTTATAAATAGAAAGGACCTTCTTTGGAACTCTAGTAAAATTTAGTGTTTTGAATATTGAAGAGACAATGAGTTTTTATGAGATCTGTTTAAACTTCCTTTGTTGTTCAAGCGAATTTGAAGGAGCTAAGAAAAATATTTGAAAAACCATTCTTTCCCAAAATGTAAAGTATTTTAGAAAGTTAAATGTTGTGCATAAATGAGAATGTGGAAACGAAAACACACATAAAATATTATTAAGGTTTAGAACATCAAAATCATAAATATCAAATGTCAATTAGTAAGTAGATATAAAACACACATATATATTACTATTTATCATCAAATATCAAATTTAAGATATTATGGTGATTAGTAATTAGATATAAATCTTATATACATTACAATTTTATAGTAAAATATATAATCTTATAATTCATTTTTTTTAGTTACTTAGAGGGAGGCTTCCTTTTCATGATAAATTTATTAGTCAATATATGTCAATCATCAATTACAATTCATTAAAAATTTCATAAAATGCCTCAATTAATAGAATAAACATTTCAATATTGTATTCTAAGAACCCACAAAATAACTATTATTATGCGGTTTTTTATTTTGTTGTGTTTGTAATATTTCTATTTTTTAATTTAATATAGATATAATGCCTATTCATCAATATATATATATAATCTAACCAATATCAATACACATATAACCCAATAATGTTTATAACTATTTAAAGTGAACAAATTTTACCTACCTTGATATTTTGTCTTTATAACTAGATAATTGTGATTTTTATCTATTATTTTTCTTGTTGAAATTCCTCCAACCATCCTTTCTCTAAAGATGTCATATATTATTTTCATTTTATTAGATTTAACAATTATTAATTTATTTATTTCTAATACTATAATTAACCTAGTAAGGAAGTCATCTTTGTGCTCTGTGGGCTACATGCATAAACCAAGGAAATAAATAAGATTAGTTTCTATATCCATGCAAAATAATGGGTAGGTAATTCATAATTAATTCAAAATATTATTAATTACCTCTTCTTAAGAAAATCATTTATGTTTGCATCATGGTTTAAATTTGTAAATTTCTTCTTTAGATCCTAAGAGAGGGACATGAATGTGAATTTGACATAAGCTTTGTAAGTTATACAATAAATAAATAATTCTCAAAATAGAGGGAAAGGAAAATAATTGTGAACATGCCTCAAGACTCTTGTAGTGCCCCTTCGTTCTCACTTGGGATGTGTAGGCAGTCTAGCTAACGAATCTAAAAATTAGGATGGAACAAGGACTTCTGATGGTACTCTTGTAGGTATGAGGTACATTGTGTTCCTTTGATGCAAAGATTTAATTGGCTAGCTTAACTTACTTGCTTCTCATGATACTTGTTTATGACATTGAGGCTATGATGATACACTTTGGTTGAATTTAACTGGTTCTGCTTATATATAGATGTAGTAGTATATTGTGATGCAGTAGATTAGTGATTATTTAATGAGGATATGATGTGGTCAATTTAGTTTAACAATGTTACTTTCTACTTGATGTTGTTGTTGTTATTATAGTTTTGACGAGGGGATAGTGTAGCACCACTTGTTCACAAGTGCCTTGCTACACTGTGATTCCTTCTCACGATATGATGCATTTATATATATGTATATTTTTCAAAACATTGTTTGTATGTAGGAATTACAGGAATAATGTCTTGATTCCACCTGCTTTAGTAGGATAGGGCGAGCATTAAATTATCTCTAGATGTAGTACCCCTCCGTTTATGCTTATGTTTTCTGATGATACTTTTTCATACTGTTAGACCTATGTTGTTTTGTTGGATACTTTGATCGCTGGTTTTGAGCGATGATGGATTATTCTGTGACATGATGATACTTTGTGTGATGTTTATTGTTTTCATATATGACATGATTTAGTGTAGATGTTTACTGTCAGTTGTTTATGATTATGCACATGCTTATGATGGACTAACAATATTTATTGAGTCAGTTTTCTGTGAGTGTATTGGTGGGGAGAACAGAATCGTATCACTTGCTTGCGAGTGCCCTGCGATATCTGTGATTTTCTCCACACGGTGTGCCTGTTTTAATGCTTTATATATATATACATGTATGCATGTTGTTTGCTCGGTTGCAGGATTTGCAGGTACATGACACCGACTCCACCTGTGTAATCAGGTCTGAGCGTGTCAAGACTCAACGGAAAATGTTGAACGGGAGATAGTAGTTAGGTTTATCCTAGTCCAATCTCTAACCTTTGTATTAGTACATAGTCAGTTTTAGTTTTGAGTCGTAGGTTGTAAGGTGTTTCTATTGGTTAAATCATTTTTGAAAAGGTAAATTTGCTTATGTTTTAATGTTTGTTATTGTGTTTATTTATTTATTGTTATTTAATTAATATTTAAATATGATTGAAATTTATGTACTTGATTATTTAATACATTAGTTAGTTTATTTAGTTAAATAGTTGGTCTTAAAAGGATTTAACTATTTTAATTAAATTAATTAATTAATTAGATTAAATTATTAAGTGCATAAATTATATTGTGTTTAAATAGAAAATTAGAAATTAAAATAAAATAATATGTATGTAAATGAAATTGTGTTTGGAAAATTGATTTTTAATATTTAAATTAGAAAAATAAAAATTAAGTAAGTTGCATGTGATTTGAAAGAAAATTGATTTTAAATTTTAAATTAATAGATTAATTAAATTACATGGAAATATTTGAATGGCAAAACTGCCAAGAGGTGGAGAAGATATTTTCTCAACAACCTCTTCACATGTGTGTGAGTGCCATAATTTCATTTGGGTTGTTGAAAAAATTCACGGAGGTTATTGTGGATCTGGATTTTTGCACGGGGTTATTCAATGGCCTCGGGGAAATTTTCTGGGCACTGGAAAAAAAATTCTTTCTGTGTGTGTTAAAAATCCAATTTTTCTTAAGAATTGTTATCTCTCTGTTACTTGGGGTTGTGAATCTTTGTAGAAGATCTTCTTGGTGGTTGAACAAGCCTTCTTGGATCTGGGAAAATCTTTTGAAGACGATCTTGGGGATTTGCATGTTACACGCAAAAGGATTACATCCTTCAGACAGCTAATTTATACAGGTATTTTTCTTGCAATTATGGTTGAATTTGTTTCTTTAAAATGCTAGAGAAAATTTTTAGAATCCTTATTTCTTGTATTTTATTCTCTTGAAATATATAAAATTTTAGGATGCCTGTTGAAAGAAGAGTTGATAATTTTATTGTGAAATTGTTGTGTTGGTTGAAAATTTCATTGTAAAATAAATTGGTATTTGGGTTAAATTCTCTGTTATTTTCTGTTTGAAAACCTTGTTCTTCTTTAATAAAATAAACACAAGAATTTTTCCAGAAATTATTCTAGAAAACTCTTTGAAAAGTATTTGTTTATTAACAGTATTTATTTACTATGAAAACTTTTGTATATGTATATTCACATACGCTAGTATTAAAATGTTATTTGTGAAATCTTATAAAACAAACTTCAAAAGAAACCCGTATATGTTATTCCGCCGAAATTATCGTACGGAATTTTTATGAAAATTCGTTTAAAACGAAATCACATATTCGCAGGTTATTCTTTACATGTTTAAATTGTTTTTCTTTTAAACATTTTATTAAAGTTTGTTTGGGGCCATGGGGGGGCTGCCCCCACAGCCGCCCCCGTATGGGGCAACAGCTGTGGAGGCAGCCGACGCTGCCCTCACAGGAAGTGGCGGCTGCCACACAGCCGCTTCCCCACATGGGGAAGGCTGTTGGCCGAGTTTAATAGGCCACGGCTATATAAAAATAGCGGCCACTCTGTAAAAATTTCTCTGTGTTAAAATTTGCGTTAACATTTCCTTAAGATTTTTTTCGATTAGGGTTTCAAACATGTATTAAAATTATATATATATATATATGTATATATATATGTATATATATGTGTATATATATATACATATATGTATGTATAAATATATATATATATGTATATATATTATTGAATTTATAATATTGAATTATATTATTGAATTATTATTAATTAAAAAAAAAAATATAATAAATTTAAAATTTAGATTGGCAAGTTAAATAGAAAATTTGGAGGCCATTGAACTGTGAAGTTGTGAAAATAAAAGCCAGAATTTAATTATATTGATTCTATAGCGTGATTATAATCTTTTGCATATTTCTAGAAAGAATGGAATTAATAAATCTTTTAATTAAGTTGATTTTGAAAATATATATGTTGAATTTTAATGATTGCTTATGGATTTAGTGTATCCAAACAATACAAAATTTATTCTTCTTGGTTTGTTTCATATGTGTTTCCTTTGGGGCAAAAATTGGGAATGTTTATATTGTAATTTTTCTATTTTAAAGTCTTCCAGACTAAATTTTGAGAGTGGGATTTTGGGAATATTAAGTTGAGTTCTTTTGAAAATCAAGATTGTGTACATGGTTTTGTTTAGAGGTTGACATCTGATTTTGAACATTGAAAGTTGTTCCTTATAATGTGATTGGTCTTTTATTGATATGGGTTAGATGTTTACCTTGTAAACCATAGTCTTGAAAACGTAGTTTACCACGTTATGTTTAGGGGAGTGGCTAGTTGTAAGGGCCGACTCACAAAGTGGTGTCAGGGTAACTTACAATTAGTTAAGTAAGTCAGTGAAAACTAAAAAACACAGTAGATAGATCTAAAACATTTAACAAGTTATGTATGCCTCTTTTATGACTCTAGAGCTTCTGTAGTCATGAGTATAAGATGAGAAGGCTTGGAATGGCAAATCGTTGTCTCGTTTCTTTAAGAGGCATTCGATTCCACAACTATATGCAATAGGGGCCGGGTTTCGTAAGAGGTTACCAGGGTAACCGAAGGATTGGGGGTCGGGACCTAGGAAGAAACACTAGGGTAACCATTGCATCGTTGTGATGACACTCCACCTAGAATAACAATTAAACCTTGTGATTGTGTTTCAAATCAATTGTCAAATCTGGAAGCAATGTAACCAATAGTGTGTATGTACTAGTGTATAGGGTTAGTAGATTTGGTTTAGGTAGCCTTATTACTATCTCCTAGCACGCGGGGTGGACCTACGGGTATCACATGGTTGGGTGGAACGTGCACCTTACTCCGTTGGGTCCCCAGTTCGATTGTTGCATTGAGCGCTTCATGGATGGAGAGCTCACACATGGACTTCTTCTATACTTTCATCATTGTATTTTGTAAACATGTATTTGAAAACATCACTCAATTGTATAAGAGGTGATCAATGTAATTGTAAATTGTAACTATCATTTGAACTACCTCATCAGATGGATGAGTAATGTAATTATTATATCAATGCAATGTATGGAAAAATGTATTTATACTTTATTATATCTTGAATGGGAATTTAAATTAATATGCAATGTTTACTTTATGTTATGATTTAATTGGAAATAATGCAAAATACTTAAGTCGCTTATGGAGAACTTAAAGTAGTGTAACATCGTTTAACCTAAGAATGTATGCAACTAATTAACATAATATTAATACTTTAAAAAAAAAATTATTACACTTTTATAACTCTTTTGCAACATTCTTAGGTTATTTAGACGGGGCATTACAGATTGGTATCAGAGCCAAGGTTATAAACACTAGATGCTCTGGGTAATCTAGAGCCCATTAGGTTGACCTAGTACATAGTGTCGCAACTTATAACCTTGGTTGAACAAGTATCTAAGACTCGTAATTGTTATGTGTAGGAATATGCCTAGGCGTGGAGGAAGAGGTCGTGGTAGGGGAAGAGGTGGAGGCCGTGGGCTAATCCCTCAGGTTACTCCCCCTCCTAGCCCTCACCATAGTGACCAAGCGGAACAGATGGGATAGAGAAATGAGGAACAGAATCTTGTATAGTCAGCAATAGAGGGTTCTCAGGTATGTCCACTTTTAGAGGAGGTCCTAGCTCGTCTTGGACCTAGACAAGTTGATGAGCAGGAGGTTGTGAGAGAGAGAGAGATAGATCCCCTAGGAGAGTAGAGGACACAACACATCAGGATTCTATTATTGCTGGTCATATGAGGGATTTACTGAGAGCACGTCCTCCTACCTTTGATGGTTCAGGAGGAGGATTAGAGGCTGAGACCTGGCTACTAGATTTGGGTAGATGCTTTGCCATGCACCCTTACGGTAGAAATACCCGTGCCAGATGCACTATTATGCACTTGAGAGGATTTTCCTCTACATGGTGGTGCCTAGAGGAGTAGAAGCTCCACATAGATATTGGATCTGTGTCTTGGGAGATGTTTCTCGAGAGTTTCAAGGCTCTGTTCCTTTCGGAAATTTGGAGGCAGCATAGGGCTGATGAGTTCCACGATCTACGCCAGTTAGCTCTTTCTCTAGAGCAATACGAGTGTAGGGTCTATGAACTCAAGCAGTATGCTGGTATTGGCGATGATGAGCCTATGCTAGTACAACATTTTATTAGGGGCTTAAACGCCCGTATCAGTGGTGGTGTCCGAGTCTTTGAGCTAAAGACTATGGAAGTCGCAGTGGAGAAGGCTCGCATAGTTGAAGAGAACCTTATTATGGCTTTAGGTGGGCACACTGGAGTGCAGATTGGGAGTGCTCCTGCAGCAGGTTTCAGTCCACGAGGTGGACAGGCACAGATAGGTGGTTCTTCCAAGAACCAACAGACACCCACAAAGGGTGGGCAGCAACAAAGAACACCTCAAAAGAACAATAACCCTCAACCACAACAACAAAACAGTCCTCAATCAGGAAAGGGTCGTAACTGGTGGTGCAACAAGCGCAACAGGCAGGATCAGCCTGCATAGAGTGCTCAGTGTACCGTCAGTAGGGGTAGTTTTCAGCAGTCCAATGCACCTTCGGGTGGCAGAGGATTTGGTAGAGGCACAGGCACAGGTTGTTTTTCTTGTGGACAGCATGGGCACATAGCTAGGTAGTGTCTGATAAGAGGTTCTACTGGTTATGGGCCTCGACCTACAGTTTCAGAGCCTACGGTGGGCGATGTAGGACGTGCACATACAATATATGCAACGGTTAATGACCGCCAAGCCGATCACCAAAATACGGTGGTCAAATCTTCAGGTAAGTTAAATGGTGTTAATGTATCTATACTTTTTTATTCTGGAGCCACTGACTCCTTTATTTCACCGTCCATTGTTGACTGTTGTGGTCTTCTGGCGGTAAAACAAGGTGGTAAATGGCAAGTTGAATTTGCCTCTGGGGTGAAAGTAGCAGTTGATAACTTAGTACATAACTGTGAACTTAAAATAGGTACGTTAACTACCTTAGTTGATTTATATATTACTCCCTTAGGATAGTATGATATAGTTTTAGGTATGGATTGGTTAGCATCTTATCATGATGTAATTGACTGTCGACTTAAGACAGTTAGTTGCATTGATGATTTAAGTGCGAAAGTGGAAATCATAGGTATTCAAAGACCTATCTCTTTGTAGATGATATCTGCTATGCAATTAAAGAGATGTCTTCGTCAGGGATGTCAACTGTTTGCAACAACAGTTACCGATTTAGATGAGGGTGAGAGTCGAGAGGTATCTCTTGATGATCATCCTATTCTTAGGGAATTCGCAGATGTATTTCCTGATGACATTCCTGGAATGCCATCGAAGAGGGATATTGACTTTAGAGTTGACCTAATTCCTGGAGCTGAGCCTATTTCTAGAGCTCCTTATAGAATGATGACTCAAGAGTTAGAGGAACTTCGTATTCAGTTAGAGGAACTTTTAGAAAAGGGTTTTATTCGTCCAAGTGTTTCCCCTTGGGGAGCACCTGTCATCTTCGTTAAGAAGAAGGACGGATCTCTTAGGCTGTGCATTGACTATCATCAATTGAACAAGGTTACGATTAAGAATCGTTACCCTTTGCCTAGAATCGATGATCTTTTTTATCAAATTAAGGGAGCTAATGTGTTCTCTAAAATTGATTTGAAATCTGGTTATCATGAATTGCGTATAGCTGAAGTAGACATTCATAAAACTGCTTTTCGAACTCGTTATGGGCATTACAAATTCACAGTGGTACCCTTTGGGTTAACGAATGCACCTTCAGTATTCATGACTTTAATGAATGGTGTATTTTGTACATACCTTGATCGCTTTGTCCTGGTATTTCTCGATGACATTTTAGTCTATTCGAGGAACATGAAGTAACATGAAGAACACTTGAGACAGGTATTGCAATGCTTAAGAGAAAATCAATTGTATGCAAACCTGAAGAAGTGTGACTTCTTTCAATCTGAAATTAAATACCTTGGACATGTGATATCTGGAAAAGGTATTGATGTGGATCCTTCAAAGATCCAAGCCATAGTTGATTGGCCCACACCTACTAATGTAGGTGAAGTTCATAGTTTTATGGGTCTAGCTGGCTATTATAGACGTTTTGTAGAGGGTTTTTCTAGGATCGGTCATTCTATTACTTCTCTTCAGAGGAAAGGGAAGAAGTTTGTTTGGACGGAAAAGTGTCAGTTAGCCTTTCAGACTCTTAAAGAAAAGTTAACTAATGCGCCTATACTTATTGTTCCTGATCCTACTAAGGATTTCGTAGTTTGTGCGGATGCATCTTTAGAAGGTTTGGGAGCAGTATTGATGCAATATGGGCGTGTGGTTGCTTATGAGTCTCGTAGACTCAAGGACCACGAATTAAACTATCCTACTCATGATCTAGAACTAGCTGCGGTAGTGCATGCATTAGTTCGTTGGAGGCATTTTCTATTAGGTCATCGTTTTGAACTTCATACCGATCACCGTAGTTTGCAATACATTTTCACACAACCTAACTTGAATGCAAGACAAAGACGGTGGATGGAGTTCTTGTGTGAGTACGATTTTGAAGTAAAATACGTTCAAGGCAAAGAGAATGTAGTGGCTGACGCTCTTAGCTGACGTAGACATGAGATCTCTACTACTACTCTTGAAGTGGATTTGAGAGGTCAAATAGTAGCTGCACTTCCTACTGATAGATTATATCAGGAAGTGAAGTCGGAGATTGAGTCGGGTAGACCTTTAGAAGGTCAATTTGAAGATTATATCCTAGAATCGGATGGTATATTACGACATTTAGGTCGCATCTATGTACCTCATGTAGAGAGTCTTTGTACATTAATCATGACTGAAGCTCATAGAGCTCCATATTCAGCTCATCCAGGTGTCAAGAAAATGCATGCCGATCTTAGGCAATTGTATTTCTGGCCTGGTATGAAACGAGATATTGCTGATTATGTATCGAGATGCCTTGAATGCCAGCGAGTTAAGGCTGAGCATCATTATCCTGCTGGATTATTGCAGCCACATCTCATTCCCGAATGGAAATGGGATATTATATCCATTGATTTTATTGTTGGGTTACCCATGTCATCACATCGACATGATGCCATTATGGTAACTGTTGACCATTTGTCTAAAGTAGCTCACTTTTCACCTATACGTTCATCTTATAATGCTTCATCGGTAGCTAGAATATTCATGGAGGATATCGTTAGGTTACATGGAATTCCTCGTAGGATCATATCGGATAGAGATCCTGTATTCACTTCAACCTTATGGACGTCATTGTAACGTGCATTAGGTACACAATTGAACTTTAGTTCAGCCTATCATCCTCAAACTGATGGTCAAACTGAAAGAGTTAATCAAATATTAGAGGATATGCTTAGAATGTACGTAATGGACCAACAATCATGTTGGGAGGAATACTTGTACTTAGTATAATTTGCTTACAACAATGGATATAAGAGTTCCATAGGTATGCCACCATATCAGGCATTATACGGTCGTCCTTGTCGTACTCCACTTAATTGGGATCGACTTGAGGATAGAGTATTACTTGGACCAGAGATGCTTCGCGACATGGAGCAACAGGTTGACCGTATTATAGAGCATTTGATTGCAGCTCAGGATAGGCAAAAGAAGTATGTCGATGTGCATAGGATTGATCGACAATTCGCTATTGGTGATAGAGTGTTTCTTCGAGTGCGACCGCGAAAGAGTCCAATCCGTTATGGAAAAGGCTCTAAACTTGCACCTCATTTTGTAGGACCATTCAAGATCTTAGAGAGAATTGGTCCCATGGCATATCGACTCACCTTACCACCTAGTTTGTCTCGTATTCATGATGTTTTTCATGTGTCAGTACTTAGACCTTATCATCCCGACATATCTCATGTACTTGATTGGAATGCGTTACAGGTAGGGGACATGCAGCTGGCTTTGGAGCCTATGGCCATTCTTCAGCACCAGACGCTCGGTCTCAGGGGTCGAGATGTTGATCAGGTGAGGGTCCAATGGGATCCTAGCTATGAGGCTTCGGCTACCTGGGAGGATGCGACACGCATGAGGGAACTTTATCCCTATCTGTTCACAAGCTTTCAGGAGCAAGCCTGATCCTAGGGGGGAGGATGTAGTACCCCTCCGTTTATGCTTATGTTTTCTGATGATACTTTTTCATACTATTAGACCGATGTTTTGTTGGATACTTTGATCGCTGGTTTTGAGCGATGATGGATTATTCTATGACATGATGATACTTTGTGTGATGTTTATTGTTTTCAGATATGACATGATTTAGTGTAGATGTTTACTTTCAGTTGTTTATGGTTATGCACATGCTTATGATGGACTAACAATATTTATTGAGTTAGTTTTCTATGAGTGTATTGGTGTGGAGAATAGAATCGTATCACTTGCTTACGAGTGCCCTGCGATATCTATGATTTTCTCTGCACGGTGTGCCTGTTTTAATGCTTTATATATATATACATGTATGCATGTTGTTTGCTCAGTTGTAGGATTTGCAGGTACATGACACTGACTCCACCTGTGTAATCAGGCCTGAGCGTGTCAAGACTCAACAGAAAATGTTGAACGGGAGATAGTAGTTAGGTTTATCCTAGTCCAGTCTCTAACCTTTGTATTAGTACATAGTCAGTTTTAGTTTTGAGTCGTAGGTTGTAAGGTGTTTCTGTTGGTTAAATCATTTTTGAAAAGGTAAATTTTCTTATGTTTTAATGTTTGTTATTGTGTTTATTTATTTATTGTTATTTAATTAATATTTAAATATGATTGAAATTTATTTACTTGATTATTTAATACATTAGTTCGTTTATTTAGTTAAATAGTTGGTCTTAAAAGGATTTAACTATTTTAATTAAATAAATAAATTAATTAGATTAAATTATTAAGTGCATAAATTATATTGTGTTTAAATAGAAAATTAGAAATTAAAATAAAATAATATGTATGTAAATCAAATTGTGTTTGGAAAATTTATTTTTAATATTTAAATTAGAAAAATAAAAATTAAGTAAGTTGCATGTGATTTGAAAGAAAATTGATTTTAAATTTTAAATTAATAGATTAATTAAATTACATGCAAATATTTGAATGGCAAAACTGCCGAGAGGTGGAGAAGATATTTTCTCAACAACCTCTTGACATGTGTGTGAGTGCCATAATTTCATTTGGGTTGTTGAAAAAATTCACGGACGTTATTGAGGATCTGGGTTTTTGCACGGGGTTATTCAATGGCCTCGGGGAAATTTTCTGGGCACTAGCAAAAAAATTCTTTCTCTGTGTGTTAAAAATCCAATTTTTCTTAAGAATTGTCATCTCTCTGTTACTTGGGGTTGTGAATCTTTGTGGAAGATCTTCTTGGTGGTTGAACAAGCCTTCTTGGATTTGGGAAAATCTTTTGAAGAGGATCTTGGGGATTTGCACGTTACAGGCAAAAGGATTACATCCTTCAGGCAGCTAATTTATACAGGTATTTTTCTTGCAATTATGGTTTAATTAGTTTCTTTAAAATGTTGGAGAAAACTTTTAGAATCCTTATTTCTTGTATTTTATTCTCTTGAAATATATAAAATTTTAGGATGCCTGTTGAAAGAAGAGTTGATAATTTTATTGTGAAATTGTTGTGTTGGTTGAAAATTTCATTGTAAAATAAATTGGTATTTGGGTTAAATTCTCTATTATTTTCTGTTTGAAAACCCTGTTCTTCTTTAATAAAATAAACACAAGAATTTTCCAGAAATTATTCTAGAAAACTCTTTGAAAAGTATTTGTTTATTAACAGTATTTATTTACTATGAAAACTTTTGTATATGTATATTCACATACGCCAGTATTAAAATGTTATTTGTGAAATCTTATAAAACAAACTTCAAAAGAAACCCGTATATGCTATTCCGCCGAAAATTATCGTACGTAATTTTTATGAAAATTCATTTAAAATGAAATCACATATTTGCAGGTTATTCTTTACATGTTTAAATTGTTTTTGTTTTAAATATTTTATTAAAGTTTGTTTGGGGCTGCGGGGGGGGCTGCCCCCACAGCCGCCCCCGTATGGGGCGATGGCTGTGGAGGCAGCCGACGCTGCCCTCACAGGCAGCGGCGGCTGCCACATAGCTGCTTCCCCACATGGGGAAGGCTATCGGTCGAGTTTAATAGGCCATGGCTGTATAAAAACAGTGGCCATTGTGTAAAAATTTCTCTGTGTTAAAATCCGCGGTTAACATTTCCGCGAGTAAGATTTTCGATTAGGGTTTCAAACATATTAAAATAATATATATATATATGTATATATATATACATATATGTATGTATAAATATATATATATATATATATATGTATATATATTATTGAATTTATAATATTGAATTATATTATTGAATTATTATTAATTAAAAAAATAATATAATAAATTTAAAATTTAGATTGGCAAGTTAAATAGAAAATTTGGAGGTCATTGAACTGTGAAGTTGTGAAAATAAAAGATTGAATTTAATTATATTGATTCTGTAGCGTGATTATAATCTTTTGCATATTTCTAGAAATAATGGAATTAATAAATCTTTTAATTAAGTTGATTTTGAAAATATATATGTTGAATTTTAATGATTGCTTATGGATTTAGTGTATCCAAACAATAGAAAATTTATTCTTCTTGGTTTGTCTCATACGTGTTTCCTTTGGGGCAAAAATTGGGAATGTTTATATTGTAATTTTTCTATTTTAAAGTGTTCCAAACTAAATTTTGAGAGTGGGATTTTGGGAATATTAAGTTGAGTTCTTTTGAAAATCAAGATTATGTACATGGTTTTGTTTAGAGGTTGACATCTGATTTTGAACATTGAAAGTTGTTCCTTATAATGTGATTGGTCTTTTATTGATATGGGTTAGATGTTTACCTTGTAAACCATAGTCTTGAAAACATAGTTTACCATGTTATGTTTAGGGGAGTGGCTAGTTGTAAGGGCCGACACACAAAGTGGTGTCAGGGTAACTTACAATTAGTTAAGTAAGTCAGTGAAAACTAAAGAACACAGTAGATAGATCTAAAACATTTAACAAGTTATGTATGCCTCTCTTATGACTCTAGAGCTTCTGTATCATGAGTATAAGATGAGAAGGTCTGGAATGGCAAATCGTTGTCTCGTTTCTTTAAGAGGCATTCAATTCCACAACTGTATGCAATAGGGGTCGGGTTTCGTAAGAGTTTACTAGGGTAACCCAGGGATTGGGGGCCGGGACCTAGGAAGAAACACCAGGGTAACCATTGCATCGTTGTGATGATACTCCACCTAGAATAACAATTAAACCTTGTGATTGTGTTTCAAATCAATTGTCAAATCTGGAAGCAATGTAACCAATAGTGTGTATGTACTAGTGTATAGGGTTAGTAGATTTGGTTTAGGTAGCCTTATTACTATCTCCTAGCACGGGGGGTGGACCTATGGGTACCACATGGTTGGGTGGAACGTGCACCTTACTCCATTGGGTCCCCAGTTCGATTGTTGCATTGAGCACTTCATGGATGGAGAGCTCGCACATGGACTTCTTCTATACTTTCATCATTGTATTTTGTAAACATGTATTTGAAAACATCCCTCAATTGTATAAGAGGTGATCAATGTAATTCTAAATTGTAACTATCATTTGAACTACCTCATCAGATGGATGAGTAATGTAATTATCATATCAATGCAATGTATGGAAAAATGTATTTGTACTTTATTATATCTTGAATGGGAATTTAAATTAATATGCAATGTTTACTTTATGTTATGATTTAATTGGAAGCAATGTGAAATACTTAAGTCGCTTATGGAGAACTTAAAGTAGTGTAACGTTGTTTAACCTAAGAATGTATGCAACTAATTAACATAATATTAATACTTTAAAAAAAAAATTATTACACTTTTATAACTCTTTTGCAACATTCTTAGGTTATTTAGACAGGGCATTACACTATAGATACATGAAATTAATATCGTGCACTCAATTCTCATTCGTTCTCTCATTAAATAAATCAAACACAACAAATCCATTCACTAGGTAAATCAGGTCTTTAGTCCTAAGGTTATTCATTTAAATAAATCAAAGGGTCACATCATCCTTTAATTAAATAAATCAAACTTTATTTAATTAAAATCTCAAAAGGCATTTCCATCCTTTTTTGATTTAAATAAATTAAGTATTTAAGTCAAAAAGGTCAAACATCCTAATCATCATTAAGTTAATATAAACCTGATTAATCTAATCTAATGCATGTCACATCCTCTAGATAATCCCACTTGCACAAATAAATCAATTTATTGATTTATTAAATCAACATTTTCACTCAACATGGCATATTCCCTCAAATTTGAATTCAAAAAAAAGTTGAAAGGTACATCCAACAAGGCATTTAATAGGTCTTACATGTCTCTTACATGTCCCTTGCACAAGTCAAACTCAACATTAACTCTCATTTCAAATTTGAAATTTCCCCCCTCTTGGGCACATTTCCCAAATCTTGTACATGCATCAACCACTCACATGATGACAAGTGGCCTATTTTCATTGGCCTATTTTTAGTCCGACATTGGTTCCTCTTCAACACTCAACATTTGAAAATCTATAAAATAGAGGCTTCATCTTTTATCAAATCCTCCACAATCAACTACATCTCTTGCAAGGTCACTCTCTTAAACTGAGAACTAATTTTGTTCATTTATCTCCACAATCATACACAACTTGATCTACAATCTTATGCAAAGTTACTCTCTTGGTTTGAGAGATAATTTTGTCCATTGCATCCTCATCACCAAGCTTATCAAGGATTGGGAAACGGCTTCTTTCCACATCAAAGAATCACCAATCCAATATGATATTGAATTGACATCATGTTTTTATGTGCTTTTGTTTTAGTCATCTTGTTATTGTTTGCATTTTAAAACATGATTGGATTATCTCATAAGGATGTGAATATTTTCTTTGTTGCTAATGTTGTGTATTTAAATTTTAGCCATTTGCAGATTTAGCATCCACAAAATGGCTCTAGAAGGAGGGCATGAGATAAAGAAGGTATCTAATCCATTTAAAGGTTTGAGTGCATGTTCATGAAATGGATCCAAGTCACTTCTAAATAATATTAATTTTTGGTTGGTATACATCGTTACCCTTGGCAAGCATATGCATTCATTTCACATTTGTTATAGCTCTGACCACTAGCAAGCATTATGCATTAAGCAATACGTTTTGAATAATGTTTCTAAAATCATGCAGAGCATTCGTCGTGCCATTACCTTTGCATTTTCTATTCTTCTATTTGAATCTTTGTTTTAACATTTGGAGTTATCATTGTTTCCTCAGTTTTCGATATTAGATTTGTGGGAAACCCACTATTTCCTCAAATCAAATATGTTAGTTTTACTTGTTGCATAGTTTTAAATGAATATGGACTGAATGTTTCATTAGTTATGGCCTCATCATCATCTCTGTTAGAGTAACCGGCTATGTTAAATGAGATTCTATTGTAGACAACTATGCTATTAATTTCATAAAAAAATTATACGCCTAGATGCCCAAATGCCCAAATTTTAGCTAGCAAGTAGATTTTAGCTAGCAAGCCTTAGATGTAGACCATTGCCAAACCCTGAGCTCGAATCCCTACCTTATGCAAAGTCAAAGCTAAGATTCAATCAAAATTCCAATCTCTGTCAAGTAATGAATGATCTAATCCACCATTATCTTTCTTCAAGGATGCTCTTTATTCTCCTGCAACTTTCTATAGCTCTAAAATAGCGGTGGGCATTGAAGGCACTTTGTTCTACCTCACTTGGACACTCTGTAGAAGACGTCAATAGGTATAAAACCCTATTGAACACAGGAGGAGCAACACCATGAATAGACTTCATCCTTAGCTACTTGGCGGGTGATTCCAACTTTTATTGAACTACTTATCCTCTCACCTCCAATAAATGTAAATTATTCAAGTTGGAATGGCTCCTTCCATTGTCTAATAAGGTGGAGAAAGAGAAGTTACATCCAATATTCATTTCAAGAGAATATACTCTATTTCATTCTCGACTAATGACACTGTAAAAATATGGGCTTCAATCTTTGTCATTTAGTTTTATACAGTTCTGTGACTTAACTAGACTGAGGTCTTTTGAATTCTTTGTTCTATATATATATTTCCTGACGTTCAAAAAAATGGCCTTTATGCATTCCAGTACCTACCATTGACTCTTTCCTAAATCTTCTAATTCATTTTGTAGGTCAGTCTACCTAGTGCATTTCAGAAAGTGGAGAAAGGCTCATATGCTCTCCAGAAAGACCACATCTTTGAGGAAATCTATCAAAAAAATTCACGTGCCTTGTCTATGCTTCCACATCTAGTTGTCAATAGTTAACACACCTTCTCTATGTGCACATGCCTTCCATTGAATATGATAGTTGAGACATTTAAAATGCAGGCCCTTAATGCAAGTCGTAGGTCTCTAATAGACTGCCAACCTATATGAGTAGTCGGCCCTATAACATTGAATTCCACCTTCCTCAAAATCTACATTTCAAGTGATATTGTCAATTTATATTTGTACACCTCTCATAGACATTAACTCTTCTTCTTTCACAGATGCACAGTCAATCATCACAGTATTACGCCTGCCAAAGGCTATGGAATTCAGCTTTACACCTACCAATTACATCGGCTTGAAAGTACTTTAATTCCATCAATCACTGCCATTAATCACTGGTATAATTTCCTCTTCGTTTTCCTAACCCAACATTGCATGTGTGCGCAATCTATAACTCCTAAGTCAAAAAAATACATGGCAATTAGACAACAGACATGATGTGATAGGAAAGAAAGTTAGACGAGATTTTATGTAACTTGGTTTCAAGGCTTACTAGCGCATGCATTTAAAGACACTAGGATTCAAAGTAATGATTTGGATATTCTGAGCTTTAATTTTTTTTATTTTTTGCTTGAGAGGTAAGTAGAATGTCAAGCCTCACTTGTATAATAGCTAAGTATGACCAGTAGAACGCCCAATCTTAGACATATATATAGAAGCTAATTGTATATTGATTGGAGCTTGGAAGGCATGGTTCCTCAGATAGAATGGTTTCTTTCTTCATATATAAGATGTTTTGGAAGGTTAGAGAGATGGGATGCATACTATCTGGATGGTTGGAGATCAAAATCTAATCAGATTTATTTTCTACCATATTTATTATTTATTATATACACACCTTGTATGTCTTCGGAGGATTGAGAAAATCTCAGGGCTCTACCTTTTTACAAATGTTTATACCGTAGGTTATGATTGTTGTTAATCTCATTAATATTGTGGTTTCTACTTGGCTATGCAGGGTGGATGAATAGACAAATCGACATTGCTTGTCCTATCAAATTTATGGGTTTGTCTTGAAAGCATGCAAATGTAGACAGGAGGAGTGCCTTTAAAATCTTTATTCCGCTTTTCAATCTTAGGCATATGCCTTCTTTGATTTAACTGTCTCTATTTAATAATGTGACTTAATATCTATTGGTTGTGTTTCCAAAAAAATACCTTTGGTGGCTTTATGATTTGAGGATATGTAGCCAAGCTTTCTTATGGACTAAAATCAAACATTGCCTAACAAATTTTTGAAGGAATCAACATAACATTTATATCATCTGCACCAAGAATCCTCAAATGACAACTTTCTATTTATTTGATTATTAATTCCTTATGAATGCATTCATTATGTTTGAAATTGTATTCATCATATCAATTATTTCTTGAATTATCCTACGTCTTATTTGTGATAACTTTTTATTGTTTGTAGGTTTGCATTGGAATTAGGAAAGGGAATCAATTAACAAGCAGATTGAACTGGAAAAGTGGGTAACAAAATTGAAAAGAGAATTTTTAAATGCTATTGTATTAATCTAAGAGCATCCACTTGCTACTCTTATTTTCTATTTTAGACCAATTAATTTAGGGTTTAAAATCAATCATTGTTTTGATTTTTGATTTTTTGATTATTTTTTATTTTTCAAAATTTTGCTAAAACTGAACCTTAGAAACTCACTAGCTTTTGGATTTGGCTAAAATTGAACAAGCAAACTTCACACTTCATTTTGGTGCTTAAAATGAAGTCATCATTTCTTTGAGGCTAAAACGAACAAGTTTTTGAATTGAGTGATTTTGTCTTTGGTGCATTTTGAGTGTGTATCCTCTCCCCTTACGCTTTGTGCGATCTGGGGTGCAAGAGAAACACTCAAAATGCATTTTACTACTTTGAGTCACCTTTAGAGGGGCCTACCTAAGAGACACATACGAAAGGAGAACTCGAAGGCAACTCTAACTAGTTTTTCATTCGAGCTGATATATAAATGGATAAGACTAAACTGTCAATTCCTCATGGTATGTAGGCCTTAGTCATACATTGCCTTTCAGAATGGAGTACTATCATAAAATGTATAAGAGCCCCTAGTAGGATTGATTAAAGCCTTTAGTGGCTTGCTAGATGCTTGCAAGGTGCCATGTCCCTGATGTTGTGTCATTAAGAACCTTGTTTGTAGTAGCCATCCAGTCCATCCAACGAGTTTATCAAAGTGGTGCATTGGAACTTAGATTCCAAGAAGTTACTTGCCATGTTCAATATTGGTTGAAATATAGAGGTTAAGACTTCATTCTTAACAAACCTTTATATTTTTTCCTTCATTGCATGTAAATTCATCTCTTCTACTACAAAGGGCATGAGGCAAGCCCACCAAGAAAAATGTACCAATTGAGCTAGGATGTTATATTGCATGTGGTTTGAAAACACAGTGCTTTGAGCAAAAAAATTGGAAAACCCACATTCAACGAATCATCAAAATTGCAAACCCTTTAGGAGTGGAAAATATCCTTGAACAAATTCACATGTTATTGATTTCCCTTGGGATTCATGTCCTTAGAGGCATCTAAACATTTGGATTTCATCTCAATTTGCTTCTACTAATGTCAACTTTAGGTAACTCTTGCCTCAAATTTCCTTGGTTTCCGCATAATACACTTTGTGTGATAAAGGGAAAGTTGAGACATTAGACATCTAGATTCAAAATCTAATCAATAGTGTGTTTGTGGTAAAAAGAATCCATTAAGTAAAGATTAAATCAATTGGACCCCACATATGTGCTTGGCATCTTTTGGTCATATGGTTTTCATGCAAACATTGGTTTTTTGATTTTGAAATTACTCTTAGAGAAAGACATGTTCTTCACTATCTTGGTCTTGTAAGAAATTCCTTCCTAGGCTTGTTTAGAATCAAATCAAACACTTCATCCAAATTCCAAACATCTATCAAAATATCATCCCCCAAACAACTTTAGAGCTTTGAAAACATCATTCTAGATTTGGGTAAATCATCAAAATCAAAATCACCTTGTTTAGTTAGGTGTAGGAGAATGCATCCTTTCTCGTGCCTCTAATTAAATCAGTAATCCTTTGAACAAGCTCATCCTAAGATAATATCCAACATCTTAGGATTTGCAAGTTCATTATACAATCAAACCAATCAAAATCAAACCCTAAGTCTAGCATTGATCCAAAGTTCCTAAATGTTCATCACCCATATCATTTACACCTTTCATCCTTCATCTCATCATTAGTCCTAAGAACCTTAGAGGTCGCTTTTGCAACAAGGTCAAAACACAAGAGGAGCATGGAATATAAACTTGATCTATACATCATGAGTAATCCAAGTCAACTAAGCTACCAAAGCCTTACAATGCCAATTGATTACCAACAATCACATGTATACAAACTATACATGGGATCATTACCTCCCACAAATCTCAATGCCACAACAAGTGTGAGTAGGCCCAAATCAAAGATTGGAACACATTTCCCAATGGTAGATCTAAATCCAAACCTGCAAGTCTGTCAATCAAACAATCAATGCATGAGCCTTGAAACGAACAATGTCATACCACCAAATCCCTACATGCCAAATGAAAATGTACCAAGTACAAGTTTTTCAAACATGAATCCAATTTTTTTTGGGATGGATACATTTGCAAATCATATGAATATTCCCAACATGAACAATGGTCAATTTCAACCCATAATGCCAAATTTAAACATCATCCCAAATCATAAAATTATCCAAGGTCAGTTTGTCCATGATCCCATTCAGAAAACACAAGTATGCATGCCAAATATACTTGACCAAAATACAAATCAACTATATCAAGGGAGTGAAGATCGAAATCAAGATCAAATTTGGTGAGATCAAATTGCTACACTTGCCAAAATAGTTGAGTCATTGCACCAAGGGAAATCTCCACCACCATTACCCATATAATTCCTTGGTTTAGGGCTTCCCCCTTTACCTAGCACCAATCACTTCATCCCAATCAATCCACCTAATGCTAATCAAGCCATCACATGAAATCCTATGAATATACCATCGACATCGCACCAGCAGATAGTATCTAGTCAAATGACAACATCAATCTTGATGAATCAAAACATGGTCTCCCAAGGATCTATCACCTCAGTCATTCTGACCATTCCCATCACCTCGATCACTCCAACCACCACTATGATGCAGGAGCATCTAGTGGTGTAAGGGCAATCTTGCATCACCCAAAAATAGTTAAATTTCAAGTTTCTTGGTTTTTAGATGTTTTTACATTTTTGGATACCCTTTTCATCCTAATGAAATTCCCAATTTATGGTTTTTATTTTCTATTCTTGGGTGGAAAGATATTACAGTTTTAGTTTCCCAGATTTGCACCTGAAAATCTTTCAAGTCAGATTTGAGGCACTTAGAGTTTCTGGATTGGCTCCAAAACTTTCCAAAATTGGCATAGCCAATTTCAAGCACATTGTTGACTTTGTGACCTTTCCAACGGTTCAAACGGTTCACAAATCAGAGTCCCGGATCAAAAGTTATGGCCCCCGGAAGTTGGCGCACTTTCTAGAAGATACAATTGCAAATGCTCTTTTGAAATTTGAACATGTTGTAAATTTTTTGTGCCAAACTTCCTAAACTCAAATTTGAATGTTTTTTTGGCTCCAAACTAAAGAGGAGCTCTATTTATGGGTGGGTTTCTAATTTTTGGGTAACTTTTTGGGGACAAGCTCGCATATTGCGAAAGGGTGATTCCGTAGCTTTCTGTAACTTGCATGTGTTGTAGAAGTTGGGGATTTTAGATCCTCTACATGTAAGAACCTCCATTTTTTTGAATAATAAAATTATTCTCTTCTTTGTGGGTTATTTTGTAAGTCTCGGGTTGCACCCTCATCAAGTGGTATCAGAGCAAGGTTTTCTTGAGCGTGTGGACAGATCACCAATCGTGAAGTAGTTCGCACCAAGACCGTGGTTGTGGGTTGAGGTCAATAAAGATGCCTCCAAGAGTGATTCCTGGTAGGTGTGGTGGTGCTAGAGGTGGTCGAGGTGGCAAAAATGTTGGTGGAAAAGATGCACTGGCAGCCCTCCAGAGACAGATTGATGCGTTACAAGAGCAATTGAGAAGAGGGTTAAACCCGAGGGAGGAAAGTGAGGATGAAGGAGAGGAAGAAGGTTCAGATGTAGAAGAGGAAGAAGAAGCAATTAATCAAGACCAAATGTGGCTAATAAGGTCCATTTTGAAAATCGGGAAAAGACCCAGAGCTGAAGTCCCCAGTTATTCTAGAAGTCTGAACCTAGAAGAGTTGATTGACTAGATCAAAGAGCTAGAAGAATATTTTTATTATGAGGAAATAGAGGACTTAGATTGGCTTAAGTTTGCGAAAATGAAGCTGAAGGGCTATGCCAATATTTGGTGGAAAGAGGTCCAGTTGGAAAGAAATCAAAGAGGAAAAGGAAATATCACCAGATGGGATTGCATGGTAGAGAAACTAAAGAAGCAGTTCATACCAGTGGACTACGAGTTAGATCTATTAAAGAAATTGCAAGGGTTGAAGCAAGGAAGCAGATCTGTGAAAGAATATACTGAATATTTTCACAAGATAATCATCAGAATAGGCCACATAGAGGCCAATAAGGAGAAGGTAGCCTGATATCTTAATGGGTTATGACCAAGCATTCAGGAGGAGTTAAGCCTAGTTAGAATGACCACTATTGAGGATGTGTATCAGTTTGCTCTGAAGCTGGAAGAGAAGCTGAACAAAAGATTTGATGGCAAGAAAAAAGGATGAGGAGGTCAAAGCAAAAGGGGCAATGGAAGACCTTTAGGAAGCCAAAATGATGATGAAAATAAAAGTGAAGATGTGGGTACCAGTCGAAGCCAAAAGAATGATAAATTCTACTGCCCTCATGATCAAAATAGTGGTGATCAAAGAGGTAGAGGATGAGGGAAATATGGAAAAGGATATGGAAGAGGTGGTTTCAAAGGAACATGTTTCCAGTGTGGTGAAGAGGGGCATCGAGCCTATGAATGTCCACAACACTAAGGAAGGGCAGAAAAAAGGCCAGAAGGTCATGGAAGCGTTGCACATGTAGATGAGGAGGCCCAATCTAAACATTCAGATGATGCTGAAAGGGGAGAAGCCCTAGTGATTAGGAGAGCCCTGCTGACTGAGGAAAAAGAACCAGAACAAAGGAAGAATTTGTTTCACACAAGGTGGAAGTGTGAAGGAAAATGTTGTGATGTCATTATTGATAGTGGGAGCACCGATAATCTAGTGTTAGAAGAGATGGTCACAAAGTTGAAGCTGAAGAGGGAAAGGCACCCACATTTGTATCAGATTTCCTAGTTGCAGAAAGACCACAAAGTTTTGGTCAATGAGCAGCGCCTAGTAAAGTTCAAGATCGGGAGCTACCATGATGTGGTACTCTATGATATCATCCCCATAGATGCATGTCACATGTTGTTGGGGAGGTCGTGGCAGTTCGATAGGTGAGCTATACATGATGGCTATGCAAACACTTACTCCTTGACAAAGGATGGGTTCATCACAAGTTGAAACCCCTGAAGGAGACCGAAGAAAAGGTATGCAGTAGTGCTAGAATTTGTTATGTAGATGGAAGAAAATTTTTAGAAGGTATGAAGCATGAGCGTGTGTGTTATGCATTGATTCCTAGAGAGTATGGAGGACAGTGAGAAGGTTCCAGAATAAGTTTATGGGATGTTGGATGAGTTTCAGGATATTGTTTCTGATAATGTACCTGAGGGCTTACCACCAATAAGGAAGATCAGTCATCAGATTGACTTGATTCCTGGAGCCAGTTTGCCAAATAAGGCAGCTCATAGAATGACTCCATTAGAAAATTAGGAGTTGAACAGACAAGTTCAAGAATTGTTGAGAAAGGGTTTGATACGGGAGAGTTTAAGTCCATGTGCAGTACTTGCAGTACTAGCACCAAAGAAGGATGGAGAGTGGAGCATGTGTACAAATTCCTGAGCCATAAACAAGATAACAATCAAGTATAGATTTCCCCTGCCAAAGATGGATGACCTAATGAATTGTTTGAGTAGAGCTCAGTACTTCAAAAAGATCAATATGAAGAGCGGATATCACCAGATCCGGATTTGAGAGGGAGATGAATGGAAGACTGCCTTCAAGACCAAACAGGGCCTATACAAGTGGTTAGTCATGCCTTTTGGGCTAACCAATGCACCGAGCACATTCATGCGACTCATGAATGAGGTACTAAAAGAATTTTTGGGAAGTTTTGTTATTGTGTATTTAGATGATATTTTGATTTTCAGTAAGACATTGGATGAGCATCTGATGCATATTCAGGGAGCCTTTGAGAAGTTAAGAGAAGAGAAATTGTTCATTAATCTAAAGAAGTGCAGTTTTGTGAAGAGGGAGTTAGTGTACTTGGGGTTTTTTGTCTCAGCAAAAGGTCTCAAGATGGACCCATAGAAGGTGAGGGCTATTTTGGAATGGCCTACCCCAAGAACTACTGCTGAGGTGAGATCTTTCCATGGTTTGGCTAGTTTTTATAGAAAGTTTATTAGAAACTTTAGTAGTATTTGTGGACCCCGAATTGAAACAATGAGAGGGGATAGAAAAGAATTCAGTGGAGAAATGGAGTCACAAAAAATTTTGAACTATTGAAGCAGAAGGTGACAGAGCAACTTGTTCTAGCCCTCCCAGATTTCAACAAGGTGTTTCAGGGGGATTGTGATGCCAGTGGTTGTGCCATTGGAGTAGTGTTGAGCCAAGAAGGTAAGCCCATTGCCTATTTCAGTGAAAAGTTAAATGATGCCAAGAGAAAGTATTCTGTATATGATCAGGAATTTCATGCAATAGTTCAAGCATTAAAGAAATGGAGACATTATTTTTTTCCAAAGGAATTTGTTCTATATACCGATCATCAGGCCTTGCAGTACCTAAATAGTTAGGAAAAATTAAATTAGAGGCATATGAAATGGGTAGATATTTTGTAGAGTTATACCTTTGTTTTGAAACATAGGAGTGGGAAGTCAAATAGGGTTGCAGATGCCTTAAGTAGGAGGAATACATTGATGACAAAGATGTAGATTGAAGTGGTTGGATTCAATGAACTCAGGACACTGTATGCAAAAGATCCTGATTTTGCAAAAGCTTGGAAAGCTTGCAAGGAACCTGTTACAGTGGATAGGATGAGGTGGCTAGATTTCATAATCTAGGATGGCATGTTATTTAAGGGAAGTCAATTATGTATCCTGGGGAGTTCTATGAGGGAGAACCTGATAAAGGAGAAGCATAGTGGAGGAATGGCAGGACATTTTGGTCGGGATAAGACCATTGACATTATCAGTGAGCATTATTATTGGCATCAGTTGTCACAGGATGTGAAGAAGTTTCTACAAAGCTGTAGGGTATGTCAGATGGCTAAAGGAGTGAGCCAGAATATAGGCTTATATCAGCCCTTACCTGTACCAGAGAGGCCATGGGAGGATATAAGTATGGACTTTGTTCTTGGTTTGCCAAGGACACAACGTGGGAATGATTCAGTCTTTGCGATGGTTGATAGGTTTTCGAAGATGGAACATTTCATTCCATGTAAAAAGACACATGATGCAGTCCACATTGCTGACTTGTTCTTCAAAGAGGTGGTGAGGCTACATGGTCTACCAAAGAGTATTGTTTCAGATCGTGACACCAAATTTGTGGGGTACTTTTGGAGGACCTTGTGGAAGAAGGTAAAGATAGTTGAAGTTCAGTTTTGCACACCATCCATAAATAGATGGGCAGACAGAGGTTGTTAACAGGAGTTTGGGTAACCTACTAAGATGTTTGGTAGGAGATAAACCCAAGGGATGGGACACGATCTTACCCTAGGAAAAATTTTCTTACAACAATTCTATCAACAGAAGCACTAGTAGATCACCATTCCAGATTGTGTATGGAGGTAGCCTTAGAATAACTCCAGAATTGAGGAAGATGGACCAAGAGAAGAAAATAAATGCTGAAGCCAAAGATTTTGCAGAACACATCAAGGACATACATGAGAAGGTAAGAGAACATATTAACAAGATGAATATGTAGTATAAGGCTAAGGTAGATCAGAAAAGGAGGTATAAGGAGTTTCAGATTGGTGATGAAGTGATGGTCCACTTGAGGAAAGAAAGGTTTCCAATGGGAACATATAACAAATTGAAGATGAAGAAGTTCGGTCCCTATAAAATTTTGAAGAGGCATGATTCAAGGAATGCATTTGAGGTAGAGTTGGTAGATGGATTCAACATTTCCCCTGTGTTCAAAATGTTAGATTTGATAGAGTATCATGAAGGTGGCGTAGAGGAAGTACCAATGATGGGACAGTGTGGGATTCCAGCACCTACTTCAGAAAAGGACGAGATTGAAGAAATCCTGGATAATCATGTGGGAAGGAGTACCAAGAATAGGCAGTATGAAGAATATCTAGTGAAATGGAAAGGAAGGCCTATTGAAGATTCATCCTAGTTGCCTAAGGTAGAGGTTGACCATTTGGGTTTTTCCTCCACCATTTAAGACATGATAGGGTCACCTCTCAAATTACTCTGGGTGTCTGATGCAGGAGCATCCAGTGGTGTAAAGGCAATCTTGCATCACCCAAAAATAGTTAAATTTCAAGTTGCTTGGTTTTTAGATGTTTTTACATTTTTGGATGCCCTTTTTGTCCTAATGAAATTCCAAATTTATGGTTTTTATTTTGTATTCCTGGGTGGAAAGATATTGCAGTTTTAGTTTCCTAGATTTGCACTTGAAAATCTTTCGAGTTAGATTTGAGGCACTTAGAGTTCTCGGATCGTCCTTTAAACTTGCTGAAATTGGCATAGCCAATTTCAAGCGCTTTTTTGACTTCGTGACCTTTCCAACGGTTCAAACGGTTCGCGAATTAGAGTCCTGGATCAAAAGTTATGGCCCCGAGAAGTTGGCGCACTTTCTAGAAGATACAATTGCAAATGCTCTTTTGAAATTTGAACTTCATGTTGTCAATTTTTGGCACCAAACCACCTAAACTCACATTTGAATGTTATTTTGGCTCCAAACTAAAGAGGAGCTCTATTTATGGGTGGATTTCTAATTTTTGGGTAACTTTTTGGGGACAAGCTTGCATATTGTGAAAGGGTGTTTCCGTAGCTTTCTGTAATTTGCATGTGTTGTAGAACTTGGAGATTTGAGATCCTCTGCATGTAAGAAGCTCCATTTTTCTGAATAATAAAATTATTCTCTTATTTTTGGGTTATTTTCTAAGTCTCGGGTTGCACCCTCATCACACTATCATGCCCATCACATCTCAACCCCTCACTACCATCATCGCTCCAATCGTATCTCAACCACTTGTCACTACATCCAACATAATTCTGAATCCAAAACCACTACCACCAAAACCAAATGTAGCAAGACAATATGGCACTATGCTAAAATCTCATCATACCTACCAAAAGGCCATCCAACAATATTTACCCACGCAACAAGCAAGACAAGCTCAACAAGTGCAACAAGCCTCTCAAGCTACCCAGCAAATACAAGCACAAACAAAAAAAATGAGAACTGTTGAGAACAAGGATCAAGATCAATCTGTCATTGAGCACCTTTAAGTTGTGTCTACTTTATCCAAAGATCAAATCAATATATGTCAAAAGTCACTTTTCAATCATGATCAAAATCCACCAACCAACAATGATCCAATTCAATAAATTTCAACATCATTTTACCCTATGGTTGAAGACATTGGAAATGATCCCTCCATCACAATTGTTGAAAACAAGGATCAATATCTCTGCATCGATGAGCACATTGAAGATGTTTCCACCCCATTTGATGATAAACTCATGCTACATCAAGAGCCACTTTTTAGTGATCTATTTCAAGGAGTGTTAGGATTGTTTGATCCTATTGACATAATGCATGATCCATTGACCTATGATCATGTTGAAAATGTTTCTACATCGCCTTATGAGTTAGAGGACATATCTCAAGAATTTATCTCAAAGCATGATCAAAATCTTTCACCAAGGTCTAGCAATGTTCCTTTCCAAGACATGTTGACATCCTTCAACTTCATGGTTATAGATCCTAAAGGAACCCTAAACTCGACACTTGAGGATATTGAACCACTTACCATGTCTAATAGCGACATCCAAGAACCATTTGTAAGCAATCCATCCTTTGAAACTAACCCATGTCAATAACTTCATCCAAAGCATGTCGAAAGCAACCCCAAAATCATTCAAGATCAAGAATTTGTATCTTCAAGATACTACAATAATCTAATGGAAACTCTCCTATCTATGCATGATGATCATATCCATGTAGCATGTACTCCTCCATCTAACCATGAGATGCTTTCTATGGATGGACATGTAGATGATCTTCATCTAGAACAAAATTTTGTTACACACAAGGAGCAGATTATTAACTCCTACAATCAAACTAAGTTATCAACATCAAGATCAGATATATCCCAAATCCAAACTAAAGACATCATGTATGAAGATATCCAGCATTATCCACTCAAGGAAACAAGTAAAATAGAACAAGATATTCCAAGGTTACGAGAGCAACAAATGGAAATAATGTCACCTACAATGATCATTGATCAGAGAATGAATTCTAAATAGGAACCCTCATAACAAGGAGAATCAAAGCATAAAGGTAATACCATCACCATACTGGGGGTAACTTCATCTCAAGAAAATGTCAACATAGGGAGCAAAAAGAATCCTTATGATGAGACTAATGCCAATACTACAACCAACCACGTCATGAATCTTCATCCACCCATCACCCCATCCAAAAATTTGGACCAACGTCCAAAGGAAGATTTGAATCAAAGTACAAAGAATGTTATCAAAGAAAAAGAAGTTGAGAAGCATAATGGACAAATAAAATACACATGGATACCAAAGAATACAAAGAAAGATCATCCCTATCAAACTCCATCAATTAAAGAAACTATGGGAAAAAATAAAAAAGGGAAAAATATCCGTCAAAGGTGTCCAAAAAAGCAAAAGCATGATTTTCAAGCAACGTACAAAGTGTATCAAGCAGTTGGTCCTAATTCCACGCACACTTTCATATCCACCCATCATTGCTCACCTTCCCAAGTTTGGAGAGTCAAAGGTTCCAAGTTGTCAGCCAATCCATCTTTTATCCCTAAACACACTCCATCCACGCCTCCACGTCTGATATCCAATTCTCACATTGACCATGTATTGGCAACAACCCTTCATCATAAGGATTCTGAAGGCACTCTTTTGTGATGTGTGTATAGAGACAAAGTTAACTCTCGTATCAATGAAGCAGATCAAGAATCTCAAAAGTTGTATTCAAGTGCATGTATCTTAGCAAAGCAACTTGTTCAAGCAGGATATCGATGGCACATTATGATAGGGGCATCTACATTAGCAACATCTTGTGATTCAACATGAGCTTAAAATCTTCCAGAAAAATCAAAAATATCAAAAAATATGAAAATCCAAAAAAAAATCAGAAAAAGGATTGAAAACAATAAAGATAAAAAATTGTCCTCTACTGAAAACCACATGGGCAGCGCTTTGGGAAAGACCATGATGAAAACCTAGAAAATAGGCGTCATGTGTAGAATCGTGCATCTACGCGTGCCTCTTCAGGTGAGAGAATCTCATCCCATCCATAATAAATCAAGCATTCCATTAGTCTTACCCATAATAAATTCATGCATCCATGAGCCATTTATCTAATCCATCTTTATCCATCTGCATCCATCATCTTAGTCATCTTGATCTTGATGAAATTTTGGGGCACACTTTACAGTTGCTTATGGTAAACATCTTGACATGGCCCATTTTCATTTATCCTATGGGTATGTGCAGGATCATGATAGGCCAAAAAGTGGCAATATTATGGGTATTTGTAGTGCATGTGGCTGATGACGTTTTTCACCCAAAATTGATGAAATGAAAAGAGTTTTTAGAGGAGATTCTCATCTTTCCACCAATATAAATTATGCTTTAATTTGAATTTAATAAATAATTATTATTCATTTTCTATTAGAATTACGATTAAAGTCCTCATCAATAGGCTGATTCAAAAACATCTATAACTTTCAAACAGTATCACATTTTTATATTTCATGAAGTTTTTACCAAGTTAAGGTGGTCAGACATATGAGTTTTTATATTTTTTAAAAGTTCTAATAAAAAATTCATAATTAATTATTTAATTGGAAAAAAATTACAAAAAATAATGCATCACATCCAGACATGAGTCCTCTACTTATATATAAAATCTTATAAGAAAATATTATCATTTTATTATGGTTAGGGTGGTTAGACAGACACCTACTTCTTATGTTTTCCCTGAAATTTAAGTACTACTGCATTGAAATTTCAAATTTTCACCAAATAGATTTTATTTATTTTTAAATAAACCTAGTAGTTTAGAAACTACATTCAATTTTCTATAGATTCTATTCTTACATATTTTGAAATAATATAGATAACTTATTCAAATTTTTACGTCAAGTTTCCTAACACTAATTTTTCTGAATTTTTTGCCACTTAAGGGCCTATTTTTTCCATGATGATCTTGCACATACCCCTATCCTATGCAGCATTATCTGAGCCATGAAGTATTATCCAATGAGCATTCTTTATCTAAACACCTTATCTTATCACAAGATAATCCTTGGCATCCTTTGCATGCCTACCATATTCATCCATCCATACACCTATCCGAGTATCCATCCATGGCATTCTATACATTGCTAGACACTAGGGGAAGATATGTACATCTTGCTTTGAGAATAAATCTTGGTCTATGTCCTCCAACTTATCTAGTGATCCAAACATTGGAAAATGTGAAATAAAAATTGGTCCACCACTTGTGAGCAAAAAACCAAGTCACTAGCCCATGGCATATTTTGACAAGAAGAAATTCCTTATCAGTCTTCATCAAACATCAAACATCAATCCACATAATCAATATCGGTCACATCTAATGTATGCTTCAATGCCACATCAAGTCATTCAAACAAATTTTGTTCCAAACCAATCTTCATTAATCATGATCAATCAAATCCAATAAAAAAAATATCTCGATCATTTTGTTTCTTAAAAATTATCCTTGCATTATTGTGCATCCTCAACAATGTTATCATCATCAATCCTCATCAATCAATCCTTGCATTTTTTTCCATCCTCAACAATGTTATTGTCATCAATCCTAATCAATCAATCCTTCCATTGTTGTGTATCCTCAATAATGTCGTCATCATCAATCCACCAATCAAATTTATCAACCTTAGCTTATTTTTCAGCAAAAATCCCAAAAAGAACACTGATATCATCACACATATCCATATCCAAATCATCAAAATCATGTGAAAATCTGAAAACATCCAAAACATCAAAAAATCCAAAAACAAGTCAAAAACATAAAACATCAAAAACATTGGAATCCGAACTAAATCATCTCTGATCTTAAACGTAGGAAAGGATAATCTCTTATCAGCCCCTGAGACATCAAAATCCAAAAACATTCACAAAATCTCAGAAAACCCCAAAACATTGGAAAAATCAAAAAATGAAAACATTTGCAAAATCTTGAAAAATACCAAAAAGCAGCCTTAAAACATTCCAAAAAATATCTAAAACATCCAAATATTTGAAAAAATCCATCTGTCACATCTCGCTTTGCACCCACAATAATCAATCATCCATAATAAACTGATCATCACCTTCATCCTTTGGAAAAACAAACAAAAACAATCATAGCAATCGACAAAAGTAAACTTCAAACATAAAATCAAAATTGAAACAAAAAAATTTTAAACACAAAATCAAACTCTTGATCAGTCGCAAACATGTCAATCAACTTTATATCAAAATCTTATCAATCAATTTATCAACTCATCATCATCCTATACAATGCATGTCCTAGGATATATCGTTCTGACAATGGGCATCATTTTGGATATTACCTTGGATTCTTATCCTATCAAAACACATCCCTCTGGCTGAAGGTATGGAGAACATTGGCTTGTTTGCATACTTGGTCTTTTCTTTTGATTTATCTTATTGCTTTCATTGCATGGACCTCTCGATGATATCCGAACTAGGGATTTAGAGAGATAGGAATGGGGCAACGATCAATATCTTTTGTTTGCTGTGCTTGTTGGATGTTCTTGTAAAATAACTTGGCGAATACTTGCTTTGTTAGGTACATCCTAGCAAGGTTTCTATATTTCAAGTGTGAACAATAATACTCCTATCTTCTTGTCAAGTCAAATTCCATCGCACTAGGTACAACGCCATCCTGGTTCTTTATACCTTGATGCATCATATCTATGTGTGTTATCAAACATAAGGTAAGTAGCCCTTTTAAAGTCCCAATCCTTGATAAGTGAATCATCATCATCATCATCATCATCTATCATCATCATCATCTCTAATAAGGTCTCATCAGATCATGGACTTGTTGGATCCTCTTGTCATCATCTCATTCCTGCACTAACATAACATCACCAATACATCCATCATGCATCCATCCTGCATCCAGAAAACTGTTAGCATACTACATACCACATATCATACATAATAGGAAACATCGATCATTTCACATGCATTTCATTTTCATCATCATCATAATATAGATCTATTAGTCTAAGCATCTCATAAATCATCCATTGCATAATCACAGCATACCACATCATCAATCTCCTCCATTTCACATCATATCATCATTTAAGTTGTTTAGGATAATATAGATTTGTTATTCTAAGCATCTTAAAATTATCTCATTTTCATCTTAAGATCATCTCATCATAACCATACATTTTGAACCTCTTTATCGTGAGATCGACCCTCAAATTGAATCTTTTCGCTCGATCTCTTGAGGGGGCAATGTACTAGTGTACTTCTTTCCATTGGGGCATCCAAAAAATTAGAAAATTTCTAAATTTCCATTGTGGCAAGTTTATTCTTTGAACCAACACAACAAGTACATTTCTTCAAAGAGGGGCAAAATGTTGACACGTGAAATTAACATCATGCACTCAATTCACATTCGTCTACTCAATAAATAAATCAAACACAACAAATCCATTCACTAGGTAAATTAGGTCTTTAGTTCTAAGGTTATTCATTTAAATAAATCAAAGGGTCACATCATCCTTTAATTAAATATATCAAACTTTATTTAATTAAAATCTCAAAAGTCATTTCCACCCTTTTCTGATTTAAATAAATCAAGTATTTAAGTCAACAAGGTCAAACATCCTAATCATCATTAAGTTAATCTAAACCTGATTAGTCTAATCTAATGCATGTCACATCCTCTAAATAATCCCACTTGCACAAATAAATCAATTTATTGATTTATTAAATCAACATTTTCACTCCACATGGCATCTTCCCTCAATTTTGAATTCAAAAGCAAGTTGAAAGGTACATCCAACAAGGAATTTAATAGGTCTTACATGTCTCTTACATGTCCCTTGCACAATTCAAACTCAACATTAACTCTCATTTCAAATTTGAAATTTCCCCCCTCTTGGGCACAATTCCCAAATCTTGCACATGCATCAGCCACTCACATGATGACAAGTGGCCTCTTTTCATTGGCCTATTTTTTAGTCCCACATTGGTCCCTCTTCAACACTCAGTATTTGAAAATCTATAAAATAGAGGCTTCATCTTTTATCAAATCCTCCACATCTCTTGCAAGGTCACTCTCTTAAACTGAGAACTAATTTTGTTCATTGATCTCCACAATCATCCAGAACTTGATCTACAATCTTATGCAAAGTTACTCTCTTGGTTTGAGAGCTAATTTTTTCCATTGCATCCTCATCACGAAGCTTATCAAGGATTGGGAAAGGGCTTCTTTCCACATCAAAGAAGCACCAATCCAATATGAGATAGAATTGACATCATATTTTTATGTGCTTTTGTTTTAGTCATCTTGTTATTGTTTGCATTTTAAAACATGATTGGATTATCTCATAAGGATGTGAATATTTTCTTTGTTGCTAATGTTGTGTGTTGAATTTTAGCCATTTGCAGATTTAGCATCCACAATCTCAACGAGTATGATGTTGAAACAAAGATGACAAGGAAGTCTCCCCATCCCAATTCTGTCAACCCATCGTGAGTCTAGTGGTATTGTGTGTCTGTCGTGAGTTGTATTTGTGTTATTTATTTAATGTTTGTGTTGTTATGTATTTGGGTGGATTAATAGTATTATGTAATTTAAATAATTAAATAATTAAAATAAGTTATATTAGTTAGTTATTGAGAATAACTTTATTAAAATTTAAAAGTGTTTAACTAAAAGTTATAAACTAATTAAAATAAATAAATCAATTGTGTAAATAACATTATTTATAATTTTAAAACTTGATTTTTTTTATAATTTGATGTAATTAGTAAGTTGAGGATAAATAATGGAATAAAAATTTTAAATAATAAATAATATGTCAACTATGAGTTGAAATTAATAAAATAGAAATTTAAAATTTAAAGATTTCATTTCCAAAAGAAAAATCAAGAAAAGAATAAAAAAAACAAATGCATGTCTAGTTTTTTTTGAAAGCTAGAGAGAGAATTAAAAATTGTCATTTTATTTTGATTTTTGGGTTTAAAAAAAAATAATAGAATATTGGGATTAAGGGGAAAAATAAATAAAAAAATTGGTTTTCGGGTTTTTTCATGGGAATGGATATAAGAATTTTGTGTTAAGTTTATGAAAAAAAAAAATGGAAAAGACTCACAAAAAGTCTTGGCTAGAATGGTTTTGCACATCTTCAATCTTCATCAATCTTCATCAATCTTCATAAAAAATTGGTTTTTGGGTTTTTTCACGAGAATGGATATAAGAATTTTGTGTTAAATTTATGAAGATTGAAGGTTCAGCTTCAATCTTCATCAATTTCAATTTAATATTTTTCTCTAGAAAAATTATATTAAATAAAAACATCAAAAGAGAGGATCACTAAATTAATCATAACTCAAAATTTATGAAATGGCAGAATTTTTTATATGTTTTAAAATACTTGATGCACACCTTCAATAAAATTTTAGAAAAATTCAGATCCGAAAACAAAAGTTATTCAAGTCGCAACACTAATTTTATGATTAGTATTGTTTGAATATACTAAATTATTTTTAATTTATTAAATAATAAATATTTATATATATGTATAATTATATGTATTATATATATTTAATTATATATATTTATATAAATTTATTTAATTGGCTATTTTGATATAATAGATATTTTAAATATATATGTTTAATTTTTAGGTTTGGAAGTTGTAAATGAAATAATTATTTTTAATTTATTAAATAATAAAGAGTTGTTATATATGTGAGTTCAACTTTTGATTTGTGTTGGGTAGTGCACGTGGGTGTAGATAGTTTGAATGCCCATTTACCATGAATGAGATATGTAATATACTATGGATAATCAGTTACTACGAATGGGTTGTGTGATATAATGTTTTAAGGTTGAAATGTGTTATCAGTATTGTGCACCTTGTCTACCCATAGATTTGTGGATTTGAATCTAGTGTTTTTAGTAGGAGAGTGACTCTTTGTGATTGATTGATTGATTTCACACGTCTTTGAGAGTGGTCTATGGATGTTATGTTTTGTGATCTATTAATGTTATGATTTTAGAATCTATAGATGTTTTGTTGTCTATGTATTCCCATGTCACTTTTGTTTGGAGTTTAGTCTTGTCATTTCTGTTTGGAAATTCTTGTTTGAGGATTCTTCCTTGTCATCTCCTAGCACAGGGGGTGGGTTTTTCAAAAACTCACGTGGTTGAGTGGAACGTACTAAGCACCCCGTTGGGTTCTCTTGTCAGTGTCCATGCAGTGTCGAGTTACTAGTAGCAAAGTGTTCTAGAGTTCAGTATATTTCTAGATATATATTCTTTGTATCTATCTTACTATGTAATTTATGTATATTATTCTCTTGAGGTATTGTGAAAGAAATGTTGTATAACTTATGTATTTGAACAATGTAATATAACTATTGTAATGTATAGTGTAATGTTGATGTCCTTATGCGATTGATGATCATGGTTATTGTTATTTTGTTATGTCATTGGATATTCAAGTTGGGGTTTTCATGAATGTAGCATATGTTTATGGTTTTTGAATTAGAGACAATCTTATTTTAATAAGTTAACTCTTGTGAATTATTTAATAATGGATTCTCTATGAAAGAATGGTTTTACCATCCTGGTGACGCATCTTGTTAATACAATTGTATCATTGATAACAATTAGTTATCGTACTGTCTTCATGTACGGCCCAAAGGACGTAGGATTGTTAATGCATATAATCATTGAATGTCATGCATTGAAACTTAATGTGTATTTTATTTGTGTAATCTTTAAAATAGTTTCTTTTTTAAAAAAATTGTGTCTTAGTTGTTGTCCTTTGGGGTTTGCACAGTAGGGCATTACAACTCTCAAGTTCATTGTTCAAAAAAAACATGATAGAGAAAAATTAATTTGTTAGAATTCAATTTCTAAAAAATGTTTCCATGGAAACCCACAAAAACTATAGAACTGGATTAAATGTTGTAGTGGAATAAAGTGTTTAGCTTTTGAATCTCTCTTGGGGTGTTAAACTACTAAACCTTTGTAATGACCTCTTCAAGATTATTGCATATCAAATTTTAAATTGTAATATTTCATTGATTTGAAGTCATAAGAAACAACAAGAAATATCATAAATTTTTCAAATTTTCAATTGTAAAATACCATTAATTTGAAGTCATAAGAAACAAAAAGAAATATAATAAATTTTACTTAGGTCATTGTTGTTATTAGTAAGTCTTAAGATATGATAGAATAATAAGACTAATAACAAACAATGAACAATTCACTATTAACAAGAAAAATTAGGAAAAATAATAAATAAATAAATATCAAAAAAATGTGTACTATACATTTAATTAATCTAATCTTTTTAATTTGTTAAATACTCTTTTTTGGATTCCACTTTGCAACTCTAAATTCTAGAATAAGTTAATCAAATCCATAAATTTTTACCAATTCAATAGATGAATTAAATATTTAAATTTTCACCCAATTTAATATTTTGATTAAAGAAAGCTTTCCTTTAAGAAGAATTCAATCAAATACATAGACCAACAAAAATATCAAAACTAAATCTATCCTTCCAATTTTTTATATCTGAATTGAATTGAATCTTTGTTAGAAAAAACACTCTACACCAAACAAATCTTGTTCTTAGAAAGTACAAGGAAATAATAATTTTGAAAGGATTTGGCATATACCTTGTCTATTAAATGTCACATTAACAATTCAATGTCACCAAATTAATGTGATGTTTTAATAAAGAAGACCTCCCATTAAATTAGAGCACAAAATTTAATAGAAAAAATAATATTTTTGTTAATTAAAATATTATTTTAATTAATATTTAATTTTTGAATAATTATTCAATGAAGGTCATTTCTTTTTATTATTATTTTTTAATTATTATTTTAAGCTCATTATTGTTTGAGTAAAGTGATTTTTTAATATTTTTTAATTTATGTAAAATATAAATTTAGGTTAGGTTTTGAAATTTTATTATATTATTATTTATATATAATTATGTTTTAAGTTTATATCCAACTTTTATTATTGATGTTATGATTAATTTTTATTATTGATGTATATAGAGATATAAAAACATATATTAAATAAGAATCAATGAAAAAAGTAAACAAAATATTTCAAAGAAGCCATAATTGATATTAAAGTCCAAAGGATAACCATCCAAGGATATTTTCCATAAATCCAACACCTTTAAAAACCAAAGGAGTCAATGTTTGTAATAATTATGTCTATATAATTAAAATATAGTGTAAATGCACTTTATTTGTATTATTTTTTATTTTTTAATATAAATATAATTATTAGTATTAATATATTAGTTGCATTTTTTTCATAAAAATTTCATATTGCACTCAAGAATCTATCATCAAGATGAGGAAAACTTATGCTTAAATTATTAATACTGAAATTGTTGAAGAACTATTTTATTTTATTTAAATTGTTTATTGGAGATTTATTTATTTTTCTTGAAGAGTTAAAATTTATATTTTTCTTCAATAACTTTGAACCCTATAATTTCTACAAGGCCTTAACTTGCCAATCCACGAAGCTTGTTATCTTCTACATTTAAATTTTGAAAGGAAAGATCAATTGAGAGATCATATATGCGTACTTGATAAATCTATGAATGTAAAATACCCCAAATCTATAGATTATGATGTTTAAGAACAACCCTAGGATAAACTCATTTAGAACATAAAATAATTTGAAAAGGTAAAATTCATGCAATTAAATTAATTAATAGAAATTGATGTTGAATGACTATTAAAAGATAGCCAACCTCTATTAATCAACCCATGAGTTTGTATTCAATCATAAATTTAGAAAAAAACATTATTTAATTCCATGACATGTCATGATTATATTTTCATGTTGTTGAATATAGCAATTGTGCTTTGTATTGTAGAACAATTATTAGATAATGGTTTTTTATTTTAAGTTTATTTATTTATTTTTATTTTTATTTTGTAAGATATATATGATTTTCTATATTTATCATATTTGATACATCTTTAATTTAATTAGGATAGAACTAGATTCAAAAAAGTGATATATATATATATATATATATATATATATATATATATATATATATATATATATATATGAAATAGAAATATATGTTTTTAGAAAGGTATATTTAGTAGCATCGTTATCTAGTATATAAGACTTCTTTTTTAAGAATTTTGATTGATGCATAAAATATTATTTAATATTATTTTATAATATTCAAAATTGGTTATTTCGTTCCTTTACTACAATTAAATCTTACACAATCTAATGAGGTGTTAAAAAACATCAATAACTATAATAAATTAAATTTTAAAATAAAAAAACAACCAATGATTTTACTAAAAATAAAATAAAATAAATCAAACCAAAATAATGCCAAAACACTACTTACAGAATTTTTTTTCCAATACTTCCTTTACCAATATTTTCCTCTATGCTTGATCATTGTAACACTCTTACAGCTTATTTTTCGCTGTTCAATTATATACTCGATGCCGAAGTCATATTAGTATAAAATGGTAGGAATATTTGATAACAGCAAGTCACATTTTTCAAGTTAGTATAGAATGGTAGGAATATTTGATAAAATGCAGGAAGCATGACGTCAACCTCATTTGCAGCCAAGACTGAAAGTGTTTGAAACATGACTATCTATTTTCAGACTTACCATATTTTTCCCACGATACTATTGCATTAATTAATCAAAATATCTGTGTGGCTACAAGTATTTTCAATAAAAATCTCTTATTATGTTAAAAAGGCAGATAATTTTCACTTACTGGTGAAAGAAGATTAGCATAAATAAATTATAGTCCTGACTTTGTTCTCTGAATCTAAACTATATGAATTAAACTTGATAGAATTATTTTCATTAAATATTTTTAGATTTGTTCTTATTCAAATTAATAAGTACTTTGAAAATTTATTACAATTAATATTTGTGTTAATTAAAATATTATTTTAATTAAATGATTTTTGAATAATTATTTAATGAAGGTCATAATTTTTATTATTGAATTTTAGATCAATGTTAAACACTCATGATTGTTAGATTAAAGTGTTTTGTTTGTGCTTTTTTATTTTATATAAGTAAAATCTAATTGTGCATTTTCATTATTGTTAGAATCTTTTAGATGAATGATCATTTTAGAAATCAAATGATCATTGAATTGTAAGTAAAATCTAATTGTGAAATTCGCTCGGCCATATCATTAACCATTTAATTTTGTGTTTATTTCAAGAAATTTCCCTTGAGAACACTTATCTCAAGTATCTATCCTTTACTTTATTTTTAATGATGTAACATTGAGTTTATTATGTCACTAATATTTTTTTCGTGCTGAATAATAAAATAAATAACATATTTTAACTTGTATTTATCTCAACTTCTGTATTCTCAAATGAAAAACAAACATGTTGTGGAAGATAACATACATGTCAATTTTTAAGAAATTTTATTGAAAAATAAATTCTTAACAAAATAAATTGCTTTAAAAACTCATATTTACTTCATCTGTTGTATTCGCCTTTTGTATGATCTCGAAATGAACTCCATAATAAGTCTCCTCGTATTACTTTCATATAACATTCCAAATTCAGTGTGCATCACTATGTGCTGCGATTTGAAGCAGAAACTTCAATAAAACTAAATTTGCTCAGAAATTTATGTTACCAAGGCCACCATATATAGGCGCCCTCAAAAGGAACTACCGATGCATGAGAAGGATATGGATCTCGATATTTTATTTCCCTTGCAAGTTTTGGATCAACTTCATCCATTGCAAATTTTCTCACCAGTGTTCTGCTTCCATCATATATATTGATTCCTTCTTCACCAGCCACCACAGTCCATCCGCTGTTGTTGACTGCAACATGCTTAATTTTTTTAGGCAAACAGATATCCACTCGACACCACCTCTTGGAGTTTATATTTTCTTCTCCGTTATCTAATTTCCACATAACCCCGCAGTTCTTGTCAACCAGAACTAATTGACCAACATCACTCCCAGCCAATTCCCAAAACTTAGTAGTAATTTTTGGGAAGCCGTCAAAAACGCTATCCCCAAAATTTTGATATGTATAATTTTTACGAGGTGGAATTTTTGTCCAACGTTTCTCGGAAAGATTCAATTCTACAACCCCTCCATTGCCGGATTCATTATCCAACCAGTAAAATCTTCCTCTGTAATAAACTCCCCGCCCACGAACCGAATAGTCACCTACGTCTTCAAAACTTAATTCAAATGCATCCCAGGACCTGGATGATGAATCATAGACTTCAACCCGGGCTGGGTAATTGCCCACCACCATTATGAATTGTTCGGTGGAAGAATCAAACGCTTTTCCATGAAAACTAGGGCTGCTGTCATATGGAGGGATGCATATCCATGCCCTTCTCTCTTCGTCGCAAATATAAAAGTTATCAACATATTTATCAAACAAACAGAACATGGTGTTGCATGCTACATCTATTCGATAGGAATGATCACTAAGTTGGTAAAAATCTCCATTTCCTTCTAGCACCCATGTGTATCGCTTCCAATCAACAATTGCTTGAAACAAAAAAATAGAGCTACAAGAGTGATGTGTATTTGGATACATTCTCTGCATGGCAGCATATGAGGATAGCATTTCATTCCATTCTTTCCACACGGTTGCCAATCTCACAAGGGTTCTTCGTGGGAGCAGCCTTGCTATAATATTCAACGCAACTTCATTGGGAAGGATCCGCCAAACTCTAATTTCCATCTCCATGTTTCCAACTTTACTTTATTAAATTGCTCGTGCTGGATTTTCCTACACATCCCGAGGCATGTTCTAATAAAGCTCTATAGACACTTAGTGTGACGTTTCACTTCAGGGAGCGACCTCACGTTTCAATGCAGGGTACGACCTTTTTGGAAAAGGCAATAGGCAAACCCTTGTGTTTAGAGTAGGTTAATCTGAGATAATGTATACAAATAACTATCTATCAGCCTAAACTAAAATATTTATGGTCGATGTAATGTAATGTATCATATACTAAAATATAACTGCTATAAATATAAGGTTACACTGATATTTGTAGTTAGCTTACATTATTTGGTAAGTTAAGATATGTATCACTAATAATAGAGTGAGCCAACAAATTAGGAAATCTTAATATGCATCTTAATTGCATTTTGTAAAATGTATCTCTAGAAGTTGCCTCTTAAGTATTTTTAATGTGAGATTAAAGTTTGAGGGTAGGCATTTAGGATGGGACACAAATTAGGGAGATGGTTTACTATTTGCAAATTTAAAATAGTTCAGCTTGGTAAAATAGTGCTTCAATATGAACTCAAAGTTATGAACTCAAAGTTATTTGTAGTTAGGTCTACTATTTACATGCTTGGACCCAAAGTTATTTGTAGTTAGTCTACTATTTACATGCTTGGATGTTGGATTATCGAATGGTGGTGGAGCTTCCATTTTGAAACCTCTCCTTCAATCTTTCTTGTGAGATATAGTTTCTAATGTTTTGAAAATTTGTCTGATATAAGAACAACCTAGAAATTTTTCAAGTGTATATGTTTATCATAGAGTCTTTACGGAGATGGATTTTAGCTACCTAAAAATATTAATATTACTCCACCTATTTCTAAGTTTTACCAGATACCAATATATTTAAATAAACTAAATATTTATTTTTATTGTTAACAAGAAGGCTTCTTGGTAAGTGATTTTCTTATAAAAAGGAAAAAAAATGATACCTCATGTTTTAAACCCTTCTCATCAATAAAAAATTTAAAATTAGCCTAAAAATAATAATAATCCTTCTATTATTCCTAGACCATTTTACAAATTGTTGTTAGGGGATGGCTCATGGGGCTATAGTTACTCGCTAGAAGAAAATTAATCTATTGCTAGCATACAATTAATTTACTAAAAAGTAAAATTACCCTCAATCATCAACGAAGTAGGTTTCTATTCATTCACAAGAGACAATTCAATCCCCTTGTGATACCAAAAAAAATAATAATCTTTTTATTATTCCTAAACCATTTAAAAAAATTTCATGATAACAAATGGATGAAAACTTATAAGAATGAGAATGTGAGATGAAATGTCAAGGCTTTCTCAAAGTGAGAGTGGCTATATATTGTCCCAAGGTTTTCACTAGTTTGAAGGTTTACGACAAGAGGAAGATCATACTATCTCCCCTCGACCATGATTAATTTTTTTTTCTTAAAAGGTAATAGGTATTTCTATCCACATCATAAATATGGAGTTAAAGATGCAATTGTTAAGTGAAAAATTATTATTTTTCCTCCTATTGTTAAACTTAATGGTTTCCTTTTGCTTCTCATTGATCCAATATTTGAAGAGATTCTACTTTTCTTCATTCATCACATGGAAAATGTGTGGGGCTATAGTTTATTTTTCCTCATAAGTCTATAACTTTGTCATTGATAAAAGAGAGGATCCATCATATAGTTGTGTGTCAGATATTTTCTAGTGGTGAATCAATTGGATTTTATTATTTCATGCTCCTTATATTGTGAAGGATATAAGTGAGTTAATGGTGTAGATGTCTAAAAACCCTTCTAATGTTGATTGGGTTATAAGATATGATTTCAAGATGGTGGAAAATCATAATGATCCTAGTTTTCCTAGCCACATTAATTTGACTAGTGAATGATTTGATAAAGGGTTCTATTATTGTAATAATATTTGAGATAGATTCAATTAACAAAATTTTTAGACATGAGAATAATTAGTACACTTGGTCTAACTATAGATTTGTTGATTGAAGAAATATTAGTGGACTTGATGGATTCTATATATCTTTGAATGGTCATGTAGTTCAAGATATATTTGGTCATGTTATTTTACATTAGATTATTCCTCTACTCTCTCATATCATTTTCCTATCATCTATGTCTTTTTAGGAGCTAAAATTACAAGAGTGGTTTCTAAGTTAGTATACAAGCTTCATACTTCAAATCTAAAAGAATTCTCTTTTCTAGCCACTCTTATCATATTTAAAATCTTATTCCCCGGCTAAATGAAGTAGATTCTTATAGGAAATAGTGGCACTATGCTATTACATAATGTGCTAATTTCTTATGTGCTTTTTGTAAGAAATTAAGCTAGTAGTGAAATTGTAAATAATATCAATTTATAATGTTTTGTAGGGTCCTTAGAAGCTCAAATTTAAAAATTTAACATTTGTAAGAGACAAGGAGATAAAATCAAGGACATATTACACTAGGTAAAAGAGGTTAACAAGTATATGTAACACCCCTTTGATTTTCTATGTTTTCTCTAACAGTTCAGATACATTGATACACCATATTTTATGTTATTGTTATTGTATCGCTGACAATGGAGTGATGATAGATCGATATTGATGAGATGATACACTATATTGATGGTTTATGACATGCTTTATGTTAGTTTTAAGTGATTATTTGAGTGATTGATATATTCCCACATGTATTTTAATTGATGTTGTGGTTCATCAGTTTATTATGATACTATATTGGTTAAGGGAATGGGATCGCATCACTCACATGCGAGTACCCTATGATTTGATGATTCTCTCTTCACGGTGTGTATGATTGATTAATTGGATACATGTATGACATATACTTTTTTTGTATATTTGCAAGTACAAGACAACGACTTCACTTGGATTCACAGGTCTAAGCATGTCCACTACCCAATAGTAATGTTGATTGGGAGATAGTAATAGGTTTACCTAGTCAAACCTTTACCCTAGTATAGTGTGTTGTTAGTCCATGTATTGGTCGTATTATTTATCTACATTTGCCTTGTTATTTTATTTACTATGCAAGGTTTATTTGTGAGAATTAATTTATAAATGTTATGATTGGTTATTTAATTAATCTAGATTATTGATGTTGAGGCTTTATAATTGATAAATTAATTAATTTAATTTACATTATAAAGTGATTTTAATATTAGATTCAATTTGATTTGAAATAAATAAGATATTATAATTTCAAATGGATAATATATGTAAAATATCTTTGGAAATATCTATGGTTGTTGTAGAAAAGATATTTTTTTTGTAATGGGGAGTTAGAAGACTTTACTACTATAGTTGAAAATTGATTCCCAAAGAGAATTATTGGGATTGATGAAAATAGGTTATTTCACATAAGGAAGGGGTTATTTTGGGGTTGTTGAATTTGTTTTGGGTTGTTAAAATTTTGGAAATAAAAGCTCTCAAAAATTTTGGTGATCGTGTTTTGTTGCTTTCTTTTGGTTCTGGGTTATTGTTCTTTCTTTGGAAAGTGGTAATTTGGGGAAAAGGCTTTGGAAAAGTTGGAAATTAAAGGGGAAGCTTTGCATCAAATTTTGAATCAATAAATCTTCTAGAATAGGTTCCTTATTGCTTTTGTAAATTTAATTTGAAAAGGTTATTTCAATTATTATTGTTTTGAAGGAAATTATAGTTAAATTGTAGAACCTCTGTTGAACTTAAATCGAAATTGTACAAAAGATCTTTATGTGAAAATTGGAAATATTCTTTTGTAGAAAATGTATTTGTCAAAATTAATTTCCCATCTAAGGAAATTGCTTGGATAAATATATATATATATATATACATATAAATATATATTATATATAAATATTTTATTATATTTGGGGGTACTGTAATGATGAGGATGCAACCCGAGACTTAGAAAATAACCCATAAACAAGAGAATATTTTTATTATTCAGAAAATGGAGCTTCTTACATGTAGAGGATCTCAAATCCCCAAGTTCTACAACACATGCAAGTTACAAAAAGCTACAGAATCACCCTTTCGTAATATGCGAGCTTGTCCCCAAAAAGTTACCCAAAAATTAGAAACCCGCCCATAAATAGAGCTCCTCTTTCATTTGGAGCCAAAACAAAATTCAAATTTGAGTTTAGGCGGTTTGGCACTGAAAATTGAAACTTTAAGTTCAAATTTCAAAAGAACATTTGCAATTGTATCTTCTAGAAAGTGTGCCAACTTCCCAGGGCCATAATTTTTGATCCAGGACTCTGATTTGTGAACCGTTTGAACCGTTGGAAAGGTCTCGAAGTCAAGAACACGCTTAATATCCACTATGCATATTTTTGCAAGTTTTGGGGCCAATCTAGGAACTCTAAGTGCCTCAAATCTAACTCAAAATATTTTCAGGTGAAAATCTGGGAAACTAAAACTGTAATATCTTTCCATCAAGGAATAGAAAATAAAAACTGTAAATGGGGAATTCATTATGACAAAAAGGGTATCCAAAAATGTAAAAAACATCTAAAAACCAAGAAATTTGAAATTTAACTATTTTTGGGTGATGCAAGATTGCCCTTACACCACTAGATGCTCCTGCATCGGACACCCAAGGTAATTTGAGAAGTGACCCCTTCATGTCTCAGATGGTTGAGGAAAACCCAAACGGTCGACCTCTGCCTTAGGCAACCAGGATGAATCTTCAACAAGCCTTCCTTTCCATTTCACTAGATATTCTTCATACTACCTATTCGTGGTACTCCTTCCCACACTGTTCCATCGTTGGTACTTCCGATGCACCACCTTCATGATACTCTATCAAATCTGAAATGTTGAACATAGGGAAAATGTTGAATCCATCCGGTAACTCTACTTCATATGCATTCCCTGAATCATGCCTCTTTAAAATTTTATAGGGACCGAACTTATTCATCTTCAATTTGTTATATGTTCCCACTGGAAACCTTTCTTTCCTCAAGTGGACCATCACTTCATCACCAATCTGAAACTTCTTATACCTCCTCTTCTGATTTTCCTTAGCCTTATACTGCATATTCATCTTGTTAATATAAATATGTTCTCTTTCCTTCTCATGTATATCCTTGATGTGTTCTACAAAATCTTCAACTTCAACACTTGTTTTCTTCTCTTGGTCCATCTTCCTCAATTCTGGAGCTATTCTGGGGCTACTTCCATACACAATCTAGAATGGTGATCTACCAGTGCTTCTATTGATAGAATTGTTGTAAGAAAATTTTTCCTGGGGTAAGATCAAGTCCCATCCCTTGGGTTTATCTCCTACCAAACATCTCAGTAGGTTACCCGAACTCCTATTAACAACCTCTGTCTGCCCATCTATTTGTGGATGGTGTGCAGAACTGAACTTCAACTCTGTCTTCAGCTTCTTCCACAAGGTTCTCCAAAAGTGCCCCACAAATTTGGTGTCATGATTTGAAACAATAATCTTTGGCAGACAATGTAGCCTCACCACCTCTTTGAAGAACAAGTCAGCAATGTGGACTGCATCATGGGTCTTCTGACATGGAATGAAATGTGCCATCTTTGAAAACCTATCAACCACCACAAAGACTGAATCATTCCCTCATTGTGTCCTTGGAAAACCAATAACAAAGTCCATACTTATATCCTCCCATGGCCTCTCCGGGTACAGGTAAGGGCTGATAAGCCTTGTATTCGCTACTCCTTTAGCCATCTGACATACCCTACAACTTTATACAAACTTCTTCACATCTTGTGACAACTGAGGCCAATAATAATGCTCACTGATAATGGCAATGGTCTTATCTTGAACAAAATGTCCTACCATTCCCCACTATGCTTCTCCTTTATCAGGTTCTCTCATGGAACTCCTTGGGATACACAATTGACTTCCCTTAAATAACATGCCATCCTAGATTATGAAATCCAACCACCTTGTCCTGTCCACTGTAATAGGTTCCTTGCAAGCTTTCCAAGCCTCTGCAAAATCAGGATCTTCTACATACAGTGTCTTAAGTTCATTGAACCCAACCACTTCAATCTGCATCTTTGTCATCAATGTATGCCTCCTACTTAAGGCATCTACAACTCTATTTGACTTCCCACTCCTATGTCTCAAAACAAAGGTATAACTCTGCAAAAATGCTACCCATTTCATATGCCTCTAATTTAATTTTCCCTGACTATTTAGGTACAGCAAGGCCTGATGATCAATATATAGAACAAATTCCTTCGGCAACAAATAATGTCTCCATTTCTTTAATGCTTGAACTAGTGCATGAAATTCCTGATCATATACATAATACTTTCTCTTGGCATCATTTAACTTTTCATTGAAATAGGCAATGGGCTTACCTTCTTGGCTCAACACTACTCCAATGGCACAACCACTGGCATCACAATCCATCTGAAACACCTTGTTGAAATCTGGGAGGGCTAGAATAGGTTGCTCTGTGACCTTCTACTTCAATAGTTTAAAACTTTTTGCTGCTCCACTCCTCCACTTGAATTCTTTTCTATCCCCTCTCATTGTTTCAGTCAGGGGTCCACAAATACTACTAAAGTTTCTAATAAACTTTCTATAAAAACTAGCCAAACCATGGAAAGATCTCACCTTGATAGCAGTTCTTGGGGTAGGCCATTCTAGAATAGCCTTTACCTTCTCTGGGTCCATCTTGAGACCTTCTGCTGAGACAACAAACCCCAAGTACACTAACTCCTCTTCACAAAACTGCACTTCTTCAGATTAATCAACAGTTTCTCTTCTCTCAACTTCTCAAAGGATCTCTGAATATGCATCAAATGCTCATCCAACATCATACTAAAAATCAAAATATCATCTAAACACACAATAACAAAACTTCCCAAAAATTATTTTAGTACCTCATTCATGAGCTGCATGAATGTGCTCGGTGCATTGGTTAGCCCAAAAGGCAAAACTAACCACTCGTACAGACCCTCTTTGGTCTTGAAGGCAGTCTTCCATTCATCTTCCTCTCAAATCCAGATTTGGTGATATCCACTCTTTAGATCAATCTTTGTGAAGTACTAAGCTCCACTCAAACAGTCCATTAGGTCATCCATCCCTGGTAAGGGAAATCTGTACTTGATTGTTATCTTGTTTATGGCTTGAGAATCTATACACATCCTCCACTCCCCATCCTTCTTTGGTGCTAGTACTGCAGGTACTGCACATGGACTTAAACTCTCTTGTATCAAACCCTTTCTCAACAACTCTTGAACTTGTCTGTTCAACTCATCATTTTCTATTGGAGTCATTCTATGAGCTACCTTATTTGGGAAACTGGCTCCAAGAATCAAGTAAATTTGATGATTGATCTTCCTTATTGGTGGTAAACCCTCAGGTACATTATCAAAAATAATATCCTGAAACTCATCCAACATCCCAGAAACTTCTTCTGGAACCTTCTCACTATCCTCCTTAATCACTCTAGGAATCAATGCATAACACACACGCTCATGCTTCATACCTTCTAAAAATTTTCTTCCATCTACATAACAAATTTTAGCACTACTGCACACCTTTTCTTCAGTCTCCTTCAGGGGTTTCAACTTGTGACGAACACCATCCTTTGTCAAGGAATAAGTGTTTGCATAGCCATCATGTATAGCTCGCCTATCGAACTACCACGACCTCCCCAACAATATGTGACATGCATCCATGGGGATTATATCATAGAGTACCTCATCATGGTAGCTCCCGATCTTGAACTTTACTAGGCACTTCTCATTGACCAAAAATTTGTGGTCTTTCTGCAACCAGGCAATCCGATATGGATGCAGGTGCCTTTCCCTCTTCAACTTCAACTTTGTGACCATCTCTTCTAACACCAGATTCTCGGTGCTCCCACCATCAATAATGACATCACAACATTTTCCTTCACACTTGCACCTTGCACGAAATAGATTCTTCCTCTATTCTGGTTCTTTTTCCTCAGTCACCAGGGCTCTCCTAATCACTAGGGCTTCTCCCCTTTCAGTATCATCTAAATGTTCAGATTGGGCCTCCTCATCTACATGCGCAACCCTTCCACAACCTTCTTGCCTTTTGTCTGCCCTTCCTTGGTGTTGTGGACATTCATAGGCTCGATGCCCTTCTTCACCACACTAGAAACATGTTCCTTTCAAACCACCTCTTCCAGATCCTTGTCCATATCACCCTCATCCTCTAGCTCTTTGATCACCACTATTTTGATCACAAGGGTGGTAGAAGTTGTCATTCCTTTGGCTTCGGCTAGTACCCACATCTTCACTTTTGTTTTCATCATCATTTTGACTTTCTAAAGGTCTTCCATTGCCTCTTTTGCTTTTACCTCCTTGTCCTTTTTGCTTGCCATCAAATCTTTTGTTCAGCTTCTCTTCCACCTTAAGAGCAAACTGATACACATCCTCAGTAGTGTTCATTCCTGATCTTGAACTTTACTAGGCACTACTCATTGACCAAAACTTTGTGGTCTTTCTGCAACCAGGCAATCCGATATGGATGCGGGTGCCTTTCCCTCTTCAACTTCAACTTTGTGACCATCTCTTCTCGACACCATATTATTGGTGCTCCCACTATCAATAATGACATCACAACATTTTCCTTCACACTTGCACCTTGTGTGAAAAAGATTCTTCCTCTATTCTGGTTCTTTTTCCTTCAGTCACCAAGGCTCTCCTAATCACTAGGGATTCTCCCCTTTCAGCATCATCTATGTTCGATTGGGCTCCTCATCTGCATGCGCAACCCTTCCATAACCTTCTTGCCTTCTCGTCTGCTCCTTCCTTGGTGTTGTGGACATTCATAGGCTTGATGCCCTTCTTCACCACACCGAAACATGTTCCTTTGAAACCACCTCTTCTAGATCCTTGTCCATATCTCCCTCGTCCTCTACCTTTTTATCACCACTATTTTGATCACAAGGTGGTAGAAGTTGTCATTCCTTTGGCTTGGGCTGGTACCCACATCTTCATTTTCTTTTCATCATCATTTCAGCTTCCAAAGGTCTTCCACTCCCTTCCACTTTGACCTCCTCGTCCTTTTGCTTGCCATCAAATCTTTTTTAAACTTCTCTTCCACCTTCAAATCAAATTGATACACATCCTCAATGGTGGTCATTCTGACTAGGCTTAACTCCTCGTGATCCCACAATAATGGGTTACATTTTTGGCCAAACTTGACATTAAAATCAGGATTTTTCACTAGACATTCACTTTCTTACACCTATAGCAGCTAAACCATTAAGGTTTTGAAGATGAATCAAACTAGTTATTTGTTAGATATTTTGTGTAGATTCTAATTATATTTTTTTAAAAAAAATTAAAAATAAATTGTGAATCATTTTATGTAATTTTAATAACTTATTTTTTCTACTAATCAACATTTTTAAAAAGTGATGTTTACTTCGGCCCACATAACTTTTTTTTATAGATAGGATACAATTCTGATTTTTAAAATGCAATTTTTTCCACACCAATATCTAGGGATGGATATTTTTTCATAATTTTTTGTTACATTTTTTTTTTTAATTAATTTTCCGTCAAACTATATTTGGATAGAGGTGTACTTCAGACGCATAACTTTTTGTATTCATTTGAATTTAATTTATTCTTTTTTTGTTAGAATAAGGACATCAATACCTAGGGCACATGTATTTTTTAGATTTTTTCTCTCTTTTTCTATTTTTTTCAGATGTGTGAAATAAAGAACTTGATGTTCATTGAAAATCCTACATTCACAAGAAATAAAAAATAAATATAATAATCAAATTAAACATATTTAAAATTATACTTTTTAGGAAGCTTATAATAAGGGCTACAGGCTTACAAAGAATAAATTTTAAATGAATTCATTTGATCACCCAAAAGGTAAATCAAAAGTGGTTTTTTATCAGCATTTTGATAGGTGTAGAGGAGACTTGATTATAGGTATGGTTTAAATCTAACAAGGTTCTATCCAAGGGGGTTTGATCTAAGGGGTTTTGATCAATCCCTCTTTAATTAAAATAATTTAAATGGAACCTTTAAAGTCATAAATCATTGTATTTTCTAAAAATATGTGATTTCAGGCAAAAATTAGGATGTCCCAAAAAGTGTAACCCATTATTGTGGCAGCACCCCCTCCTGAATGCTCGGTCGTAACCCATTAAGATATCGGGCTACCTTCTCCTTATTGGCCTCTGTGTGGCCTATTCTAATGATTATCTTGTGAAAATCTTTAGTATATTCTTTCATAGATCTACTTCCTTGCTTTAACCCATGCAATTTCATTAATAGATCTAACTCGTAGTCCACTGGTATGAACTACTTCTTCAGTTTCTCTACCATGCGATCCCATTTGGTAATATTTCTTTTTCCTCTTCGATTTCTTTCCAACTAGACCTCTTTCCACTAAATACTGGCATGGCCCTCTAGCTTCATTTTCACAAAATTAACCCAATCTGGGTCTTCTATTTCCTCATACTCAAAATATTCTTCTAGCTTGTTGATCCAGTCGATCAACTCTTCCAGATTTAGACCTCCAGAATAACTGGGGACTTCTGCTCTGGGTCTTTTCCCAATCTTCAAAATGGCCCTTATTAGCCACATTTGGTCTTGATCAATTGCTTCTTCTTCCTCTTCTACATTTGAACCTTCTTCCTCTCCTTCATCCTCACTTTCCTCCCTTGGGTTTAACCCTCTTCTCAACTGCTCTTGTAACGTGTCAATCTGTCTCTGGAGGGTTGCCAGTGCATCTCTTCCACCAGCATTTCTACTACCTCGACCACCTCTGACACCACCATGCCTATGAGGCATCACTTTTGGAGGCATCTTCCTTGACCTTGACCCACAACCATGGTCTTGGTGTGAACTTCCTCACGATCGGCGATATGTCCACACGCTCAAGAAAACTTGCTTTGATACCACTTGATGAGGGCACAACCCGAGACTTAGAAAATAACCCACAAATAAGAGAATAATTTTATTATTTAGAAAATGGAGCTTCTTACATGTAGAGGATCTCAAATCCCCAAGTTCTACAACACATGCAAGTTACAGAAAGCTACAAAATCACCCTTTACTATTAGAAACCCAAAAATTAGAAACCCGCCCATAAATAGAGCTCCTCTTTCATTTGGAGCCAAAACAACATTCAAATTTGAGTTTAGGTAGTTTGGCGCCGAAAATTACAACTTGAAGTTCAAATTTCAAAAGAACATTTGAAATTGTATCTTCTAGAAAGTGCACCAACTTCCTGGGGCCATAACTTTTGATCCGAGACTCTGATTTGCGAACCATTTGAGCCATTGGAAAGGTCTCAAAGTCAAGAACATGCTTGAAATTGGCTACACTGATTTTGGAAAGTTTCAAGGCTGATCCAGGAACTCTAAGTGCCTCAAATCTAACTCAAAATATTTTTAGGTGCAAATTTGGGAAACTAAAACTACAATATCTTTCCACCCAGGAATAGAAAATAAAAACTGTAAATTGGGAATTTCATTATGATGAAAAGGGTATCCAAAAATGTAAAAACATCTAAAATCTGAGAAACTTGAAATTTAACTATTTTTGGGTGATGCAAGATTGCCCTTACACCACTGGATGCTCCTGCATCATGTAAATTTCCTATAGGAAAATTTATTGGAAATTATTGAGAAATCGTCCTACGGTGAATTGTGAAAGCTTAATATATATATATGGGGAAGGTTGGGAACCTACCCCCACAGCTGCCCATATGGAGGTGACTATGGTGGCAATGCCACTACCTTCACAGATAGCTAGCGCACCCCCACTGTGGGGTTGGCTGCGAAGCAGCCCCAACAACAATAGTGGCTACAATTAAACTTTTTTTGTATGCCCAATTCCTTTTGTGGTTTTCAATTTTTCAATGGATTTTATTGTATCTAATATATATTATATATAAATATATATATTATACTGATTATATATATATTTAATTTTTTATTTAAATAAATGCACAGGTAGTAATTTAATATGAAATAGTTTAAAAGAAAAATGGATTTTTTTTTAAATGGAATGATTTTCTTTTAAGGGAAATTTATTTTTATAATTAAATAATATATATTTTATATGTATATATAATTATATATAATTATATATATACATATTAAATATATTTATTTAATGGTTGTTATTGCAATAGGTGGATGCAAGCAGAATAGTTAACTTTAAATGATTGATTATTTTAATTAGGGAAATTGAGTTAATTATTATAGTATTTGTGAAACTAAAAGTTAAACATTTAGTTTAATTCATTTTTTATTTATAAATTGGAATTATGTTTAAATGATGTATTTTAAATATGAGTAATTGATTTATTTGGATTTAGGAAATCCTAATGGTAGTTTATTTAATTACTTGAGTTGCTTATTTTAATTGCCTATTCTTCTATAATTGTGTATTGGGGGGATATTTGTTATTGTAAAAATGTATGTCTTCCAGAGATTGTAAATTGTGAAAAGATTGTTGTGTCTTTTTTTCACCCTTTGAGATTTCCTTGTGTAGTGCACGTAGTTGGGATTCAATATTTGACATCTGTAGGGATGTGTTACCTCTTGAATTATGGTGGTTATTTGTTATTAGTTTTAGTGCCTTTTTCTACTCTTGGGTTGTGGAATAAGTATAGTGTGTTGTCACTAGGGGAGTGGCTTTCAATGAGGGCCAACACACAAAGTGGTGCCAGGACAACTTGTATGAGAGTTAGTTTAATCAATGGAAATTAAATAACCTATATTAGGGGAAATGGTATCTTAATACATTTAACTTGATAATTTAGCCTCACTCATTGGCTCAAGGGATTGTATTAGACTTGAGATGATTCGAGAAGGCCTAGAATGGCAATATTATTATCTTGTCTTCTCAAAAGATAATAGATTTTGCACTGGTATGCATGTGGGGCTAGAGTTCATGAGAGGTTACCAGGAGAAATTAGGATGGGGGTGAGGACCTAGGAATATCTCCTAATGATAACCAATACAAAATTTGTGATGACACTCCTCCTATGACAACAGTTAGTTTGTATTATACAGTGGATGTACTTGATTCAATGGTTTTGGAAGCAATGTAACAATATGTTATGTGTTTATTGGTACAATGTTGTTTTGTTTGTTGCCTATGTCTAGAGGTAGTAGGTTTGTCTTGGTTTCCTTTTACTATCTCCTAGCATGAGGGTTTGGTCTACGGGTACCACATGGCTGGGTGAATTGTGCACCTTACACTATTGAGCTTTCTTTGGTTGTTCATGATGGCAGGATCTTCTAGTTCGAAGAGCTCATGTGTATTTGTGGATATGTTACTTCTCTTATGTTCATTGTACCAGTGAGACACTTTGTATTTATACTCCTCATTTGTAATTGAGAAGGGTCTGTGTATTTTATAATTGTAATGTTTTGTATGATCTACCTCATCTTGGAGATGAGATTTGTAATGTTATATTGTTCTAATGTAATCTTTGAAATATTTCATTATTTTACTTTGTATATTATACAATGGGTTATTTCTTTGATGTATGTTGTTTATCATGAGTTAATTTCATATCCTATGGTTAGATTAATTTTGTAAGTTTTTGGATTCACATGTAGACGTGTTGTGTGGCCTAGAGGATGTATGTGTTTAGAGTAGATTACTTTACTTGTTATTGTTACTCTTTTAAATAAAAAAATTAGTTGCACTTTCATAGTGTTGCATCATCCTCTAGGTTACGTGGTAGGGTCTTACAATATATTTGAGCTATTTAAGATTAAACTAGTTATATTCATACAATATAAAAGAGAGCTTTCTTTTTCATTAGTCTTCTTAGAGAAATTCACATTTGAAAGGCACACTCTTATTTTTAGAAGAAAATTTTAAAGATCATATTCCCAACAAGGAAGATAGTGAAGGTAGTCACCTTTGAGAGAATTGAAAGTGGTGTGCTTTTAATTACCTCTAATAAAATTCACACATTTGGTGGATTTTCAATATATTTGTATCAAACAAAGTGGCATTATGCTTAATAATACTTTTATTTTTTATACTTGAAGGATCTAAAGGAAGTTCCATAAGGGCCTAACACTACCTCTCAATGGTATCCCATTAATTTTCTTAATAGTTCCTATAAATTCATTGTGAAAGACATAACTAGAAGGATTTTAAAATATTTATAAAAGTAGAATGTAAGGTTAGAATAAACTAGGTTCCTTTGTAAGAGATTTATCCTCTTGAAACATAGAAAATTGGAAGGGATCCTAGGTCACAAGTCCTTCAAACAATAGGATTCAAGCCCTTTTCCTAGGGTTTCATTTATATGATGATCAACAAGGTGTATACATTGAATTTCAACCATGAAGGTGAGCCAATCAAACATAGATATCCATCTATAAGTGATGTGAAATTTATTGGAATTGATTTACCTTGACTAACCTAATTCAATTATGTGTCATAATTATTGATGTGGATGTCAGTCACACACCAACAGATAGATAAATTCTCATAGGTGTACTATGGGGACCTATCTTTCTTGAAAGACATCACTAGGAAAACCTAAATCTAAGGAAAATGATCTTGATTCCAAGGCTCATTTATGTCATATCTTGATGCACTAGGTTCACTTAGGGTTCATTGTGGTAATTTTTTTAAACACGAGGATGTAAATGGTCATTAACTAGTTTGCATATATTGTAGACATAAAGCATAATCTTGGTCTAGTCATTCAAAAACTTCATGAAATCAAAAGATTTGCAACAATATTTCATGAAATTAAAATATCTTGCATACATTCAAGTATATTTAGCATTAAGCATTCAAAAATTTCATGGAATCAAAATATTTGTAATAAAAGTCCATGCATTTATGATTTTTGGAATATTTTTTAGAATATAAAATGTCTATTCTATAATAAAGCAAAATAAATTAATGAAAAGGTAAAATTTCTCCAAGGTATTATCCATGCATGCCTCATGAAATAACCAAACCAAAGAAAACCATTCCATAGTCACTAGATTGCTTCATAGCTAGGCACAAAATGATGCAAGAGTTTAAATAAAATGGGATTATTTGTTATTAGATAGTGTCAGTATGCACCCTTAAACATGACAACACACAATATTTTCCAATAGGAACAAAAAGACAACTACATAAGACTTCATTTCAAGAAATAGCTTTGAAATTGGCTTTGAGAGTATTAGTTAACTTCTAATGAAACATACTAGTTTTTAGTCTAGAATGGAATATAAAAGAAGAATAGGTACAAAACTTGAAAAAGTTTTAGTTCTCTAACATCCACAAATTATAAACTTAAAAAATAAAATAAAGCATTAAACAAACTTTTATAGGAACAAGGCCCCAAATATTTTAAACTTTGTCCCATCAAAGAGAATTAGATAAACAAAATAAAATGTAGCATGAGGCAGGTGATAGTTTTCATTAGAACTTTCTAGGAAAATTCAAAGATATTTGGAATTATTCATCAGTAGAAATCTTCAAGCTTTGGGCTCCAGGTTGTGAGTACTTTGCACAAAGATAAGATTGTTATCACTCTTCAAAACTTGGGACTAACTGCCTTTATTTCCTAATTGGGAACAAACCTGTAAATTTCATTTCAAAACTATATACATGCACAAAATGTCTAACATTTGATATCAGAGTATCTACTCTTCCTCATTGAACTTTGGTTTTGATGATGCATCTTCACCTCTCCTTTGTTGATATTCTCATAAAGTAATCAACACATGATGTATACATTCTTTTGGAATGCCTTGGATCCCTTTCCAACTATATTTATGCCTAGCATACTCTTCTCATATTTGAATGATGTTTTCATTTCTTTGCACTACCTCTATCTCATATCTAATCATAGCATTCCTACACTTTATGATTTCATCTCTAACCTCCTTATTTAATGACTAAATAGGATCCCTATTCACCTTTTCAATCCATTACTTGAAAGCTTCTACTTCTTTATCATCCTATCCTAAAGAGTGGGGATCATATCTTTGTTGAGCTAGCATTTCAATAAATCTCTCATCTTTATCCATCAACTTCTTACATGTCTCAACTAACATTTTCAAATTCTTCTACACATTGTAGTAAAGTGTCACTTCCATAATTCAATTGTTTTCTCTACTTCTTAAATACCATAACTTATTTTTGTGTTTTTCTCATTCACCAACTCTTAGATATCCATCTGAAGAAGATATTTTAGGCTTTTCCTCTCAGCATCAGTCTATTCTTGGAAAGAGAAGCATTCACCTTCAAGTATTTTGAACTTTTCACACCAATGGTATGATTCCTTTGGAATCCCAATTTCATCCTTTATTAATCTCTTCTCCTTGCATTAATAGGTACTCCATCCATTCTTGAAATAATCTTACCCCATGGTGAATTGTTCTAATGGCATCTACTTTCTCCTTAGACATTAGTATTAGATTTTATGGCAATTCAATTTGTATTTGACTAGATTTGGCTAACGACTTGATGAAATTGTCTAAGAAAGAAATCCATTCCTTTAACTCTATTTACTTATGCTTACTCTTATGTAATCTAGTGATATTTGTTTCTAAATTCACTTTCATCTCTTCTAATTTCTATCCCTATGATGAATGTCCTAAATCAAATTTTGTCACCCTATAATACCTAGGTGATATTTCATGCTTACTATTATCTCCTATTGATGTAGCTATTTAGAGAGTTCTCCCACCATCTATGTTCCTTTTCATATCATGTCATATCTTCACTCTAACTCTAGGCTTAGTGATCTCTACTTCTTGTATTAAAATTTTGAGATCTAGAGGCATGAGTTCCATCTCCAATAGTAAAGCCATTTCCTTGACTAGCCAGTCAGGTACTTCTTCATTCTATTTTTCCTCTCCATTAATATCACATTCATGATGATAAGTATGTCTAGGAAATTCATCTCTTGAACTTTCAACATTACCTATTAGAAGTCCTAGAAATTGAATACCTTTTGTCCTCATTAGCATGGATTTTGGATTACCTTAGTCTATCACTATCTCTTCCTTTTTGAGACACATTTTTTTTCCTGCCATGTTCTCAATGTCATCACTTGGAACATTATCTTCCTATTGTCCTAAAACATCAAGATTCTCATCATTTGTGAGTTCACCTCCCAATTTCTATGAGGACTCTATATTTTTATTCTTATATCAGATTTATCATATTTTCCTAGAAGTCTATGGTTGCTCAAAATTCTATTTATTTCATCCTTGCAGAAGCTAATCATCAACAATATCTTCTTTATCAAAATTACCAATAGGGTTTTGACCTACATATCCCCTATTCCTCTTTCATCCATTTCTTTAGGGTTTCCTACTTCTGGGGAAAGTGACCCTCTTATGAAATCTTCTTCTTCTTTGTTTCTAGGATATAACCATGTTTTCAACACTTCTTACAATACTAGCTAGATCATAGGACTTCCTTTAGATCTCTTTTCCTCAAACTGTTTCATCTTGGCATTTAGTTTCTCCAAATTTATTTTAACTTCTTCTTTAGTTTGTTCAAAATATTCCTCTTGAATTATAGGAAGGGCTTGTCTCATTGCTGCCATATTGACTAAAGGTGGAGAAGCAAACATATCTACTACATCTTGAGATGTAGATCTTGACTTCTGAATGTATACATTTTCATTCTTACCTCCTCACAAGTCATGGCTAAGCCTTTGAATTTATTGTGGAAGAAAATTCCACCTTTTGCATCTCCACTACATTTGATAGAATGGGAATAGTCTCTTTATGCTAGCCAAGCGACATCCTTAAAATTCTTTCTAGCTTGAAGTATCAATAATTTCTTCCTCACTTTGCTTAGCTTCCCATATTTCTACAATATTTCTTTTATTTTTAGCAGTCCTTCCATACCTTAACTCAACTATTAACTACTACATTCTCTTAACATTATGTGGGTATGTGGGATCTATCATAACTTCTTTCAATGCTTCATTATAACCATTAATATACTACTAAGTATATGCCAATTTATTATTTGAAATCTCCTTGATGGTTGTTGTCTCCTTATTTGTATAATCTGGGTCTAGGATTGGTTCATCAAAAATATTTCTATATCATAAATTTTATTGAACACTTCACCATTATATCTATCTAGTTGCTTTAGAAAATCATGAAATCTAAGAAGCCTTGATGCTTGTAGTGAAAACCTATGGTATGACCACTTCCTTACATCATGCTAATCATTGCAATTATGCCAAAAATCCTCTAGATCATAGACATGAGCATACTTTCTACTTATTAGCCTTGAAAGGTTTCCTTTGAACTTTTTTTTTTTTCTAGAGTGTAATGAACTCCAAATTATAAAGTTTGAACTCCTCACACATATCAACATTTCTTTCCTCCACAAATTTGTAATTCCCAATTGTGATAGGGAATTTGATAGAATTTTTCTTACCTACTTGTGCAAAAAGAGCATGAGATAGTTGCATCTGTCTCACCAATTCTAGTAACAACATTTTTTCCATTGCGTACATATGTAGCATGGAGGGGTTTCCTGAGAATCCTTCCACCTTGATATATATGAAAGTGATAAATTAAATATATCGACCCCCAACCAATTGGCTAACACTTTGTTCTTCCAAGGACAATATTTTTGCTTTATTGCCTTCCATCAGTCTTAGTAGCCTCATAGAAAACCCATCATTTACCCTCCAATAATGTTTGCAATATTGGTGAGTATTTATTTAGGGCATATGAGCATAAATCAAATTATTCTCTAGTTCTCTACCCATGGTACCAACTCTATTAAGTCCTTAAATATTTTCCATTAGGGTGGAGGAATAAATAACATATGATGACATGTCAAACCATTATGTTTTCAAGAATGTTATTATCTATTCACACAAATTTTCACTAATAAAATTCCTCTAGTGAATGTCCACATGACCTTCCATCATTTGAATAACTATGATCCCAAACATCCAAGGTTCAAATTTGTTTGAATTCTTGATTCCAACAATCATGCTCAATAGGGTTATCATGTCTTGAACATCCTAGATAAATATCTGTAGACATGCAAAATTAACATTATCCATTCAATTGGGTCCATTCATCAAGTAAACCAGATTCACATCCATCCACCCATTAGGTAAATCAGGTTCATCATCCATTTAAATTAAATAAATCAATTTTAATCAAACCATAACATCTCATCTTTCATAAACCATCTTCTAATTTCATCTCATGCAAATTAATCCACCTTATCTTGCATCATCCCTTTAATTAAATAAATCAAACATTCATTTAATTAAGTCCCAAATGCATTTTCAATTCCTTTTGATTTAAATAAATTCAAATATTCAAGTCAAATAAGTCAAACTCACCTAATCATCATTTAAGTTAATCTAATCTTGATTAACCTAACCTAACCACCCATCACATCCTCTAGCTTTTCCCACTTGCACAAATAAATCAATTTATTGATTTATTAAAATCCTTATTTTCTTTCAATTTGGTATAAAAAATAGAATATTCCCCAAAGTTTGAAAATGATGACAAGTTGACTTGTCCCTTCCAACATTGCAATAACTTCTCTATTTCATGTACCACACTCAACATTTATATCACAATTTCAAATTTGAAATTTCCCTCTCTTGGGCACATTGGCCAAAACTTGCACATTCCTCAACCTATGGCAAGTGTACAAGTGGCCTCTTTTCATTGGTTTATATTTAGTGCCACATTCATCCATTTGGCCATTCTCTCATCAAAATATTCTATAAATGAAGGGCCTCATTCCTCATCAACTCATTTACATCTTCATGCAAAGTTACTCTCTTAGTTTGAGAACTAATTTTTCTCTTCATCATAGTACATTTGCATCATTTCAGTTTTTAGCAAGGATTGGGAAAGGGTCATTGGCACATTTGACACCAATCCAATATGGAATAGGTACTTTGTCTTGCTTCTATATGTTTATTTGATCCTCTTTGTTAGTTGTTTTCATCTTTTGAGCATGATATTGTTATTTCATAGAAGCATTTGATGAATTTACACATGACTAACACTTTCTTGAGGTTATTAGAGTTTGTGCATATTTTGAATGGTGCTTCATATTGGTGCTAGAAGGAGGGCTACTAGGATTTTCTTCACAGTTGCACATAGATTTTCTTCACATTGGCTCATAGATTTTTTTTTCTTTTTTACATTTGTTGTGCATTGTTTATTAGTTGGGAATTCATGAAATTTTCTATATCCATATTACATTTCTTTGAATAAGTTTTATATAACTCACCTTGTCTATACTCCTACCTTTTGAAAATGTTTCTATCTGGCCACTTTTGAGTATAGCTCCTACAAGAAAAGAATGTCATATTCACCTACAGCTTGTAGACACAGTCAACAAGTTACCACAAAATTTGTGAGTACTTTTTTTTCAAATAAAAATTTTCATTATCAATCATTCAAACCTGGCATAAGAAAATTAAAAGCACATGGAGATTGTCTCTAAAAGTGTTAAATTATTTTTAACATTTCGACATTTTGTGCTTTACTACTTTGCATAAGGAATAAACTTGCAAGAAGATATTTATATGTAAAGGAAACCAAATGAATATATCATATATCATAGCTAAATCATATATCACATAGCTATCTATTCTCCAATATGTAATAATTATCAGTCGCTATCTATAAGAATAGAATGAATGTAATGATACAAGATATGCTTGGCATATGAAAATGAGACCATATAGGTGTAGGTGTCCTCTATTTTCTGGCCCATCCCTTCCTTCTATACTCGCAACCTTTTCTCCTCTTATGTGACATTCCTTGACTCCCTTGGTTTTCCTGATCAATTCATGGACTCGCCTTCAATATGCCTCTTTTTTTTCACTTGGTCCTAGTCATAAAATCCTATCGCCCCTACTCTTTTAATCTGGACTTTAGCATTGGGCATTATACAGTTGAATTCTATTCACAATTTTAAATTTGTGCCATGTCATTGACCAGCATATAAACCAAAATAAAATGAAATCATATTTGACAAAATAGTTTAGAATAAAATAGATTTTTAGGTTTATTATAGCCTCCATGATTGTCTTACTAGTTTTTGTTGATTGAAAAGCTAGCTTGGGATTTGAAATCATACTGGATGGGTATTTTCTCCATCTCATGCAAATCTGATTGAAAAAGTGTTACTTATGGAAATCATTAAAAGGTCAACAATGTATGTAGTTTCCTTGACTTGATTTTGGAAGGCATCCATTTAAGATATTCACATCCATTTTTTGCTAGTTCCTATAGAAGTGCGTTATTGTACGAATGAAGAACTCATTGTCAAACATCCATTTATTTCTAGCTATAGTAGTGGGCCCAAGATTTGGTGATTGCATCAAACATTTCATCAACATGTGCCCGAAATTAAGAGGTGTGTTTGACATCATTGTAGGGAAGAAGGTAATTTTGAATTGACTATGGAGGTATCTACAACAACCTATGGTCATTTTTTTCTATTGTTATTATCAAGAAACTTTGTCTTGTACCGCTGGAAAAGCAAGTAAGTCACATTGGGTAAGATAAATCGAAACCTATAAGTACTACGCACTTGTGTTAAGTCTTATCTGATTTGTTGTCACTAACTAAGTATGGTATAGGGATGTCAACACATTCATCCTTATCCAAGCATTTATGATACCTGAACACACATTTATTTTATGCTGCTTTCTAAGCTCACATGCATACTTGAAGCTATTAAGTTTTTTAAAACTAAAGATTGTTGGGATCTACCTGTGGCATGGAAAAGAAGATATGAGGATCTTCTCTTTATTGTGCTATTTTACCTTTTTAAAGGACATGTCTGAAAAGTAGTTTGATATTGTTGTTTCCTATTTATGATAGATATCAAAACGTAGATACAATTTGATTCGATGGTTGTTAGAAATTGACTTTTGTTGGTCAATCTTTTAGTTATTACCTTGACTCAAAATTCATGCTTTGATAAAATTAATCAACATTCAAATTTTGAAATACTTCAAAATTTGAAAGAGATGCCCACCACTGCCCTCAAATTCCCTTCAAATTGCCTATTTTTTTAACAAAGTTGGTGGGTGCGGTTTTAAACCAGCCAAGTTGCATCGTGTTGAAAATTTTTAGGTGGTAGTCCTAGTGTTATCTTTACACATGTCAAAGGATTTTTTAGCTATCCTTTTGTAAGCTTGCTAAATAGATCCTTCTAATATGACATAAATAAATAACTTGGTCATGTTCTAGTTTTATTTTGACCTGGTCCCACCCACAAAAGGATATAAAAATCACAGTAAAACCTTTCCTGGGAATTGGACATTCCAACAGATGACTAATATCTCTCTATGGATTTTCATTTACTTGTCAAACCAGGGGACATAGACTTTAAATGGCGTGAAAAAATATATGCACTAAGAACTAGTTTCAGTCAAAGCTTAACAGAACTAAATACTAGAAAGGAATTCTATCTACGCTATAGGAAGGTAATGCAAAGTTCTTTAACTCAACTATGATTTGATTAAAACAGAAACCATAACAGCTACGACTGAAACACAAACCATGAATTGGACTTATGCTATAGGAATAGGCATAGGGATGGATTCCCTATGCTGCAGGAGCAATACAAGACTGAGTTTGTATGAAAACTTCAAAGATGAAAGCTAACTGAAGATCAACAAAAAAGAATGGCTAACTAACTAGCTACAGATACTTACTAAGTGGGCCCCCTTAGCAAGCATCTATTGATTACACAGGTGCTAAACTCAGAACTTCATGAAACTTTATTCATGAAAACAGAATGATATACATTGCTTTGTTGATATAGAAACTCACAACAAACTTTATCTCTTGTCAAACAGATTCCGCTTTTCATTATCATACTGATTCTTACATGATATCTGCTATCACTATGCTTCTATCTTATTCTAACTATCCTCTCCCTTCTCACTCACACAGGAGGAGTACTTTATTAAAAATTAGGAGAGCAACTAACTAACTAACCCTATCAAATAAAGATGTGGAAGTAAAGTGTATCCCAGAATCAAGAAACAAGCTTCATAAATGAATTTATCCATTCAACCCGATCCAGAGAGAATCTAGCACTCCACTCTTTCCAGATTGACTGTCATTAAATTTTTTTCCCAATAGTTTTAGTCAGAGAGTCCTCGCCAGAGCTTCCTCGAAGTCGTGTAGGAAATAGACTTTACTGCGAGGCTGAGATTGGCTACACTTGACTCGATCATTCTTCAACAACCTACAAAAAAAAAGGTAACAGATGCGAAAGAAAAGGCATATGGAACATACACAATATCCATTCATTAATCAGATTTAAATCTATTTCATCATTCAAAAACTGTATGCGATATACTAGTCATTTAGGGAGTCAACGAGATAATAAATGTAGTCAAGTCAACACAATAAGCTACATGAATATGAAAATATTTTGCTACAGGATATCCCAATAAAAGGTTTCAACAGAGTTTAAATAGCCACAAATAACAAGAGTAAAGATATTAAAAGTCCATTATAATATCCAACTATGAGCACATTTTGGACTCATCACTACCCTCTACTTAGCCTGATGCTGGTCTTCTAGCATTAACTTTTCTAGTAGTTTCTCTGAAATCAGTGGTTGCAGCATGACTTTGAAATGGATTTCCAAACCTGTAATAAAATCCTCTGAAAGCATGGCACCTTTCATACCTTTGTTCTTCTAAATCATCATTAAGATTTGTAGCCTGGTGAGGATAAAGGGGCCACATTAGCACAAGAGGTCTAAATGTCAACGACAACCATTGTTCCAATCTCTTTTGAAGTCCCAACTATATATATCTGTTTGATCGTTTAAGAGCTGCTGTGAAATTTAGGGGACTATGTGGTTCTGATTTTCTTAGCCCAACAGTTAATCTTTCCCACCTTTTCTCACTTCTGGTGTATGTCAGTCTCCAAAATGAATATGACTATTCCTGAAATTCATCATATACCTATTTCTTGAGATCAAATATCTTCTCTCTGGCTGTAATATTATTAATGCCATATGTCAGAGTGAACCAGTCTTTCAACATTGCATGGGGATTTGAACTTTGAGAGTGTAATGGAACAGGGTCATTTCTCTCAGCTTCCTCATATATTTCCCATTGCCTGCCATAATTCGCTTCATTTGCTACCCATGACATAAATGATCTCAAATGGATATCACCAATATAGAGAAGGGGGTTTCATTCTGTTTCAAATGGAATTAAAAATCCATGTAAATAGAATTCACACAGAGAATTTCTTAACCAATTAGGGGCTGCCTGGTATGCCTCATAAAATTATTTAGCAGTGTGAAGTATAGGATCTTGATTTCTAGAAATTCTCATTAGTTGAAACCATAAGAATTGTTCCTTAAGGCACAAAGCATAAACTCCGGGTGGTGGTCTACATTCTATGATCTGACCAGTTACTTTTAACATTTCATCCATTTTTGCTTTCAATTCAACAATTTCCTGTTTCTGACTTTCAATTTCCTTTTTCAGTTTCTTCCTTTCTACCTCCCATAGACTTTGTTGCATGTCAGTCTGGGCTATGTGCCAAAAAGTCAGGGTTTGCAATGTAGTTGTTTCCCAATTAGCTTTGACATATTCCTGAAACTCAACTAAAAAAATTTTCTTATAAACAATAATGGTTTTGCAAGTTGTAGGATGAAATATAGCTTCACTAGGTACATTTAATTGTTCAGTCTGTTCTTTCTCTTGCTGCAAGATGAATTCTGGTTGCTGCAGTGGAGAAGACTGTGCTTCCTCCGAAAACTACATAGTAGCGGTAGCCAAGTCATCAAGATTTGGTAACCCTTGCTCATTATGCCCTATTTCTTTTGTCTCAACTTGTTCCTCTTTAGGAACGAATGAACTTTGTGCAGTATTTTTGGACACATTCTAAGAAACATCAAATTCAAACTCTACAAACCCTTCTAAAATTACAATAACCTCTAGTTGAGGTGAAGCAGGGGAGGTCTTACATTGTTTCCTTGTGGAAACTCTTCTTGGCACTTATGCGGCTGCAGGAGGTGTTCTGGTAGCCTTCCTCTTTCTGGTCTTCTTAGAGGATTCTACCCTACCAAAGGATGATGGTGAACTAGTGATAGCAATAGGTGTTAGTGTAGGAGAGATGGCTACAGGAAAAAATTTTGTAGGAGAAGGGCATTGCCTTTTCTGAGAACAAGGGTCAGATTCTGGAGTTCCCTTCTCTCTCCTAGTGGCAGACCTAGTTTGTATCCTAGCAAAGGATTCAGGTGCAAGAGCTACAGGACCAGGTGCTATAGGAGTAGATGACCCTTGCCCTGGTCTACTGGTAGACGTAATTTCTTTCTTCTTTTTCTGAGGCTATGGGGTAAGTACCCTAGGGGGTTGTAGAATTTGCAAGCTCTTTTGGGCAACAAATTATTTCCAGGAAAGAGGTGAAACATCTCTCAAAGAGTGTTCAATTAGTAATTTGATAAGGCCATGGTGAGCAACAGAATTATCTTTCCCTTGTGTTATGTGGGCACTTTGTTCTAGAAATTTTAACATGAAATTCAAAACATTTACAACTAACCCATGCCTCATATGGCTTAATAATTTGAAATGATAAGAATGCAGGTAGGAGAAACGGCCTTCACAGGTTATATACCTAATTATGTAAGCGACATATTTTGAATAAGGAGGAGGCAACGATACCCACTTGCATCCCTACTTGGAGACTTCCAAAGGTCCATCAGTGGGCATTGAAAACTCAGCCCTTGTAGTGGCAGCATCTAAAGAAAAATTTTCTCCAACGGCTGGAAGCCCAGTTACTTCAGCAATTCTGTTTTTAGTTGCAACAACTGTTATACCCCATACAGTAGCTTCCCCTTCAGAAAGGGTTCTCAAAAATTCTCCAGCAGTCTCCTCATCAAAAACATTTAAACTCAAAAAGTAGTTTAACCATCCACAGAGGCTAAATGCATGGACTGTCTGAGGATTTTGCAGTAACAATTCATGAGCTACAGGCTCATGTCGCACCAACTGACCACCCATGTTCACAGTTTTCCCTTACCTGAACTCAATTCCTTACTGAAAATTCAAATTCTCTATTTCCCTTTCTGTTTTGGTTTTTTCTTCTGTTGTGCCATCACATTTCTTTTCTTTTCCAAAAATAAACTTTTTGAACAAGTAGTTTTAATCATAATTTATAAGAAAAACATGCAATAAAGAAGGACATGCAATCATATTTGGAAAGTACTAGAAAAATAATAAAGAAAGGTTATTTGAATAGTTATGGCAGCAACAAAAAGATAGGTTTTAAAAGGTGGATTACCTCGCCCCCTACTTAGAGTATGACATGTGTCCTCACATGTACTAAAGAATAGGCGAAGATCGGGTAATAATGACTGGTACTGTCATAGTAGTAAATGAATAGAATAAAATAAATCAAATATGTGATAACAAAATATATGCCATACCTTTGGACGTACGTGTGAAGAAAGATGACGACATCTACATGAGTTGACAATTGGGAATGATATTATAATTAAGGGTGATGCACACGGATGAAGTGGATGGGTGACATGGGCAGACAAGAAGAATGGACAGAATGGGTAGATGGTATGGATGGATGGAAGATAAAGAAGTGAGATGGGGGCGATAAATGAGAATGGAGAAAAAGGGGTTTCCTTTTTTAAAAAGAAAACCTTTATTATGAACATGCTTTTTCAAAATTACCTTGAAGCTACAGGAGAAAGGCTAAAGCCTTCGGCTGCAGGAAGAGTAGCAGGAGGAACTTGAATGAACCTCTGCATGAATTCTTTCTTTGATACTGGTTTATGGTATAACTGGAGTCGGTGGCCATTAACGAGCAATTTGAAACAGACTGGATCAATTGTCACCAATTGTACAGCTTCATTGTCGAACACATTCTCAACTTCATAGGGACCAAGCCAGCGTGTTGTGAGCTTACCCTAGTTTTCTTGATATTTGAATCATATAACAAAGCCCAATCACCAATAGAAAATTTCTTGGTTTTGATGTGTTGATCATGCCATTTCTTCCTTTACTGTTAGATTGCTTTTGTATGCTGCAGGGTGGCTTTTCTCATTTCGTCCAAAGCATTTAGCTCTAGGAGACGGTCCTTTTGTGCTTCAGATATTTCCATATTGAGTTCAAGAGCTGTCCTCAAAGTTTTGTGTTCAAATTCAATGGGCAACAAGGCTATTTTTCCATAAAGCAGCTCAAAAGGTGTAAACCCAGTTGTTGTCTTCCATGTAGTTCTGTAGGCCCAAAATGCTTCAGGAATTCTATTGCTCCAATATTTTCTATTGATCTGCATTGTTTTTGTTAGGATTGCCTCAATTTCCCTATTTTTCACCTCCGCCTGACCATTGGCTTAAGGGTGATAGAGGTTGGACTTCCTATGTTTGATTTTATAGTCATTCATTAGTGCAGTGATCAAATTCGATGTGAATTGAGCTCCTTGATCAGTTACAAGCTCTCTGGGAACTCTAAATCTCATGAAAATTTGTTTATACAGAAATTCAACAACTTTGTTATCCCGAGCATGAGTCATAGCTTTTACATCAACCCACTTTGTTACATAGTCCATGCAAACTAGAATGTATGACTTGCCATTTGATGGTGGATCAATTGGTCCCACAAAATCCATTCCCCATTTATCAAAAGGGGTGACTATTACATGTGGGTATAGTGGCATTTCATCTAACTTGGTTGGTCTTCCCATATGCTAGCATCTATCACATTTCCTTGTATAGGCCACATCATCCTTGTGTAATGTTGGCCAGTAATAACCTGTTGTAAGAATCTTCATTGATGTTCTCTTTGCTGCAAAATGTCCCCCACATGGTTCATCATGGCAAGCATGAAAAATATCATAAGTCTCATCTTCTCTTACACATCTTCGCATTACTTGATTAGGTCCAGTATAAAACAGAAAATTTGCGATCCATGAAAAGTTAAAACTTTTCTCTATTAATAATTTCTTTTCTTTTGGAGAAAAATGAGCTGGTATTCTATTTGCTGCTAGATAATTGGCAATGTCTACATACCATGGTGTATGTGTAGCAATGGAAAAAAAAATTCATTTGGGAACCTATCATCAATGACCTCGTGTTTAACAGGTGCAACTGATTGAAGTCTTGATAAAAAGCCAGCTATAACATTAGTTCTTCCTAGTTTGTCAATGATTGTAATGTCAAATTCTTGTAACAATAGGAGCCATCGTGCCAATCTACCAGAGATGGCAGGTTTGTTCATCAAATACTTGATTACTGCATGATCAGTGTGTACGAATATCTGATAACCTATGACATAATGCCTAAATTTATTCAAAGCATACACTAGTCCAAGCAATTCCTTTTCTGTAACAGTATAGTTGAGCTCAGGACCTTGAAGGTTGTTGTTGATAAAGTAGATAGCATGCTCAATTGAATTTTTTTTTGACTTAAAACTACTCCTATACCAAAATCACAGGGGCTTGAGTAAGCAAGTCCTTTAGTTGTAGGAAAGATTTTTCATAGGCCTCTGTCCACTCAAATTGAGAATCCTTAGTTAATAGGGCATAAAGTGGACTAGCAATTTTACTTAAGTCTTTTATAAACCTTCTATAATACCCTGCATGGCCAAGGAAACTTCTGACATCTTTTTGTTTTGCAAGAGTTTGTAAATTCTGAATTACTCCAATTTTAGCAGGGTCGACCTGAATTCCATTCTTTGAAATATGATGACCTAGAACAATACCTTCTTCCATCATTAGAAAACACTTTTCACTGTTTAGAGACAAATTTTTCTCTCTGCACCTTTCCAATACCTTTTCTAAATTCACCAGTGCTTCTTCAAATGTGACTCCATAGGTAGTGAAATCATCCATATAAATCTCCATACAGTCATGAGATATATCAGCAAAGATACTAATTACTGCTCTCTGAAATGTTGCTGGCGCATTGCATAGACGAAAAGGCAAGACCAAATAAGAAAAATTTCCCCATGGATAGGTAAAAGTGGTCTTATCTTGATCTTCAAGGGCAATTTTTATCTGATTGTACCCACTGTAACCATCCAAAAAGGAAAAATATCTTTTTCCAGATAGTGAGTCTAGTACTTGATCTACAAAAGGTAGTGGAAAGTGATCTTTTTAGTGGCATTTTTCAACTCTCTGTAATCTACACACACTCTCTATTTTCCACCTTTCTTGGGGACAATGACTAATGGAGAAACCCATTGACTGTCATAGATTAGATAAATAAAACTAGCATCAAGCAACTTTTGAAGCTCACTTTTAACTATTTCTCTAAGTGTTGTATTTACTCTTCTTTGAGGTTTTGTGACTGGTAAACAATCTTCTTTGATATATATCCTGTGAGTACAAACTCAAGGATCTATTCCTTGCATGTCCCCATATTCCCATGCAAAAGCTTTATGCTGATCTTGTAGCATTTTTATTAAGTCAGCCTATTGAGATTGTGATAGCTTGTTGTTTATATTCAAACAATGACCTGGAGACAATTTTATCTACTTAATGAGATTACTCATAGAATTTGCAAGTGATGTTTGTAACTCTTGTGGAAGCAAGTTATGAAAAATTGCTGGAAGTTTAGGCAGCGAACTCTCAGAAATAGGTTTTTGTAGGAAACATTGTAGATGGCTGCCACTTGGATCAAATGAACTACCTGTATCAGAGTTAAACTGTAGAATTTGAAAAAGCAAGGAATCCTCACTCTAAAGTTGTGAGAATGGATCATTTTGAAGCATCATTAATTGAGCCAAGGAATTGGCTTCTTCGGTTTCTTCCCCCACATCTGGCCAAACAGGTTGGGACAAATTTAGTTGAACCTCTGAGGAAAAGGTGGTTTGTCTTGGCTTTGCAAAACAGGCTCCTTAGAAACCGTATCAGGTATAAGCATACGCTCAGTAGGAACAGCAGGTGCAGTAGATTCTTTAAGAGGAGAATCTTGTATTTATGTAATTAGAGGTAGTTTTGGAATAGGTAAAGTGGTTCCAGAACTCAAATGAATATTATTTATGTTTAAGGCATAAGCTTGATATTGGTTAGCTTCGGCAAGATATGTAGGCTGCAATGGCTGCTGCTGTTGCTTATTATTGAGATTTGACAATGGTTGGGCAGGCATAGGTGTTTACTTTGGAGGGCCAGGATTTGTGGTAGTTGTTGTAAGAGGTGGCATGAGGGCCTGTGGTTGTGGCTGTGGAAGCTGCAGGAATCTAGGGGACTGGTTTTGCCATTACTGAGGACCTCTCCATTGAGGATTTTGCTGCCAATTACCTGAAGGTGGGGTCCATTGTCCTTGTGGTTGCTGCCAACCACCTTGAGGAGATTGCCATGGTGTGGTCTAATAATTAGGCCAACTTGGTTGAGGTGGATTCTAGGGTGGCGATGGTCCATATGCATGTTGCCATTTGTTATTATAACTAGAATAAGGATTACCAAAAGTTAAAGGATCTTGAGGCATACCTTGTCTTTGGGCCCATGGTCTCCTTTGTGCAACAAAGAACACTTGATCATCATCACCTTCTACTAGCTTGAAGTTAGTAGGTAGTTTCCTAGCTTCCAAATTAGCCACCATCTTGCATCTACAGTCATGTTTCTTCTGTCTGTAGTATGGACAGAACTCAGCCAAAACTACCTCAGCTTCCTTATGTTTCCTCCGAGCTTGCATGGTGTCTAGTTGTGTAGCCATATTATTAATGATATCATGTTTGAAGTCAGATAGCAAATTTGTTATCTCCATTCGAGAAACTCCACCAGAAGAAGACTTTCCTATTGTAACATGATGACCTCGACCTTTCTTAACTATTGCTCGAGAGTAGTTAAGACATATTTTCTTTATATCATCCCAAGAAAATTGGGTTATATCACCTCCTCCCATCAGATCTAGGGCATCTATACAAGCATCACTGATTCCCCTTAGAAAGAGTAGTTTCTAAGAGTCCCCATTGAGAGTATGGTTTTAGTTCCTCTTTAGTGAAAACAAAATTCTAGAAATATAATCTTCCAAACTCTTATCCTCCTTCTGCTGAATTCAGAATATGTCATCACCTTTGCTGGCACTCTTAAAATATTCCTTATACTTCTCAAGGAATTTAGTCTGCATTGCTGCCCAACTATCAACGACGCCTCTTCCCAGACTCATGAACCATCTGAGAGCTCCCTCCTTCAAGGTGGAAGGAAATAACTTCAATTTATGGGCGTTTATGTTATAGTCATAATTGTGACAGAGGACATCAAACTCAAACATAAAAGTTTTAGGGTCCTTTGTGACTAGGCCATAGAATTTTGGAAGTAGTGAAGAAGGTATATTCTTAAGATTGTCAGTATCTCATTGGGGAACAATGGGAAACTCAAAAGTAGGAGGTGGATTATTAGGTGGGTTATTTTCCATGTTTGCTTGCTGGAATAACACAATGAATGGGTTTTCCTCAGGTTCGTTGTCAGTTGGGTCAAATGGTAGTTCAACAAATAGGTTTTCAGGGAGGAATCTTCCCAATGCGTCTCTTCTTCTTCTATGCATGCAATACGATGAATAGTGGCTTGAAATATTTTTAAAATTTTTGACTAACAAAAAAAAAAAGTGACTTCAAACAAATTCTTAGCTGGACGCCATCCACGACAATGGTGGCAAAAATGGTCACACCCACAAAAGGATATAAAAATCACAATAAAACCTTTCCTGGGAATTGGACATTCCAACAGGTGACTAATATCTCTCTATGGACGTTCATTTACTTGTCAAACCAGGGGATGTATACTTTAAATGGTGGCAAAATATATGCACTAAGAACTAGTTTCAGTCAAAACTTAACAGAACTAAATACTAGAAAGGAATTCTATCTACGCTACAGGAAGGTAATGCAATGTTCTTTAATATATGGTGCTATCATAATAGTGGTTTACAATTCCTGAGAGGAACGAATTTTAGCTGAAATCACATATTTTTAGAAAATATAATGATTTAAACCTTAAAAAGTTTCATTTTAAGGATTCCAATTGAAGAGGGTTTTATCAAATCACCTTAGACCAAAACCCTTTGGATATAACCTCACTAGTTTTAAACCATACCTATAAATATGTCTCCTTTACACCTATCAAAATGCTGATAAAAAATCACTTTTGATTTAGCTTTTGGGGGATCAAATGAATTCATTTAAAATTTATTTCAAATGATTATGGTATTCCTCAGAACAAGCTATCCAATCAATATAATTTTAATATGTTATGGTTTTGTTATGTATTTGTTTTTTAAGTTTTATTAAACATAGGTTTTTCATCGAATATGAATTTCTTTGTTCTTCACATGGAAAAATAGAAGATTATCAAAAAATTGCAAAATAAGGAGTGCACTAGATATTGAAGTCCTTGATCCAACAAA
>VDFB02193867.1:455852526-455909003 GCA_007258455.2 Sequoia sempervirens
TGTTTGTCATACCACCATAACTTGGTAACAAATTTATGAAAATCATTTTTTTTTTAAATTAGGAAGCATAAAATGTGTCACATCTTTCAGATTAGTGAGAAATCATTTTAGAATTATAGATATTTTTCAATTAGCCTATCAATTTGGACTTTAGTTAGAATGCATGTAGAAAATACATAATAATTATCTATTTAATTCCAAATAAGTCATATCATAGAATGTGTCACATCTCTTAGATTCAAACAATGAGAAATCATTTTAGAATTATAGATATGTTTCAATTAGCCTATCAATCGGGACTTTAGTTAGAATGCATGTAGAAAATACATAATAATTATCTATTTAATTCCAAATAAGTCATATCGTAGAATGTGTCACATCTTTCAGATTCAAACAATGAGAGATCATTTTAGAATTATAGATATTTTTCAATTAGCCTATCAATCATAGATAAATTTCAATTAGCGTATCAATCAGGACTTTAGTTTCAAATAATTAGAAATCATTTTATAATTATAAATATTTTTCAATTAGCCTATCAATTAAGACTTTTGTTAGAATGCATGTAGAAAATACATAATAATTATCTATTTAACTCCAAATAAGTCATATCTTATACTAGTGGAAATCTAGCAATTTTATCAATAAACCCTTTTTGTTTCATCATTTGGATTAAAAAAATGTCACCAACCACTTTTGGGTCATATTGCCACTTTTTGGACCCCGACAATCCTACACTCAGCCCAAGGGGAATATTGCATGGGAGTTGATTTCCAATTTTACTGACAATGAATGTATTTAATTTCTCTGGTCATGTAAACTTATTTTGAGTTTCTCCAAGGCAATGAGTATATTGTAAAATGTGCTTGACATATCTCAACTTTTTTGATTAAGATAAAGTAAGTTTCTCTGGTCATGTAAACTTATTTTGAGTTTCTCCAAGGCAATGAGTATATTGTAAAATGTGCTTGACATATCTCAACTTTTTTGATTAAGATACAGTAAGAAGAACCTAAAACTGATAAAAAATAACCATGAAGGAAAGCATGAAAAAACTCATGAGAGATGAGATTTAAAAGAAACAAACAAATACTAGTAACTATTTTGATTAGAGTAAGGAAGTAGATAGAAATGAGAATAAAGGTTCTCGACCTTATACAATAGATTTATAAAAGTCTCATGAATGAGAAATGAAAGAGATAGACGAGGGAACTTTATGTTTTTAAAAAATATAATCCAAGTGATACAATATTTGAATATCCATTGCAAGGGGTAACATGGGACTCCCCTGTGTGAAGACCATCAACACATGAGGGGGGAATAGGAGGAAAAATAGTTGAATAATAGTAACCATCCATGATAGATCCTTGGCGCAAAGCCAGGCTAGTTGAAGTAGCAAAAGCACACTTAGGAGGAGAAACACCAACATGGACCTCTGAACAAACCAAATCTGTGATAGGAGCAAGGCACTTGTTAGAAGCTTGGGATGAGGCTTCCTCAAAAGAGGCAGAAGTTCGAACAATGAGAAGATCATCATTAGCATTCTTCCACAAATTAAAAATAAATTTTGTTGATATACTCTTCATTAATAAATTTTTGCACTTAAAAACAAATTAAAGTAAGATAAGTCCTAATTTTTATATAATTTTGAATAAAATTCAACTTAATCAATCAGCTATGATTGGAATAGAAAATAGTCATATTGGTATATCAACTTGAGGCTTATGAATCAAATTAGTATCAAAGAATGGTTTTTGTGTCATTCTAAATATGATTTATAAGTGGTGTGCCTCTTACGAAGCATTTTTACAATTATATGTCTATCACAAGATTAGGTTGTGATAGAGGTCAAGACATTTTATTTAAATATTTTCACAAGGAGGTGGAATAAAAAAATCAATATGACTCTTGAAAAGAAAGTTATACTACCTCTTTGTGTTGAAGAAATGTTCAACATGTTGAAGGAGGATGTAGCCATCAAGTTAACTAATGTATTCTGTAGTCTCATTGACCTACTTTTGTCATATGTGGATGCTCATAAAAGTTCACTCACAAAATTATGTTGTAGTAGAGCATGGTTTTTATGTCATTTTCAATATGTTTTTTAAGTGGTGTGTTTGTGTAGGTAATAATTTTTCAATTATATGTCCCTCAAAAAATTAGATTGTGATAGAGGATAAAACATTTTTATTGCAAGGTGTGCACCCTTGGTCTCCTTGTGTTGTGTAGTGCAACTCTTGGGTTTGTGGCATGGCTTAACTATCTCCTGTGGATTCATCACCTATGGCGGCATTAAGAAGTTGATCTTTTGGTGAAACAAAAATTGTCTGTGCAATGGCATTAACAAGTTGATATTTTGATCTTTCTTCATCTATGGACATTCATAAAAGTTCTTCCTTTCTGTCTATGAGAAAGCTTGAAACAATGGTGAAAATATTGGAGGTACTCACATAAAAGTAGGAAGTATCTACTGAGATACCAAAAGAAAATGAAGAGTTACAAAATCAAGAATCCAAGAAGAAGCAACCTCATACTACCCAAGTTTAGTGTGGAGGCCAAGATGGAAATTCATCTGTATGAGGGTAAAATTGATCCTAAAATATTTTACCATTCAATTGCTCAATTAGAGATATATTTCAGTTTGAATAACCTTATTGAAGAGAAAAAAAATATTTTCTAATATTAAAGCTAAGTAGTCATGCTTGACATGGTTTAATTTTTATGTATTCTTTGGGAATGAAGAAAATATCATCAATTGGGATGAATTCAATACTTTGATTAAGAAATTATTTTATCCTATTTTTATGAAGAGGATAGTTATATTGATTGACAATATTTGAAAGAGGGACAAAGATAAATGGTACAAACCTACACAATCAAATTTTGCAAAAAATATAGTCTAAATAAGAATAGATGTGACAGATCTTAATGCACTCATGGAAAACATATAAATGTTGCATAGTCTTACTTTGATAGTTATGCCTAAGGATATTGTTGAGAATTTCATTCAATAGAGATAGACAAGAAAAATAGTTTATCTTTCTCTCCAAATTAGTTAAACCAACAAAGTGGTCAATGTAGTTCCAACTCTAAGCCCGAAGGGTGGTGTAAATGAACTGTTAAAAACAATACTAAAAAATATTGTAGCAATTGTGATGTTGATTTCCATGCACATAAACTAAGTTACAAATGGTGTTTGGAATTATGTTTTTTGAAAAGAAAGAAAGAGACAAGTAAACTATGACTTTTTTAAAAATTAAAGAAATTGAATGTGATTCCAATATGGATAAGGGGTTGGTTTATACCTCCATGTATAGATAGATGTATATTAACAACAATGAGGCTCAATGAAATTATACATCAACAAATGAATAATGTTCAATATCAAAGGTAGAGGAAAGAAAAAAATGACATCATTGCTTAAGATTACATCATTTGACTTTGCTATAACATGTTTTATATTTTTATTAATAAAATATCATTCCAGAGACATACTTGAATGATTGATTAGTTAGCAACCAATTTTTATTTTTTTTTAATAATCAGAAGTAGTGGTTATGTGTCTAAATTGATGTCCTTCTAGGAATAGTTTTCCCGTTTCTTCAAAAATGTTTACCCCATTTAATTTAAAAATAGAAAATTAAAACTAATAGTATGTTATTTCAATTGATGACTGTCAAACGAATATTAGTTAAAATTGCAACATAGATCAATGCATTAAGTCTTGCAAATATTTTAGTGTAAATACAGAAATAACATTGAGGTAGTAATAATATTATTTTGATGTTTATTAAACAGTTCTAGAGATCAAAATTGGAGAGACAAGGCCTAGTGAAAATCTCGACAAAGGTAGTTACATAGTTTACAGCTGATAAAGCATCCCACTATATATCTATCATCTCAATAGGAAAGCATCCCACTTAAAAAAATATATATATATTTCATTGTTGTTCTAGATATGGGTTCTCCTATCACCATCTCCACAAATATGAGTCCCAATACCAGATATCAAAGATAGCAATTGTAAAGGAAATGTATTTTCTTTGTTGCTTAGTAATTTTGGATCTCCATTCTTTTTATCCTTCACCGTCGTAGCCAATCTGAAGTCTGCAAGCTTAATTTAGAAGGTTTGGGATCTCTATGTGCAATGCTCACGTGATGATAATAGACCACACTGATGCAGAGCTCCCACATTAATGGAGAGCAGACAGATAAATTGCTTCCTTGTTAATGGAGAGCAGACAATTGGAAGGCTTGAGATCTCTATGTGCAACGCTCATGTCATGCCAATAGGCCACACCGATGCAAAGCTCCCACATTAGTCATTTCACAGGTGCAACAATGTTTAAATTGCTTCATTTTTAATCGGGAGCAGACAATTGGAAGGCTTGAGATCTCTATGTGCAACGCTCATGTCATGGTAATAGGCCACACGGATGCAGAGCTCCCACATTATTCATTTCACAGATACAACGATGTTTAAATTGCTCCCTGCATTATAGATACATACAGTGTTGGATAGAGCTGAAAATATAAACATGCAATGAAATATGTATATAATATTATGCCTTAGAGGAGCCTAATATTGTCTACATAAATCATCTATGAAGACTAGAAAAACTAAAACTATTATTTAATATACTTTGAAATATGATAGACTTGAGCTTAAGAAAAACTATTATTTAGTATACATTGAAATATGATAGACTTAAGCTTGCTCCTAAATACATATCGTCCTCCATTAGAGGATATATATTTTCCCTTGTTCTTTAAATCTGTAGTGCCTCTTCCTAAATAAGTTGTGCACATGATATCTCTTGAAACAAAAACTGTACAGGCACAAAGAATTTTTTATTTTTTAGTTGCAATTTGGAATTCGAATAAGATTTTAGAAAATGTAAAATTATGCAAAAATAGGGAAAATTAATATAGACCCACAAAAAAATGTCATTATTGGTATAGACCCAAAAAGAAACATATAAATATTCAATATCTTTGAACCCTATAATGCCTATATAAGGCCTTAACAAATGAAGTCAAAAAAGCCCTGCTATCTTCTACATTTAATTTTTGAAGGGAAAGACCAATTGAGAGAGCTAAAAATTGTAGCACATCTTCAGCAGGATTTGATAAATCTGTCAATGTAAAATTCCCCAAATCTATAGATTGCGGCGTTTCAGAACGACCCTTTAAAATAAGGTAGACTCTTTTTTTATAAAAATTAAAAACATAAAATGGATACATTTAAATGAATTAATCAAAATTGATGTTGCATGACTATTAAAAGATAGCCAACCTTTATTGATCAACCCATGAGTTTGTATTCAATCAAAATTTATAACACAAATATTATTTTATTCTATGATCTGTTATGATTATATTCTCATGCTGTTGAATATAGCAGTTGTGCTTTGTACTGCAGAAAAGTAGATGAAAAAGTCATGAAAATTGAATGATGATTGTTTGAAAGTTAAAGTAATAGTACATTATGTAATTAACTTGCAACTTATGACAATTATTAGATAAGCTATTTTTATTTTTTTCTTATAATTCTTTATAGTATGGGTAAGTGAGGCACTTAAACTTTTTAATAGAAATTATTTCTGCATTGTATTAATAAAAATAATTCTCTCTTTTTATTTTAAAAAAGTGTGTTATGAAAACAAGTAAACATTCATTCATAATTAAATTATTGGATGATCAACTCTTCTCTACTAAAAACTTATGCAGAAAAATGTTTGCAATTTTTTATAAGAAAATTTTTAATTCCATATTATGTGTTTTGAAAAAGATAAAAAAAATAGGGAATCACATTTAAGAAAAACATTCTCACTCAATATTTGCTTAAATCAGCAAGCAAAAGGAAAATATTATTTTTCATTACAAAATTTTAAGATTTCTTAAACATTCATAATTATATTATTGGATGACCAACTCTTCTCTACTAACTACTTAGGCAAAAAAAAGTTTCTAATTTTCTATAAGAAAAATTTATATTTTGAAAAAGATAAACATATAGAGAATTACATTTAAGAAAAACATTCTCATTCAATATTTTCTTAAATTAACACACATAAAATATTATTTTCTATTACATTTTTTGAAGAATTAAAAAAATGAATTTTTAAAATTTATACAAATCTACAATCTTACAACTTTATAAATAATGAATTTTATAAAAATTAAAAAACATCAATAATTATAATAAATTAAATTTAAAAATTCAAAATAATAGACATGATAGTAATCTTTGTTATGCAAACGGCAGTGGTATAAAGTTGACAAGGTACATATATGGATCCAAAAAATAAAAATAAAATAATGCCAAAACACTACTTACACATTTTTTTCCCAACACTTCCTATACCAATATTTCTAACACTATAAATCCTCTATGCTTCATCATTCTCGAACACTGTAAAAGCTTATTTTTCGCTGTTCAATTATATAATCGAAGTAATGATAGGACTATTTGATAACTGCAAGTCACATTTTTCAAGCTCGTCCTTATTTAGGAGATTCCATTAATAATTCAATGTCATCAAATTCATGTGATGGTTTAATAGAAGAATATACGTAAGACAATGCAGGAAGCATGAAGTCAACCGCATTATGCAGCCAAGATTGAAAGAGTCTGAAAATGACTCTCTTTTGAGACTATCTTATAAAATATAAAGTTAAAATTAAATGGCTATAGAATGGACATCTCACATTTGTGGGTAATTGAAAACATTTGTGGGTAATTGAAAAGAAAACTCTTATGCATTTCTAAAATTTTATTTATTTTCAAATTTACTATCCATGTTTATAATTTATTTTTAATTTCATAACATTTTATTTTTTTTATAAGAAAGAGTTTCCATAAATAATTTTATGTATTATAATCTTCATGGAAAGATGGGTTCTCTATCACTACATACACCAAGTCACAACAAGAAATGAAATGTAATAATAAAATATTGCATTTGAATAATTCACTTTATATTTATTATATTTAACTATTATATTGTAAAATATTATTAATTTTTTGTATTTATTTCATTAATTGAAAATTAAACATATTTACTCAAAAAATTCTTCTATTAAACCAAACATACTATTTAAAATAATTAAAAAAAAAAAACATATTCCAAATGAATTGTTTCTCTTTCGCATACCAAAATAGCTGTATATATAATTAGGAATGAATTTTTATATATGAGGACAAGGAAATTATCAAGGGAGGACAATGTTTCATATCATCACGTGGAAAGTAGCTGGCAGCCTTCGTTAAGAGAGCACTTAGATAAACATAAAGGGAGGACAATGTTTCATATGATCACGTGGAAAGTAGCTGGCAGCCTTCATTAAGAGAGCACTTAGATAAACATAACCCATATTGGACTTCTTCCTTCCAAAACCATCCAGAAATGCAAATGCAGTCTTAAAATCAGATTGAATAGCAGATATATGTGCAACAAAGAGTAGCTGGAATGATTTTTTGAGAGGCGAATCAGATACAAATACAATGCGATCAACCCAGTCCTTAACCTAGAAATTTCACTTGTCAATTCATATAAGGCACAAATTGATACATTGTTAAAGAATTAAGGTCATTTTATTAATGCATAAAGGGTACAAGTAAATGATGTAGTTAAGTAGTAAGACATTTGCATTGTTTGAAATACTATATATTTATAGATGTGTTCACTACTGTTAACAAGAAACAATAAAGATTTTTTTTAATATTATTATTAGATTCATGTTCCCATATACATTCTAGAGGCATACGTAGGTGTCTTCTGAAAATGGGTGCTAGTGCAGGTGTGCAAGCTTCATTTGGATGAGAAGGAGAAAGGACCTTCTTTGGAAATTTACTAAAATCTAGTGTTTTGACTATTGGAGAGACAATGAGTTTCTGTGAGATCTGTTCAATCGTTCTTTGCGGTTAAAGCAAATTCGAAGGAGCTGACAAAAGTACTTGACAAATTATTACTTTCCAACCTGCAAAGTAGAAAGTTATGTTGTGAATAAATGAGAATCTGGAAAGGAAATTGAACAATGCACATCAAAGAACATCAAAGTTAGCACATGAAATATCAAATGTCAAATTAGGTATAAAATTTATATGCATTACTATTATATATAACATATATCTTTTTACAAATTTTCAATTTGTTGTTAAACAATATAAGGCTTTTTATTCATGAAAAAATTATTATTCAAGATGTGTTGGTTCCCTAAAAATTTCATAAAAGGTCTCAAGTAATATAATCAAAATCAATGCACATCAAAGAACATCAAAGTTAGCACATGAAATATCAAATGTCAAATTAGGTATAAAATTTATATGCATTACTATTATATATAACATATATCTTTTTACAAATTTTCAATTTGTTGTTACACAATATAAGGCTTTTTATTCATGAAAAAATTATTATTCAAGATGTGTTGGTTCCCTAAAAATTTCATAAAAGGTCTCAAGTAATATAATCAAAATCAATGCACATCAAAGAACATCAAAGTTAGCACATGAAATATCAAATGTCAAATTAGGTATAAAATTTATATGCATTACTATTATATATAACATATATCTTTTTACAAATTTTCAATTTGTTGTTACACAATATAAGGCTTTTTATTCATGAAAAAATTATTATTCAAGATGTGTTGGTTCCCTAAAAATTTCATAAAAGGTCTCAAGTAATATAATCAAAATTTGAATATTGTATTCTAAGAACCCGCAAAATAATTGTGATTGAATCTCACCTTCCAAAAAAATTTATTATACCCTTTTAAAACTATGTAAAGTACCAATGACATTAAAATTCAATTTCAAAGAATGGTGAAATTAAAATAAATAAATGAATCAAAATCATATGGATCTCAAAAGGAAAGGTAGAGAGCATGGTGGTGAAGAAAGCTTCAACAAGTTGGTGAAGTGATGAGGGTCACACCGCCCAAACCCACAAAAATCACAACAATACCAACATAAAGATGCAAGATAGAAAAATGACTCTTTTTCAATTATTGCATATTGTTGGAAAGCTCTCGATGAGCTCTACAACATTCAAGCCACTGTAGGTTAGTTGAACCACTTGTTGAGTTGTTCTGGGCCTCTAAAGTTTTATATCTAAATTTGAAGCTACATTGGAGAAATTTCTCAAGATGAACACTTTAATTTGTCTCAAACCGTGTAGGGTATTAAGACGATTCTTTCGTGATTGGAAATTTTTTTCAACTCTGCTCCTTGGGGTAAATTTTCATGTCCATACGAGCTCGATTTGACCGACTTACTAAAAATAGTATGTGCCTATCTTTCACTATTTTTGATGTCTGACAGCCTCATACCCCTTTAGTTTCTTTAGTCCCATTGACTTACTTTTATCATCTATGGACGTTCATATGAGATCACTCATAAAATTTTCATATGAGAGCATAGTTTTATTTCATTTTCAATATGATTTTTAAGTAGTGTGACCTTTTAGGTAACAATTTTGCAACAATATGTCTCTCACAAAACTAGATTGTGATAGAGGATACAACATTTTGTTTGACTATTTCCATAACAAGGTGGAATAAATAAATCAAAATCATATGGCTCTTGAAAACAAACGTAGAGTGTCTCTTAGTGGTGCAAAAGGATTCAACAATGTGGTGGAGGATGTAGCCATCAAATTGATTGATGTATCCTCTAGTCCAATTGACTTGCTTTTTCCATCTATAGTCATTCATAAAAGTTCGTTCTTTCTATGAGAGAGCTTGAAATAATGGATAAAATATTGAAGGCACTCATGGACAAGTTAGAAGTATCTATGGAGATGCCAAAATCAAATGAAGAGTTAAAAAATCAAGAATCTAAGAAGAAGCAACCTTATACCACCCGAGTTTAGAGTGGAGGGCAAGATGGAAATTCATCCATATGAGGGTTAAATTGATGCTAAAATATTTTAGCATTGGATTTGTTCAATTAGATATATATTTTAGATTGAACGACCTTATTGAAAAGAAAAAAGTAATGTTTCTAAAATTGAATCTAGGTGGTCATGCTTGACACAGTTTCAATGCTATGTGTATTCCTTGGAAATGAAGAAAATAACACCAATTGAGATGAATTCAATACTTTGATTAATTTTCTTATCCTATTTGTTATGAAGAAGATAGTTATATTAATTGATAGTATTTGAGATAAGGACAAAGAAAAAGTTTGTAGACCTACACAAAACAATTTACAAGAAGGCAATCTAAATAGGAATAGATGTGATGGATCAGGACACACTCATGAAAAACATATAAATGCTGCATAGTCCAATTTTGATAATTATGCCTAAGGACATTGTTGATACTTGGTTTCAAGCCCATTACAGAGAGATAGAAAAGAAAAAAGGTTTATCTCTCTCTAAATTAGTTAAAACAACAAAGTTGCCAACGTAGTTCCAACTCTAAGTACTAAGGGTAGAGTAAATAAAAAGGAAAGCATAGTGCTACAACTATTGTTTAAAATAATAAATAAAAAACATTGTAGCAATTGTGATGTTGATGGCCATGCATATGAATTATGTTACAAATTGTGTCTAGAATTAAATTCATGGAAAATAATAAATAAAAAACATTGTAGCAATTGTGATGTTGATGGCCATGCATATGAATTATGTTACAAATTGTGTCTAGAATTAAATTCATGGAAAATAATAAATGGGACAAGTAAACTCTGACTTAGATTTAAAAATTAATGAAATTGAATGTCATTTTGAAATGGATGAGAGGTTGGTTTAGACCTCTATATATAGATAGATGTATATTAACAACAATGAGGCTCAATGAAATTATACATTAGTAGATGAATAATCCTCAATATGGAAGGCAGAGCAAAGAAAAATTTGGCTCCATTTTTAAACCTATACCAGGAGATTGGTATGACATTGCTGACAAGAATATTTAACTTTGTTATGACTTGTTTTTGCTATGTTTCTATTGATAAAATATCATTCCAGAAATAGACTTGAATAATTGATTACTGGGAGCCAATTATAATTTTTTTCTTGTTATGTATCTAAATTGATGTGTTTCTAGAAGAGTATTCCCATTTCTTGATGAATGTTTGCCACATTTAACTTAAAAATAGAAAAGAAAAACTAAAAATTTGACATTTGGAAAGAACATGAATATAGGACAAATTTGCTTATCAAGGTCTAGCTATAAGCATATAAAAATTCTTGAAAATTTTCTTGGAGGCCTCCAGACTGAAGCTTGACTACTGCCATACAAATATTAGTTATCAACTAGCAAATAACAACCTGGAATTGCAACATAGATCAATGCATTAAGTCTCGCAATTTTTTCTATATAAATACACAAATAACACTCAAGTAGTAATAGTATACAAGGTCTAATTAAGATCTAGAAAAGGTAGTTGCATAGTTTACATTTGATAAAGCATACCACTATATAAATCTATCATCTTAATGGGAGAGCCTCCCACTTGCTAAAATACAAGGCCCAACAAACAAATTGTATGCTCTTTGTTGATCAATAATTTTGAAGCTCTATACCACAATAAGACATTCATTCCCATTCATCTGTATTAGGCCATTCTTTTTATCCTTCAACATCGTAGCCAATCTAAAGTCTACAAACTTAATTTAGATGTATTCTTTCTTGCTAATGGAGAGTAGACAATTAGAAGGCTTGAGATCTCTATGTGCAACGCCCATATCATGGAAATAGTCCACACCATTGCATCGCTCCCATATTGGTTATAATCATGCTATGAAACATGAATATAATATTATGCCTTACAATAGCCTAATACTGTGTGCGTAAGTATCTATAAATATTGGAAAAAGGAAAAACTCATTATTTAGTAAACTGGAAACATGATAGACTTGCTGCTAAATCCATATACCTGTAGCGCCTCTTCCTAAATAAGCTATGCACATCGTATCTCAAACGTTACGATTCCATTTTGAAACAGATGATTGTAGAGGTCCAGAAAGAGTTTTTACTTTTCTAATTGTAGTTTGAAACCCGAATAAGATTTCATATTATTGCATCATGATGTAGGAGGTACTCTGGCTATCTGTGTCATTTTTCAATCTCATTTTTATTTGTTATTTGAAAATTTTGTTGTGGTATCTAAAAACTTGATGACTTTTCTCTTTGTCCGGCTGGCATTTCCATCTGAAAGTTATCGAATGAAAATCCATATTGAAAATCATTTAAAATGTAGTTTTAAAACATATTGTAAAAAAATAAATGTTTATTGCTCAGTTGGAGAAACTCACTATTTTACAGCATGGAAACAAGGCAAAATTGGGACGCCTTATATCTGCAAGGAAAAAACAAGAAATGAAAAAGTTTTGTGGGCTGCGTAGAAACTCAAGAGTCCAGGAAGAGAGAATGCAGCAGAGGGGAGACTTTGGGGGTACCAAAAGTTTGATTAAAAGACAGCAGAAAAAATGCAAAGAGGAGAGGAAGAATCGACCCTTCAACTGGCTGGAAATTTCTGCAGTCAAAATCAGTTTGAGGCATGTTTGTTTGAGCATTATTGGAGAAGTTTGTGAGGTGCGTGGGAATTGAAGAACCCAGAAAATGCAAGGCACAGTAGATTGAATGTGTGTGGCTCCTAAGTTTGGAAAAAGAGGACTGCAGACATCCAACTAAGAAAATCGACCCAAAGAGAGGCCGGTAAAAGTTTGCAGATATAAAACAGTTTTGGAGGCATGAAGCCAGTGTGATTTGGAAGGAATAAAAAGAGTTAGATTTTGAGGAAGAACAGAGGAAATAAATCAGATTTTGGCATAGATTTTGGCATGTTAGTAATGTAAATGTGAAGTTTTGAATTGGAACCACAAAAGAAAAGTATGATATTTTCTTTAGATCACTTGGTGGAGTTTGATAGGGCTACGTAATGCCCTTGCTTTGTACTTATTCTTGTTTTAATAAAAAAATTAGCCACATAACATAAAGGAGGGGTAATTTTTTTATTAAAATAAGAAGAAGTACAAAGCAAGGGCATTACATAGCCATATCAAGCTCCACCAAATGATCCAACTGTTGAGATAAATCCGGGGGTAAATGACCCAGGTCCACCAAATTCCAATCATGAATATGATCATTCCATTCTCTAGGAATATGAGTGAAAGTAACAAACTCCAAAGAAGCACAAATGTTAAGAATCTTTTCAACAATAAAAGCCAAATGCTAGCTGACATCCTCAATGCCGCCTATTCAACAAGTTCACCACAAGAGAATGAGACTCACATATGATTCTTCGCCACCCCAATTATAATCAATTTTAAATTGTGCATTACTTTTATATAGTTGATGTTAAAATGGTTTTAAAATATTCTTTTTTGGTTTTGAAAATATTATGATGATTTGATTCATTCAAATTTAAAGTTCAGCTCAAATGAAATAAAAAATTCTAGAAATAAGATTTATTTCTTGCCAACCTATTAAAAAGACATAAATCAAAAACTTTTGTACTTCAAAATATTTGATGGATTTTTTGAAATTAAAATTTAGTTTAATTTTAGAATATAAAATGATTTGCATTCAAAAAAGAAAAAATAAAATAGAAACTTACAAGATTCATTTAAAAAATCACATACATAATTATCAACAATAGACAAAAAGTTGGCTAAAATAAAATTTCTTAAATAAATAAAATAATTCAAAACTAATGTCTTGTCATTTTTTCATAGATGTTATTATTCTTCATTTAAAAAATATAATGTTCTATAATTAACATCATCTCATATACATATACATATACAAATAATTCCTTTCATATATAATTTCAACTTGCAAATTAAGTCAAATTAACTCTACATTATGATGTAGAGGTATACGGCAAATTCACCATCTACAATCCACCTGACAGAAATTTCACCACCAACAATTCACCACCATGACAATTCATCGTGCAAAAAATTAATTGCATGAACTTTTGGCAGTTAATGAATTGTTGATGGTGAATTTTTCATCCATAAATTACTGGTGGTGAATTTTCCTAGAACCAAAATAGAGTAATAAAGAAAGATACATATATAATTTAGATTGTTAATTTGTTTTTATTTTAGCTAAAAGCAAGTTTTGAGAGCCACATTCTTTTGTTATTTTAATTTCTATCGTACAGTATAGAAGAAGGGCATTTGGTGAAAGAGGAGCTCCAACCAATTTAAAATGCATCTTCTTACCTTTTTACCAATTTATAATAATATATGTTTTAAATGAAGTAATTTGGGGCTCCGTTGATTTTTCAGACCACCATTTTGATTCAATTGAAAAATAAATTAAAAATGTTCAATGGATGAGTAGACTCAAGAATGGCACAAATGACAAAATAAAGCACATAAAATAGCAATCACCTATGCAATATTTAAATCCAGCGACTATTTTGTGTATAATCTGTGCCTTTGAACAAATGAATGAATGCATGTCCCGCAAACAAAAACTGCGAATCTGGGAAATGCCAACATAAATAATCAGAATGTAATCACCAAAACTATATTATTATAGAAAATGGTTATTAGTTTTTCAATCTGCAGTTTGAGGGCGGCGGGCATGAGCAGAACGGGCGATGCAACACCATTGGTCTCAAGATTCTTTCCCTCTGCATTAAAGGAGTTTGAAGCTGTCAAAAATGAAGACATCGCCAACGACACAGTGACATTGTTGCTGCTAAGATGGGGTTTGATGATATCCTCATATTATGATCTCATTGATTTTATCAAAAACAATAAATTCTCCCCCCCAAAAAAATAGAAGACAATTATGATTCGATTAAGAGATTATATTGGACGTCTTGCAGCACTATTCAATCATATCGGAGTAGCAAATATGACAGCCACAAATTTCAGAACCCTCCAAACACAAACTGCACAGCAGCACAGTATCAGATTGAAGATATAATATTGCAATACAACTTCTACAAAACCGTTTTTTCTGTACGAGCCAAGTAAATCATCTCTTTCCCAATAGAAGACTGTTCCGTCTGGACAGCTGCATTTCATGGAGCATGAATATTCATACAACACATACCAAAATAATCACTAAATTACACAAATACAAAATGTTTATACCAGATCTTGAAATTCGGATTGTCATTTGCAAGGGCTCTTTATAAAGAGAAAGTACTTGCTGCTCGGGTGTGGGTTTTTTAGTTCCACCTCTGTAAATGTCATCCATATTCTTGACATTTCAAATCCTCTGCTGACCCTTCATTTTCTTCAATTTGTAACTAATCTCATTTCTTTTTTCTTCTACAGATCTGCAAACATACGTGATGCCACTGTAGGAACGCCTCTCCGCGTAATAAGTATATATGATAAGTATATTTAATATATAGATGTTGGAAAAAGAAATATATGTTTCTAGAAAGGAAGCATATTTACTAGCATTGTTATCTAGTATATAAGAATTCTTCATTATGAAGTTATATTGATACATAAAATAGTATCTAAGATTATTTTTATGATTTTAAAAATAGATTATTTTGTTCCTTTACTACAATTAAATCTTACACAATTTAATGATGTTTAAACAAAATTATTCAAAATAATAATATGAGAAATTGATGACTATTTATGCAAAAAAAAGTTTGTAATTTTCTATAAGCAAATTTATATTCCATGTAACTTGCTTTGAAAAGATAAACTAATAGAGAATCGCATTTAAGAGAAACATTCTCACTCAATATTTGCTTACATTAGCAAAAGGAAAAAACCATTTTTCATTTCAATTTTTCAAGAGTTCTTCTAAAGGTATAAATAATACTGATAATATTTCTTCAAAAAGGTGGATATAGACGTTACAATTTATTTATTTATTTTTATGTTTTCAATCATATATCAATAATGTCATTGTTTCAGTTTTTAGTATATAATGATATTCTTTTGATTAGCAAAATGATATGTTTCTATGATACAACACCCTTTACAATAGTAAAATTAGTATCAAATATGAAATAGTGAAATAATTTAAATATCAAATAGTGATCAAGGTACACTCTATCAAAGTACTACAAATATCCGAATTAAATTAAGATTCCAGAAAATCAAATTGTTGTGCTTGTAGAGTTTATACATCCTTAAATAAGTTAAATTAAGAAATGTAAAAAAAGAAAATAACTGAACTTTTAGAGATTACCCAAATCTACACAAATCTACAATCCAACTTTACAAATAATAAATTTTATAAAAAATAGAAAGACAAAAATAAAGAAATCAATAATTATAATAAATTCACTTTTTAAAACTCAAAATAATACACATGATGAAAACAACCAATAATTTTAATGAAGATTAAAGATAACATAAAAGTAAAAAGAAAGCAAATGATGACTGAGAGGATGCGAAAACGCTACTTACTCATTTTTTTTCCAACACTTCCTATACCAATATTTCTAACACTATAAATCCCCTACGCTTGATCATTCTGAAACTGAAAACTTATTTTTGGCTGAAGTCATATTTGTATGGAAGTAATAATAGGAATATTTGATAACAGCAATTCATCCTTATTTAGGAGATTCCCAAGTACAGTGCAGTTCATTAATAATTCAATATCATCAAATTTGTATGATGCTTAAAAAAGAAGAATAGAGGTTAAAAATGCAGGAAGCATGAAGCCAATATTGAAAGAGTTTGAAACATGACTATCACTTTTGAGGCTTACAATAATTTTCGCAGGTACAATGCATACAATTACATTAATTAATCAAAGTCTGTGTGACTAGAAGTATTTCCAATGCTTATTATGTTAAAAGGACAGACAATTTTCACGCTAAATGAATGATTAAAATTACCCGTGGAAGAAGATAAGCATAAAATAAATTATAGTCTGTTCTTCAAATCTAAATGATTTGAATTAAACTTGATAGAATTATTTAATAATTAGATTTTCTTTTATTCAAGTTAATAAATAAATTTAAAATTAATGAGGATTAATATTTGTCTTAAGTAAATAATTATTTTAATTTATTTAATTTTGAATAATTATATAATGAAGGTTATGACTTTTTATTATTGATTTTTAGATTAGTATTTTAGACTATGATTGCTAGATTAATGTTATTTGTTTATATTTTTTGTTTATATAGAATATAAATTTAGATTAACAATCATTTGTTTTTAAAATTTTTAAATTAAAAGAGGGGTAAAAATTTATTAAAACAAGAAGAAGTACATCACAAGGCTTTACACAACCCTATCAAAATCAACTTAGTTGTCCAGCTCATGAGACAAATCCAGAGGTAATTGACCCCTATCCACAATGTTTCAATTTTGCATATGATAAGAGGCCCAAAGAAGCACAAATAGTAAGAATTTGCTAAACAACCAAAGCTAAATGCTAATCCCACCTATTCAACAGAGTCACCACCACCTATGAGTCAAACTCACATATGATCCTTTATTAAGTTGTTAGTATGAAAACCCTTGTAAATAGAAAAGATAAACTAAACAGTCCCAAAACTATCCCGCCGAGCTCCAACATGACTAGGATTTCCCGAGAAGATCTTGATGTTTTGATCAATTTATTTGAATTGTAATTATTGTTGATGTATATAGAAACAATCTAAGTCAATATATAATTTTTTTATTGTAGGGTTCTATTTGTAACTATTGGTGGTGTACAAATGAGGCTCAATGCAGTTATACATCAACAAATGAATAATGTTCAATATGGAGGGTAGAGAAAAAAAAACAATTGGCCTCATGTTTTAAAGCTATATCATTTGAGTTTGATGTAACTTATTTTTTTATGTTTTGATTAATACTAAAATTATTGAAGAATTATTTTATTTATAAATCTATTTTTTTTATTAAAGATCTATTTTTTTCTTCAAGAATTAAAAGATATGTTTTTTATTTAGTTAGAAGATATTTTATAATTATTTTAATTATTCTAAAACATTGAAATTATTGATTTTTTATATTAAATATATTTGAATAACTTATATTATGAGCCTCACAAAATTAGAGGACAAAAAACTTTAAGCCTGATTTGGCCTTATTGCTGCTTTAAATACAAATTAGAGTAGCAAAATTTGATTTTCTATACAACATACATTACATAATTCATCTTTATGTTTGTTGTTATAATTTTCTTGAAGGTCCACGAGATGTTGCCTAAAAGTATTGCTCTTATCTATATTGAATGATCAATATCTTGTGTCAATTCTTTTGTCATCCTTGAGTTAATTTGCATATTCAATAAATATCAACGGTACCAGCTTGAGATAATGGGGATTTTTTAATTATGCTGAGAGGCGTCTACAATGAAAGAAAGCAAACAACCTGTGTCAATAAAAATTCTTCAAGCAAAAATTGACGTGCATTTGTTAGTCTTTGAATTTGAAGGAATTAAAATCCATTAAATTTTATGAGAGACGTGCATCACGTTGATAAGGTAGTGGAGAGTCACGTTGATAAGGTAGTGGAGAGTGGCGTTGGCATGCAAACCGGTTATTGTTTAGTATGAGATTTTGATTTTGGAGAGTGGCGTTGGCATGAGATTTTGCTTTTGGAGAGTGGCGTTGGCATGCAAACCATTTCATGAAAACTGGTTATTGTTTAGTATGTTTAGTATGAGATTTAACTAAATCAAATCGATTTCTCTCTAAAATAAATAGAGAAAAAAGTAAAGGAAGATCTGAGAGCGCACTATGGAGGATGGTTATGCAGTGAGCTTTAGTCACTTGTTCCGGGGCTCACTAAATCTAAAATTCAGGTTAATGGATTTTCCCTCGTCTCCGGTTAGGGTTTTTGTGCTTTTGTTAATTTGAAGTTGTGTTTTGTACTGTTAATTGACAAGATTTCTTGCAAGTTCAAGTGGAGAAAAGTAAACTGTTGGTCATAAAATGTGCGAGTAAATGAAAATGTGATGACAAAGGTGAAGAGGTGTGCAAGCTTTGGCTGCTTGCGTGGATGAAGTTCTATCTATTACTATGCCTAGGATTGTACCTTAGAAACCCAAGACGATTGAGATTTCCGTTGGCTGAACAAGGGTTTTTGTTAATAATAGTCATTGTTGTCTCTCTATTTGTAAAGAAAATTGTAGGGAGAGATGAATTCACTAGTTTTTTGGAAGATAAATTTAAGCTTTAGAGATGAATTCACTAGTTTTTTGGAAGACGAATTTAAGCTTTTCAGATGTTTTTGTAGGCAATACCAAAAAAACAATTGCAGCGAGGGTAAAATTTTGAGTTTATTGAAGTTAGATGATGTTTAAAGGAAAGTCTTTTGTGTATTCATGGAGTGTACATACTCATAAGTCAACAGTATTTTTTTGTATTTTCCTAATTAACAAAAGATTTTAAATGGCAGCTGGAAATGTATGTTTTGTATGTCTTGTATTCTTTGTACTACACTAGTATTTTTTCTTCTTATCCAATGCTATGTTTGTTTTTTTCTTTCTTATTGAATGGAGGAGCTATGCTTTACAATATACTCAGGTTTGATCATTTTTTGTGATATTCATTTACTTATCTTTTTTTAGGAAAGATATAATTGCACACTTTCTAATAACTAGCTTATCTACTTACTGCATGAATTATATAGGAAACGTGGAGGTATATCAATTTGGAGGAACCATTTTGCATGCTTTTTATTAGAAAAGTAAGGTAGGGCCTTGATCCCTTACAAACTGAACAACAGATTGAAACAGCTTAGCAAAACAAGTTGGTTCAACATAGCCAAATAGACAGAAACAGTGAGACAAAAATAGCTACCAACAAAGACCAACTAGAAACAGGCTACAACCATAAACAATTCAAGAAACAAAACTTGAACCAAGCACAACCTTTGAGAGCGAGTTAAATGAAACCATAAACTTCTTAGAAAAATGTTACTTCTTTTTGTGAACTGTTGTCCAAGGAGAATCAAAAACTGAAATTGAGAAATTTTGATCAGAAGGGGAAGACTCCCCTCCAGAGTACTAGATAAGAGGAACAACATTTACTTCAGGTGAAGCATCTAAAACAAGGCTAGGAATAGCCAAATCCAAAGACTGCACAATGGTATCCACAATAGGAGCATTAACCATCACATCTGAATCATGTAGAGCAGAATGAACCTGGACTTAGGGTTTTGAAACTTCAAGAGGAAGATATAGGAGCAACAACCATTTTGCATGTTATTGTTGTGTGTTTGTAATAATATATTCATTGTTGCATCATAATATAATATCATTAGATTATATTTAAAATTACAATTTATCAAATATAAATTGATTAAATTTAAATTCATTAGTTTATTAATTTTTATTTAATTAATAAGTTAAACAATATAAAATAGTTTATTATATTAATATAATTAATTTTATTCTTAATAATATATACTCTAATAGTACAGTATACTTATACAAATCCTAGTTCAACCTTATTTGAATTGCAATTGAATACTAATTAAATTATACCTTAATAAAACCCTTGATAAATCATAACCATAACCCAAATTGAATTCTACCCTTACCCTAATTGAACCCTATTTGAAGCATAATCATAAGAAACTAGTATAAGTATTAACAAAGAGCATACAAAGAAGGTTTTGAACCTATTGTAATCATGTTTAGGTTGGTCTAGATGGTAAGCCAAAAAGGAGAAGCATATTAGTAGAAAAATGGAAGGACGAAGAAAAATATTGATGGAATAATTAGTTGGTTTAAAACTTGGAGATATTGTTCAAAATGCATGAAGTAACACTCTATGCACATGTATTTTGTGTATGTTTGTGCCTTGTGATTTTGTTCATTTCTTTTTTGATTTGATTGTGTGGGTATTTTTCCATCAATGTGTTGGATTAGACTTCATGATCCATCATCAGGATGATAGAAAGATGAAGGAGAAGAAATGGTTTTTCACAGACCAAGATAAGCTAAAAAGAAAGAGGGGTGAAATGGGGAATTTTGCACACAGTTCAAGGACTAAGGTTGATCTGAAAATGAAAAGTAGTTTAAAAGACAATTTCATGAACATCAAAAATAAATAAGAAATTTAACTTTTCCAAGGAAAGTAACTTGAAAAAATACATATCTTTTTAGCTCTTTTTCCTAGAAGATTTATATTCATTTATTTTTGAGATGAATGCATTTGTGTCTTTTTAGCACATTTTCATTTTCTGAATTAACCTTATTCCTTTAGGTGTGTACAACCTTCCCCTCCCACCCTTCTTGATTTATCTTTTATTGGTTCACAACAAATTCTTCTTCTTCATCTCTCTATCATCCTAATGATGGATCATGGAGTGTGATTTGAAACATTGATGAAATACACCAACATAATCAAATCCAAAAATAATATTTGATCATTATGGATTGTGAAAATTTGGTATTATTATTCTTTTGATTTTGTTAAATGTGATGGTTTATGTATAGATCAAAGCCTTATGTGATTAATGTGTGATTTTTTTATTATATGCATGTACTTTGTGAATCTTATGATGTCAATTCTAGGTTGTGATAATTTTGTATAACTATAATCTATTATAGTGAAATATGTGAGTAGTATGGTAACAAAGATGACTCTATCAATTAAATTGTTGGTCAAACTTGAGGACTTTATTGAGCTTTATATCTTCCATTGTGGAAAGAATAAAAATCTATGGTAATTCATGTTTATAGTTAGATGATGGTCATCTTGGTAAACTTAAATTCCTAATAATTTTCTATTAAAATTCAATCTGCAAATTGTTACACACAAACATATTAAATTCTTATTCCACTTTTTCATTCAATAAGATACTACATATTTGTAGGAGTGTTATCTCCTAAATTATAAGAGAACTATTATAACTTCTTATAATCTCTCCTTTACTTAGACATGTTTTTCTAACAACTTGTAATGCAATACCATATTACCAAATACAATAATTTTCTAATAAATCATGCTAACAATAATATTGAGTTGTTTCTCAAAAGCTTAATATTTGTTACACATACTTATAATGCTAATTTAAACATCTGAACACTAATCTCTAACACCCCCTCTTACTATCAACATGGGGAGAAAGAACATCACACACGATGGCAATAGAATTGTATGTATATGCATACTTTAGGTCTACATACTGCTATCTAGATCTTGTTGTACACGATCACCTACATACAAGAACTTATCTTTCTTTCACTTCCAGTGAACTCATCACCAGTCGACCACACTTGCAAGAAGTCTGATAATCAGAGGATCTTTGTAGCCAGCTGCTCTCTTGTACAACTTTTTACAATATCGATGACGTCCGTAACATTTCCACTGGAAACAGATCCACATGACAAACTTTTGTTCACATTTTTCCTTGCACAAATATAATATTTCTATCAGCGCTTTGTCATTTCAAATTCAATATTCCCTATTTTTCACTGGTTGGTTTTTAATCATGTTTGTTTTTGTCATGTTTCTCCTTCTAGAAATAAAGAATGTGTCAATCGAAGAAATGATAGAGAAAGTTCCAAAACTAACTATGTTATTTAAAGTCATTATTTTTCTGGTGGAAGTGGTGCTGAATGCATACTCTGATTCTAGTTGGTGTGGATCAGGACACACTTATGAAAAACATATAAATGCTGTATAGTCCAATTTTGATAATTATCCCTAAGGACATTGTTGATACTTGGTTTCAAGCCCATTACATAGAGATAGAAAAGAAAAAAGGTTTATCTCTCTCTAAATTAGTTAAAACAACAAAGTTGCCATTGTAGTTCTAACTCTAAGTACGCAGGGTAGAGTAAATAAAAAGGAAAGCATAGTGCTACAACTATTGTTTAAAAAAATAAATAAAAAACATTGTAGCAATTGTGATGTTGATGGCCATGCATATGAATTATGTTACAAATTGTGTCTAGAATTAAATTCATGGAAAATAATAAATGGGACAAGTAAACTATGACTTAGATTTAAAAATTAATGAAATTGAATGTCATTTTGAAATGGATGAGAGGTTGGTTTAGACCTCTATGTATAAATAGATGCATATTAACAACAATGAGGCTCAATGAAATTATACATTAGTAGATGAATAATCCTCAATATGGAGGGCAGAGCAAAGAAAAATTTGGCCCCATTTTTAAGGCTATATCAGGAGATTGGTGTGACATTGCTGACAAGAATATTTAACTTTGTTATGACTTGTTTTTGCTATGTTTCTATTGATAAAATATCATTCCAGAAATAGACTTGAATAATTGATAACGTAGGAGACAATTCTAATTTTTTTCTTGTTATGTAGCTAAATTGATGTGCTTCTAGAAGAGTATTCCCATTTCTTGATGAATGTTTGCCCCATTTAACTTAAAAGTAGAAAAGAAAAACAAAAAATTTGACATTTCGAAAGAACGTGAATACAGGACAAATTTGCTTATGAAGGTCTAGCTATAAGCATATAAAAATTCTTGAAAATTTTCTTGAATGCATTCTTTTGTTGGAGAAATTCGTGCATAAACCCAGAGGCCTCCAGAGTTAAGCTTGACTACTGCCATACAAATATTAGCTATCTACTAGTAAATAACAACCTGGAATTACAACATAGATCAATGCATTATGTCTCACAATTTTTTCTGTATAAATACACAAATAACACTGAAGTAGTAATAGTATACAAGGTCTAATTAAAATCTAGAGAAGGTAGTTGCATAGTTTACATTTGATAAAGCATACCACTATATATATCTATCATCTTAATGGGAGAGCCTCCCACTTGCTAAAATACAAGGCCCAACAAACAAATTGTATGCTCTTTGTTGATCAATAATTTTGAAGCTCTATACCACAATAAGACATTCATTCTCATTCATCTGTATCAGGCCATTCTTTTTATCCTTCGCCATCATAGCCAATCTAAAGTCTGCAAACTTAATTTAGATGTGTTCTTCCTTGCTAATGGAGAGTAGACAATTAGAAGGCTTGTGATCTCTGTTTGCAACGTCCCTGTCATGGAAATAGTCCACACCATTGTAGAGCTCCCATATTAGTTATTTCACAGCTACACAATGCTATTTAAGTTGTTTTGATTTGAAAAGATAGTGAAAAATCTCCCTGCATTACAAATACAATTCTGTATTAGATAGAGATGACAATATAATCATGCTATGAAATATGAATATAATATTATGCCTTACAAGAGCCTAATAATGTGTGCGTAAGTATCTATAAATATTGGAAAAAGGAAAAGCTCATTATTTAGTAAACTGGAAACATGATAGACTTGCTGCTAAATCCATATACCTGTAGTGCCTCTTCCTAAATAAGCAATACACATCGTATCTCAAAAGTTACGATTCTATTTTGAAACAGATAGATTGTAGAGGTCCAGAAAGATATTTTACTTTTCTAATTGTAGTTTGAAACCCGAATAAGATTCATGATGTACTCTGGCTATCTGTGTCATTTCTCAATCTCATTTTTATTTGTTATTTGAAAATTTTGTTGTGGTATCTAAAAACTTGATGACTTTTATCATTGTCCGGCTGGCATCTCCATCTGAAAGTTATCGAATGAAAATCCATATTGAAGATCATTTAAAATGTATTTTAAAACATATTGTAAAAAATTAAATGTTTATTTCTCAATTGGAGAAACTCACTATTCTACAGCGTGGAAATAAGGAAAAATTGGGACGCCTTATATCTGCAAGGAAAAAGCAAGAAATGAAAAAGTTTTGTGGGCTGCGTAGAAACTCAAGAATCCAGGAATAGAGAATGCAGCAGAGGGGAGACTTTGGGGGTACCAAAAGTTTGATTAAAAGACAGCAGAAAAAATGCAAAGAGGAGAGGAAGAATCGACGCTTCAACTGGCTGGAAATTTCTGCAGTCAAAATCAGCTTGAGGCATGTTTGTTTGAGCATTATTGGGGAAGTTTGTGAGGTGCGTGGGAATTGAAGAACCCAGAAAATGCAAGGCACAGCAGATTGAATGTGTGGGGCGCCTAAGTTTGGAAAAAGATGACTGCAGACATCCAATGAAGAAAATCGACCCAAAGAGAGGCTGGTAAAAGTTTGCAGATATAATACAGTTTTGGAGGCATGAATCCAATGTGATTTGGAAGGAATAATAAGAGTTAGAATTTGACCAAGAACAGAGGAAATAAATCAGATTTTGGCATGTTAGTAATGGTATATGTAAATGTGAAGTTTTGAAATGGAACCATAAAAATAAATTAGTTCTTTAGATCACTTGGTGGAGCTTGATAGGGCTATGTAATGCCCTTGCTTTATAATTCTTCTTGTTTTAATAAAAAAAATTAGCCACATAATATAAAGGAGGGGTAAAATTTTTGTTAAAACAAGAAGAAGTACAAAGCAAAGGCATTACATAGCCCTATCAAGCTCCATCAAGTGATCCAACTGTTGAGACAAATCCGGGGGTAAATGACCCGGGTCCACCAAATTCCAATCATTAATATGATTAGAAGCTCATTTAGCCAAACAAACAGCATTCCATTATTTAGGAATATGAGTGAAAGTAACAAACTCTAAAGAAGTGCAGAGGTTAAGAATCTCTTCAACAATCAAAGCCAAATGCTAACTAACATCCTCTAAATGCTGCCTATTCAACAAGTTCACTACAAGGGAATGAGACTCACATATGATCCTTGACCTCCTGAATTATAATCAGTTTTAAATTGTGCATTACTTTTATATAGTTGATTTTAAAATGGTTTCAAAATATTCTTTTTTGGTTTTCAAAATATTATGATGATTTGATTCATTCCAATTTAAAGTTCAGTTCAAATGAACTAAAAAATTCTAGAAATAAGATTTATTTCTTGCCAACCTATTAAAAAGACATAAATCAAAAGTTTTTGTACTTCAAAATATTTGATGATTTTTTTGAAATTAAAATTTAGTTTAATTTTAGAATATGAAATGATTTGCATTCAAAAAAGAAAAAATAAAATAGAAACTTACAAGATTCATTAAAAAAATCACATACATAATTATCAACAATAGACAAAAACTTGGCTAAAATAATTTTTTTTTAAATAAATAAAATAATTCAAAACTAATGTCTTGTCATTTTTTCATAGATGTTAATATTCTTCATTTAAAAAATATAATGCTTTATAAATAACATCATCTCATATGCATATACATATACAAATAATTCCTTTCATATATAATTTCAACTTGCAAATTAACTCCACATTATGATGTAGAGGGATATGGCAAATTCACCATCAGCAATTCACCTTCAATTTACCACCATGACAATTCATAGAGTGAAAAATTAATTGCATGAACCTTTGACAATTAATAAATTGTTAATGGTGAATTTTTCTATTCACCTCCTAGAACCTAAATAGAGTAATAAAAAAAGATACACATATAATTTAGATTGGTAATTTATATTTATTGTAGCTAAAAGCAAGTTTTGAGAGCCACATTCTTTTTGTTATTTTAATTTCTATCGTACAGTATAGAAGAAGGGCATTTGGTGAAAGAGGAGCTGCAACCAATTTAAAATGCATCTTCTTACCTTTTTACCAATTTATAATAATATATGTTTTAAATGAAGTAATTTGGGGCTCCGTTGATTTTTCAGACCACCATTTTGATTCAATTGAAAAATAAATTAAAAATGTTCAATGGATGAGCAGACTCAAGAATGGCACAAATGACAAAATAAAGCACATAAAATAGAAATCACCTATGCAATATTTAAATCCAGCGACTGTTTTGTGTATAATCTGTGCCTTTGAACAAATGAATGAATGCATGTCCCGCAAACAAAAATCTGCGAATCTGGGAAATGCCAACATAAATAATCAGAATGCAATCACCAAAACTATATTATTATAGATAATGGTTATTAGTTTTTCAATCTGCAGTTTGAGGGCGGCGGGCATGAGCAGAACGGGCGATGCAACACCATTGGTCTCAAGATTCTTTCCCTCTGCATTAAAGGAGTTTGAAGCTGTCAAAAATGAAGACATCGCCAACGACACAGTGACATTGTTGCTGCTAAGATGGGGTTTGTTAGCTAATGTAATCAGATCACGCAGCCCAAAGGAAGCAAATGGTTTAAACCTCCAGCATAAATACAGCACATTCATACCAGAAGATGAGATCCTAAAATATTGAATTCTCCCTAAAAAAACAAAATAAACAATTATGATTCGATTAAGCATTGTTCCAAATCTAATTCAAAATTGGAGGAAATGATATTTCACATACTCAAGATTTAAGGGAATGAGATTATATTGGCCGTCTTGCAGCATTGTGCAATCATATCGGAGTAGCAAATATCAAAGCCACAACAGCAGCAGAGTAAATTAAAAGTTAAAAACATATCAGATTGAAGATATAATATTGCAATACAACTTCTACAAAACCGTTTTTTGTGGAACATGAATTTTGATACAACACATACCAAAATAATCACTAAATTATACAAATACAAAATGTTCATACAACACATACCAAAATAATCACTAAATTACACAAATACAAAATGTTTATACCAGATCTTGAAATTCGGATTGTCATTTGCAAGGGCTCTTTTATAAAGAGAAAGCACCTACTGCTTGAGTGTCCGTTTTTTAGTTCCACTTTCCTAAATGTCATCTAGTATATAAGAATTTTTCATTAGGAATTTATATTGATGCATAAAATAATATTTACGATTATTTTTATGATTCTCAAAACAGATTATTTTGTAACTTTACTATAATTAAATTTTACACATTTTAATGATATTTAAACAAAATTATTCAAAATAATAACATGAGAAATTGATGACTATTTATGCAAAAAAAATTTGTAATTTTCTATAAGCAAATTTATATTCCATATAACTTGCTTTGAAAAGGATAAACTAATAGAGAATCACATTTAAGAGAAACATTCTCACTCAATATTTGTCTACATTAGCAAAAAGAAAATACCATTTTTCATTTCAATTTCTCAAGATTTCTTCTAGAGGTGTAAATATTACTTATAATATTTCATCAAAAAGATGGATATAGATGTTACAATTTATTTTCTTTTCTTTTTTAATGTTTTCAATCATACATCAATAATGTCATTGTTTAAGTTTTTAGTATATAATGATATTCTTTTGATTAGCAAAATGATAGGTTTCTATGATACAACACCCTTTGCAATTTATACTTAGTAAAATTAGTATCAAATATGAAATAGTGAAGTAATTTAAATTTCAAATAGTGATCAAGGTACACTGTATGAAAGTACTACAAATACCCAATTAAATTAAGATTTCAAAAAATAAAATTGTTGAGCTTGTAGAGTTTATACAACCTTAACTAAGTTAAATTAAGAATTGTAAAAAAAGAAAATAACTGAATTTTTAGAAATTACTCAAATCTACACAAATCTACAATCCAACTTTATAAATAATAAATTTTATAAAATGTAAAAAGACAAAAATAAAGAAGACATCAATAATTATAATAAATTCACTTTTTAAAACTCAAAATAATACACATGATGAAAACAACCAATAATTTTAATGAAGATTAAAAATAACATAAAAATAAAAAGAAAACAAACAAAAATAATGCAAATGATGACTGAGAGGCATGCCAAAACGCTACTTACTCGTTTTTTTTCCAACACTTCCTATACCAATTTTTCTAACACTATAAATCCCCTACGCTTGATCATTTGAAACTGAAAACTTATTTTTGGCTGAAGTCATATTTGTATGGAAGTAATAATAGGAGTATTTGATAACAGCAATTCATCCTTATTAAGGAGATTCCCAAGTACAGTGCGGTTCATTAATAATTCAATATCATCAAATTTGTGTGATGCTTAAAAAAAGAAGAATAGAGTTTAAAAAGGCTAAAAATGCAGGAAGCATTAAGCCAAGATTGAAAGAGTTTGAAACATGACTATCACTTTTGAGGCTCACAGTAATTTTTCCAGGTAAAATGCACACTATTACATTAATTAATCAAAGTCTGTGTGACTAGAAGTATTTCCAATGCTTATTATGTTAAAAGGACAGACCATTTTCACGCTAAATGAATGATTAAAATTACCCGTGGAAGGAGATAAGCATAAAATAAATTATAGTCTGTTCTTCAAATCTAAATGATTTGAATCAAACTTGATAGAATTATTTAATACTTAGATTTTCTTTTATTCAAGTTAATAAATAAATTTAAAATTAATGAGGATTAATATTTGTGTTAAGTAAATAATTATTTTAATTTATTTAATTTTGAATAATCATATAATGAAGGCAATGACTTTTTATTATTGATTTTTAGATTAATATTTTAGAGTATGATTGCTAGATTAATGTTATTTGTTTACGTTTTTTTTTTTATATAGAATATAAATTTAGATTAACAATCATTTGTTTTTGAAATTTTTAAATTAAAAGAGGGGTAAAAATTTATTAAAACAAGAAGAAGTACATCACAAGGCTTTACACAGCCCTGTCAAAATTAACTTAGTTGTCCAACTCATGAGACAAATCCAGGGGTAATTGACCCCTATCCACAATGTTTCAATTTTACATATGATCGGAGGCCCACTTGGTCAAACAATCCACAATAGTGTTCCATCCTCTAGGAATATGATTGAAAGTAATTGACTCCAAAGAAGCACAAATAACAATCCACAATAGTGTTCCATTCTCTAGGAATATGATTGAAAGTAACTGACTCCAAAGAAGCACAAATAGTAAGAATTTGTTTAACCTGCCTATTCAAAAAAGTCACACCACCTATGAGTCAAACTCACATATTATCCTTCATTAAGTTGTTAGTATGAAAACCCTTGTAAACAGAAAAGATAAACTGAAAGAACTATCCTGCCAAACTCCAATGCCAGCATGACCAAATTTCCCGAGAAGATCTTGATGTTTTGATCAATTTATTTGAACTTGTAATTATTGTTCATGTATATAGAAACAATTACAATCTACGTCAATAGATAATTTTTTTTATCATAGGGTTCTATTTGTAACTATTGGTGGTGTACAAATGTGGCTCACTGCAATTATACATCAACAAATGAATAATGTTCAATATGGAGGGTAGAGCAAAAAAACAATTGGCATCATTTTTTAAAGTTACATCATTTGACTTTGATGTAACTTATTTTTTTATGTTTTTATTAATACTAAAATTATTGAAGAATTATTTTATTTTATAAATCTAATTTTTTTATTAAAGATCTTTTTTTTTTCTTCAAGAATTAAAAGATATGTTTTTTATTTAGTTATAAGATATTTTATAATTATTTTAATTATTCTAAAACATTGAAATTATTGATTTTTTTATATTAAATATATTTGAATAACTTATATTATGAGCCTCACAAATTTAGAAGATAAAAAAAATTAAGCCTGATTTGGCCTTATTGCTGCTCTAAATACAAATTAGAGTAGTAAAATTTTGATTTTCTATACAACATACATTACATAACTCATCTTTATGTTTGTTGTTATAATTTTCTTCAAGGTCCATGAGATGTTGCCTCAAAGTATTGCTCTTATCAATATTGAATGACCAATATCTTGTGTCAATTCTTCTGTCTTCCTTGTAACTTTATCCTCGATACTTTTCCTCAATTCTTGCTTCCCAGATATATCATAAGATTTCAATAATTAAAACAAGCCAAAAGAGCTTAATTACACCGAGAGGCATCTATAATGAAAGCAAATAACCTGTGTCAATAAAAACTCTTCAAACAAAAAATGGCATGCATTTGTCAGTCTTTGAATCTGAAGAAATTAAAATTCATTAAATTTTATGAGAGACGTGCATCACGTTGAGTGGAGAGTGGCTTTGACATGCAAACCATTTCATGCAAACTGATTATTGTGTAGTATGAGATAGAGTGGCGTTGACATGCAAACCGATTATTGTTTAGTATGAGATTTTCTTTTTGGAGAGTGGCATTAGTATGCAAACTGTTTCATGCAAACCAATTATTGTTTAATATGATATTTAACTAAATCAAATAGATTTCTCTCTAAAATAAATAGAGAAAAAAGTAAAGGAAGATCTAAGAGCGCACTATGGAGGATGGTTATGCAGTGAGCTTTAGTCACTTGTTTCGAGGCTCACTAAATCTAAAATTCAGGTTAATGGATTTTCCCTTGTCTCGGGTTAAGGTTTTTGTGCTTTTGTTAATTTGAAGTTGTGTTTTGTATTGTTAATTGACAAGATTTTTTTTCAAGTTCACGTGGACAACAGTAAACTGCTGGTCATAAAATGTACGAGTAAATGAAAATGTGATAACGAAGGTGAAGATGTGTGCAAGCTTTGGTTGCTGGCGTGGATGGAGTTCTATTTGTTACTGTGCCTAGGATTATGCCTTAGAAACCCAAGACAATTGAGATTTTCGTTGGCTGAACAAGAGTTTCTGTCAATAACAGTCATTGTTGTCTCTCTATTTGTAAAGAAAATTGTAGGGAGAGACGAATTCACTAGTTTTTTGGAAGATGAATTTAAGCTTTTCATATGTTTTTGTAGGTGATACCAAAAAAAAATGCAGCGAGGGTAAAATTTTCTTTTGTGTATTCATGGAGCGTACATACTCATAAGCTAATAGTATTTTTTTTTGTATTTTTCTAATTAACAAAAGATTTTAATGGCAGCTGGAAATGTATGTTTTGTATGTCTTGTATTCTTTGTACTACACTAGAATTTTTTCTTCTTATTCAAAGCTATGTTTGTCTTTTTCTTTCTTATTGAATGGAGGAGCTATGCTTTACAATATACTCAAGTTCCATCATTTTTGTGTTATTAATTTACTTACTTTTTTATTAGGAAAGATATAATTGCACACTTTCTAATAACTAGCTTATCTACTTACTACATAATCTATATAGGAAACGTGGAGGTATATCAATTCAAGAAACAAAACTTGAACAGAGCACAACCACTGAGGGCGAGTTAAATGAAACCATAAACTTCTTAGAAAAATGTTTCTTCTTTATGTGAACTATTGTCCAAGGAGAATTAGAAACTAAAATTGAGAAATTTTGATCAGAAGGGGAAGACTCCCCTCCAAAGTAACAGATAGGAGCATCAACCATCACATCATAATCATGTAGAGTAGAATGAACCTGCACATAAGGTTTTGAAACTTTTTTCCAGAACAGTGGCAAGAGGAAGATATAGGAGCAGCAACCATTTTGCATGTTATTGTTATGTGTTTGTAATAATATATTCATTTTTGCATCATAATATAATATCATTAGATTATATTTAAAATTACAATTTATCAAATATAAATTGATTAAATTTAAATTCATTAATTTATTAATTCTTATTTAATTAATAAGTTAAACAATATGCAATAGTTTATTATATCAATATAATTAATTTTATACTTAATACTATATACTCTAATAGTATAGTATACTTATACAAATCCTAGTTCAACCTTATTTGAATTGTAATTGAATATTAATTAAATTATACCTTAATAAAACCCTTGATATATCATAACCATAATCCAAATTGAATTCTACCCTTACCCTAAATGAACCCTATTTAAGCCATAATAATAAGAAACTAGTATAAGTATTAACAAAGAACATACAAATAAGGTTTTGCACCTATTGTAATCATGTTTAGGTTGGTCTAGATGGTAAGCAAAAAAGGAGAAGCATATTAGAAGAAAAATGGAAGGACGAAGAAAAATATTGATGGAATAATTATTTGGTTTAAAACTTGGAGATATTGTTCAAAATGCATAAAGTAACACTCTATGTACATGTATTGTGTGTGTGTTTGTGTCTTGTGATTTTGTTCATTTCTTTTGTGATTTCATTGTGTGGGTATTTTTCCATCAATGTGTTGGATTACACTTCATGATCCATCATGAGGATGATAGAGAGATGAAGGAGAAGAAATGGTTTTTCATAGACCAATATAAGCTAAAAAGAAAGAGGGGGAATCTTATGATGTCAATTCTAGGTTGTGATATTTTTGTATAACTATAATCTATTATAGTGAAATATGTGAGCAGTATGGTAACAAAGATGACTCTATCAATTTATTTGTTGGTCAAACTTGAGGACTTTATTGAGCTATATATCTTCTATTGTGGAAAGAATAAAATTGTATGGTAATTAATGTTTATAGTTAGATGATGGTCATCTTGGTAAACTTAAATTCCTAATAATTTTCTATTTAAATTCAATTGTAAATTGTTACACACAAACATATTAAATTCTTATTCCACTTTTTCATTCAATAAGATATTACATATTTGTAGGAGTGTTATCTCCTAAATTATAAGAGAACTATTATAACCTTTTATAATCACTCCTTTACTTAGACATGTTGTTCTAACAACTTGTAATGCAATACCATATTACCAAAAGCTTCATATTTGTTACACATACTTATAATGCTAATTTAAACATGTGAACACTAATCTCTAACACCCCTTTTACTATGAACATGGGGAGAAAGAACATCACACAAGATGGCAATAGAATCATATGTATATGCATACTTTAGGTCTACATACTGCTATCTAGATCTTGTTGTACATGATCACCTACATACGAGAACTTATCTTGCTTTCACTTCCAGTGAACTCATCACCAGTCGACCACACTTCCAAGAAGTCTGATAGTCAGAGGATCTTTGTAGCTCGAAGATCCCGTTGCTACAAAGATCAAAGATCTCGTTGCTCTCATGTACAAATTTTTACAGTATCAATGACATCCATAAAATTTCCATTGGAAACCAGATCCACATGACAAAGTTTCACTCCATATGTCAACCATTTGTTCACATTTTTCCTTGCACAAATATTCTTGTCAACGCTTTGTCATTTGAAATTAAATATTCCCTATTTTTCACTAGCTGGGTTTTAATCATTTTTTTTTTGGTCTTGTTTCTCCTTCTAGAAATAAAGAATGTGTCAATCGAAGAAATGATAGAGAAAGTTCCAAAACCAACTATGTTATTTGAAGGCATTATTTTTCTGGTGGAAGTGGTGTTGAATGCAGACTTTGATTCTAGTTGGTGCTATCTCCTAGAGGAAAAGAGGAACCACCTAATTAGCAAATCCAACGCCATATCTGAGCATAATTCTTCCAAAGATCTTGAGCTATCGTGTTAAACACCACTTCCACTAGAAAAATATTTTTTGAAGTATATTTTTTTTTGTGGGAGTGGTGTTTAACACGATAGCTCAATATCTTTCCATGCTTATCATTGGAAGAATTATGCTCAGATATGGAGTTGGATTTGCTAATCAAACGGATCCTCTTCTCCCCTCAAAGAGTGCACCAACCAAAATCAAAGTCCGTGTTCTACACCACTCCCACCAGAAAAAATATTTCTTCAAATAAGATTGTTGGTTTTGGATTTTCTCTATCATTTCTTCAATAGACACATTCTTTGTTTCCGGAAGGAGAAATAGGAGAAATATGGATATGATTAAAACCCAACCAATGGAAAATAGGAAAATCCTGCATTTGAAATGGCAAAACATTGACAAGAATGTTTGTGCAATAAAAAATGAGAAAAAGAAGGTTGACACACAGTGAAACTTAGTCTAGTGGATCAAGTTTCTATTAGAAAGTATGAAACCAAAATAAAATTTCATATTATTCCACCAACATGTAAAATCATAAGGAATATTACTATAAAGCCAAAAATAAAAAAATGAATGAGATTATTGGTATAAACCTGAAAATAAAATCATAGGGAATATTAGTATAAAGCCAAAAATAAAACAATGAATGAGATTATTGGTATAGACTTGAAAATAACATATACATATTCAATATCTTTGAAACCTTTAATGCCTATATAAGTCACTAACAAACCAAGCCATGAAAGGCATGTTGTCTTCTACATTTAAATTTTGATGCAAAATGCTAATTGAGAGAACTAAGAATAGAAGCACATCTTTAATGGGATCATATGTGTGCATTGATAAATATGTCAATGTAAAATGGCACAAACATATAGATTGTGATGTTTAAGAACAACCCTTTAAAATAAGGTAACTCATTTAAAAATTAAAATAATTTCAAAAGGTCAAGAAGATACATTTAAATTGATTGAAATTGATAGTAATTGATCAACCTTGAACCCCAAATTTTAGAGGACATAAGTTTATATTTAGTTACAAAATTATAACACAAACATTGTCTTTCACATTAATTGATTCTATGATCTCTTATGATTATATATTCATACTTTGCAAAAAAGTGAATGAAAAAAATCAATGGAAATTGAATGATGACTACTTGAAAGCTAAAGTAGTAATATGGATTATGTAATTAACCTCCAATTTATGGCTATCATTAAATAAGTTTTTTATTTATAAATTTTGTCATCTCTTACAATGTGTGTAAATGAGTGATTTTTTTTTACTATAAATTGTTTTGATCTATATATATATATATAGATTTTTTTTTCTAGATTGAAATAATTCTGTATGATAGATATATTTAAAATACATATAGATGATGAAAATAGAAATATATGATTTTACAAAAAAGGAAAATCTAGTAGCATTGTAATCTAATAGAAAGAATTCTTCTTTAGAAATTTATATTGATGCATAAAATAATATCTAAAATTACTTTCATGATTCTCAAAATAGATTATTTTGTACCTTTATTACAACTAAATCTTAAACAATCTAATGATGTGTAAACAAACTTATTCAAAATAATAATATAAGAACTTTTATGAAAACAAGTAAACATTCATTATTGGATGACCTTTATAATTTTGTATTAGAAAATTTATAAATACTAAACACTAATAAAGAATTGCATCTAAGATAAGCATTCTCACTCAATATTCACTTAAATTAGGGGTCATGCTACCTGATTCCTACAGTCTATAAAAAAAATTTAAAAAAAAAAAAAAATTTGAAAAATTAAAATAATACACATAATGAACACAACCAATAATTTTAATAAATATTAACAAATAAAAATAAAACACAAGAAAATAACACAAATGATTATTTAGTGGCTGGTTGAATCCTTTTGCTGGCTATATACACATTTTTATATAATCATATTTGAAGATAAGTGATGCTGCCAAAGACTTCTATTTTTATCCTGCATCTTAGTTTTTAAAGTAGTTTTTCTTTAAAACTTTGTTTTTTTGCTTTCTGCAAATAAAGCATGCATTGCATGCTAAGTATTGGAGATCTACATTGATTTTTTCTTGTGCTTTGAACTCTATTTTATCCCCTGTGTATTTCTTTTGAATAAGTAGCAAAAATAGAGAACTCTGTTTTAAAAAATAGAGCAGAATTTTCTGATTCTTTTTAACAGCATTATGCAGAACAGAGGAAGAATGTGAAGTTTGTTTTTCAATGAGTTAATAGATTGCAGTTTATTTTTTTACAACATTATAGTATATTATTTTGTTTATCAACATTGTGTTAGTTTTTTTTCTTTCTCTGCTGCTTTATTTCTTTAATCAACTAGCTTAGAGGTGAGACCTCTTTTTCATAAACTACATTTGGTATCAGAGTAGGTTTTTTTTTTTGGGTTTAAGATCTAGTTGTTTGAATGTCATGAAATATTATCATGTCGAATTCTAACAGCTTTCCCATTCCAGAATTTGATGGAAATGAGTTTGATTATTGGTGTATAAAAATGATGACTTTTTTAATAGGAAAAGATTTGTGGGAGATTGTTGAATTAGGTTACTAGGAGCCAGCTGATTGGAATGCCCTCCCAGTCAATGAAAGAATAGCTAGGAAGGAGGCTAAGAAGAAGAATTTTCAAGCATTGTTTCATATTCAAATAACTCTAGGCTAGAGTCTATTTCCAAGAATTGCAGGTGCAAAGATAGCTGAGGATGCCTAGAAGACTCTAAAAGAAGCTTACCAAGGTAGTGATCAAGTCCAAGTTGTTAAGTTATAGACATTGAAGAGAAAATTTGAAAATTTAAAGATGCAAGAAGGAGAAAGTGTGAGTGAGTATTGTGTCAGAGTAAAAGATGTGGTCAATAAGATGGCTACACTTGGAGAAACTTTGAACACAGAGGTTCTGATAAAAAAGGTGTTGAGATCTCTCACACCAAGATGGAATCATGTTGCCATAATAATGGAAGAAAGCAAGGATTTGACAACCCTTCAATTCGATCACCTCGTTGGATCTTTGATATCACATGAAGAAAGACTAAAAGATTATTTTGGAGAAAGTGTTGAAAAAGCCTTTTCCTCCAAAGTACAAATCACAAGGAATGAAGATGGCAGCAGTAGTAGCAAAAACAATCAAAGCCAAAGTAAAGGTCAAAATTAGTATAATTCAAGAGGTAGAGGCAGAGGTGGTTCAAGAGGAAGAGGTGGTTCAAGAGGCAGAGGTAGAGGAAGATTTGATAAAAGGAATGTTCAATGTTACCATTGTAAAAGGTATGGACATTTTGGAAGAGAATGTAGATTAAAAGAAGGTAAAAATGTTAATTATCCTCAAGAAAGTTATGAAAATCCTCTAGATAATTTATTCTTATCTTATTCTAAAAGTGAAAATACTAGTAAAGATGTTTGGTACCTAGATTCTGGATGCTCTAACAATATGTCAGGAAATGGGAAGTTGTTTTCAACAAAGGATGAAAGTTTCAAGTCAAAGATTTAGCTCGGTGATGATAAATCATTAGCGGTTGCTGCAAAAGGTGCTATGGAGGTCCACACAAAATAATGTATGAAGAGTGTTAAAGATATTCATTACACTCCTGAGTTAAAACATAATTTGTTAAGTGTTGGACAATTGTGTGAAAATAACTATAGAGTTGTCTTTGAAAATAAGAAATGTACAATTTTTGATAAGAGTCAGGGCAATAGAGTAGTCACAGTTGTTCCTATGACAAAAAATAGGATGTTCCCATTGAGATTTGGTGAACATAACAGCAGCCTTGCCAATATGGCATTTGAGGATACAAGTTGGTTATGGCATCTAAGTTATGGCCATTTAAACTTTCACAGTTTGAAGCTTTTGACCTCACAAGCGTTAGTTTCTGGTTTGCCCAAGGTTGAAGAGCACAAGGAGGTTTGTGAAGGATGTGCTAAAGGAAAGCATGCAAGAGAAAAGTTTCCAAAAGGCACTGCATGGAGGGCCCATTACCCCCTTCAACTTGTTCATTCAAATATCTATGGACCTATGCAAACAAAGAGTTTGGGTAAGTCATCATATTTTATCACTTTTATTGATGATTAATCATGAAAATGTTGGGTTTATTTTTTGAAGACTAAGGAAGAAGCCCTTGAAACATTCAAGAGGTTTAAAGAACTTGTGGAAAATGAGAAAGGGTGCAAAATCAAAATTTTAAGGATTGATCGTGGAGGATAATTTTGTTCAAGATCCTTTCAAGATTATTGTGATATGAATGGCATTAGGAAGCAACTCGCCACTCCATACACACCTCAACAAAATGGGGTAGCTGAAAGGAAAAACCGCACTGTGGTAGAAATGGCAAGGAGCATGCTACAAACCAAGGGATTGAGTAACTCTTATTGGGGAGATGCAGTTGCTACAGTAGTATACATTCTCAATCGAAGTCCCACCAGTGCACTTGAGAAGATGACTCCTTATGAAGCATGGTATGAGAAAAGGCCTAATGTTAATCATTTCAGAGTGTTTGGTTGTTTAGCTTATGTTCATGTACTTGATCAGAATAGACAAAAGTTAGATGCAAAAAGTGAGTCATGTATTTTTGTTGGGTATAGTGAGGAAAGCAAAGCTTACAGGTTATATAATCCTCTCACTAATAAGCTTATTGTTTCAAGAGATGTGATTTTTGATGAAGGGGGAGTTTATGGTCATCAAAAAGGCCATATGGAGAAGTCAAAATCTATTTTGAATGATGATGTTGATCATGAGCAGCCCACTAATGTTGTTGTTCCAATTGCTATAAATCCACCAAGCAGCCCCTCATCTAATTCTTCAAGTCCAACTTCAACTCCAAGTTCTAGAAGGAAGGTAAAAAGTTTGAGTGATATTTATCAAAGGAGTGCCAATCAAGCACATGAAGAAAATCCAATAGGTGAGACAGTTAATTTTGCTTTATTTACCAAGGCTGATTTTGAACCATCATGTTTTGAAGAAGCATGTACTAATGAGGTTTGGATGCAAGCAATGGAAGAAGAGATGGATTCCATTCATAGGAATGATACTTGGGAGCTTACAGAGCTTCCACATGACAAGAAGATTGGCACCAAATGGATCTACAAGACTAAGCATAATAGTGATGGAAGTGTTGAAAGACATAACGCAAGATTAGTTCCTAAAGGTTTCACACAGAAGTATGGGATTGACTATGAAGAGACATTTACACCAGTTGCAAGACAAGAGACCATCAGAATGCTGATTTCATTAGCAGCTCAAAAGAATTGGAGCATACAACATATGGATGTGAAAAGTGCCTTCTTGAATGGGTACTTAGAAGAGGAAGTATATGTGGAACAGCCACAAGGTTTTCAAGTGGAAGGAAAAGAGAATCATGTCTACAAATTGAAGAAGGCTTTGTATGGCCTCAAGCAAGCACCAAGAGCATGGTATGCAAGAATTGATGGATACTTTCAGGAGAATGGCTTCAACAGAAGTAAGAGTGAACCTACCCTTTACTATAAACAAGAAGGTAATGATATTCTTATTATAAGTTTGTATGTTGATGATTTGTTGTATATGGGTAGCAGTTCTAAGATGAAAGATGATTTCAAAATTGCTATGATGAAAGAATTTGAGATGAAAGACCTTGGTCTCATGAAATATTTTTTAGGAATGGAGGTTTATCAATGTAAAAATGAAATTTTCATTTGCCAAACCAAATATGCAAAAGATATGTTGAAGAAGTTTGACATGGTTGATTGTAAACCATACTCCACTCCAAGTGCTCATGGAATTGTGTTGAGTAGGAATGATGGTGTTGAATTAGTTGATGAGATTGCTTATAGAAGTATTATTGGGAGTTTGATGTTTCTAACCCACACAAGGCCTGATATAGCATATTCAGTTTCACTTGTTTCAAGGTATATGGCAAATCCATCAGAAATACACATGAAGGCAGCTAAGAGAATTTTGAGGTATGTGAAAGGTACTCTAAATTATGGTATTCATTACTACTCTTCTAAAAGATTCAATCTTGTTGGCTTTAGTGATTCAGATTGGGGAGGTAGTATGGATGATTGTAAGTCTACATCTGGAAATTGTTTCTCTTTTTGTTTTGGTTTGATTACTTGGAGTTCCAAGAAGCAAAGCATGGTTGTTCTCTCATCCATAGAAGCAGAGTATATTGCAGTTACTTTAGCAAGTACACAAGCTCTTTGGCTTAGAAAAGTATTAGAAGAAATTGGAGAGAAGCAAATTCAGCCTACAATGATTTATTGTGACAATGTAAGTGCCATCAAGTTAGCAAAGAATCTGGTTCATCACAGTAGAACAAAGCATTTTGATTTGAAGTATCACTTCATCCGTGATTTAGTATAGAAGAAGGAAGTTGAATTGAAACACATCAGCACTCATGATCAGTTGGCAGACATCTTCACCAAAGCAGTTGCAAGAGATCAGTTTGTGTTACTTCGAGATCAGATTGTGAGCCCTCTTAGCATCAAGGGGGAGTATGAAGATAAGTGATGCTGCCAAGATCATGTTTTTCCCAACATGGCAAAGACTTCTATTTTTAGCCTACATCTTAGTTTCTAAAGTAGTTTTTCTTTAAAAATTTGTTTTTTTGCTTTCTGCAAATAAAGCATATGTTGCATGCTAAGTATTGGAGATCTACTTTGATTTTTTCTTGTGCTTCGAACTCTATTTTATCCCCTCTGTATTTCTTTTGAATAAGCAGCAAAAATAGAGAACTTTGTTTTAAAAACATAGCAGAATTTTCTAATTCTTTTTAACAGCACTGTGCAAAACAAAGGAAGAATGTGAAGTTTGTTTTTCAATGAGTTAATAGATTGCAGTTTATTTTGTTACAACATTATGGTATATTATTTTGTTTATAAGCATTGTGTTAGTTTGTTTTCTTTCTGGTGCTTCATTTCTTTAATCAGCTGGCTTAGAGGTGAGGCCCCTTTTTCAGAAACTACAATATTAGTATAGAAGTAGAAGTAATGATGGGAATATTTAATAACAGTAAGTCACATTTTTCAAGTTCGTCCTTACTTAGGAGATTCCCGAGTACAGTGCAGTTCGTTAATAATGCAATGCCATCAAGTTTGTGTGATGGTTTAATAAAGTTTCAAAAATGCAGGAAGCATGAAGCCAAAACTCTATGCAACTACATGTATTTCCAATGCTTATTATGTTAAAGGAACATATCATTTTCTCATTAAATGAATGCTTACAATTACTGGTGGAAGAAGATAAGCGTAAAATAAATTATAGTTTTTTCTTTGTTCTTTGAATATAAATAATATAGATTAAACTTGATAGAATTATTTTCATTAAATATTTCTAGATTTGTTTTTATAAAAGTTAATGAATAAATTTAAAATTAATTGGGATTAATATTTGTGCTATGTAAAATATTATTTTTAATTTATTTATTTTTGAATGATTATTTAATGAAGGTTATGATTTTTAGTTCCTTCCAAGGGAATTATAGGCAACCCCGCTATTTAACTAGTTATTAAAAATTATATTTCTAACAAATGAGAGTTCATTTTTTTTTCTATTTAACAAATATATTTGTATTGTTAAAGTAAACATACAAAATATATAACAAAAAATATTTTAGAAATGAATTTTCTGGAATATAATTGGGAGAAAAGTTTTACCCAATAAGAGCGATTTTTGCAGTTCTAGTATCATGGTGGCGATTATAATGGCAGATAGAAAGGGCAGACGCAAAGAGCATCCCTGGTGGACTATACATGCTCAACAAAACTAAAACTGTTATAACTGCAATGCTAGATCATTTAGGTTTCCATCATGGAGTTTAAATATATTAAGTTTAAGAAACATGGATTGGAAAATCATGATTTTTATGTGCATGGTTTTCTCTCGGGTGTGTAAAACTAACAATTTTCACCACAAACAGGCCGCAGAACAAAGTTTATGCTGGAAGACCTGTGACGAAATTTGTTAACCAGTGCTTGTTGATTATTAATAGTATCTTCGTCAAATTAAAGGCAATTCTGATAATCTGCATAAAGAACATATACCATACCTATAGGCCAAGTGATCTAGTGCACAAGCGAAACAAGAATGATGCTCACCAATTTCAATGGTGCTTGTGTGGACTTGGGTACACATATGGTATAACTTACAATATAATTTATGATATTCTTAGGCAGACGATAATCATTTGGATTTACTATGTAGGATTTTGCATGGGTTGTGGTTGTGGCACTGGCTAGGGGTTTGGAGGTTTTTCCTAACCTATTCACAGTCCTCACTTGTATTTCTAGGTTTTATTTTGGAATTAGTTATCATGTTGATGCCATCAAGTAGGGAAGTCATTGCAAACAGTGCGACTTGGTAGAAGTATGCTCTAATCTCCTCTTAACACTAAATTTGAAAAAAAGGATGTCCTTAATAACAAAATCAATACAAGAACTAAGTTATGGGTATGCAAATGAGGACGTATACAAACACTTTAGAGTTTATAGAAAGTAGGAAAGTGTACATTGTAGACAATTGGATCCTAGTTGGTAATGGTTGTCGTTCAATGGTAGGCACTAGTAACTATATAGTTTTTGATTCAGGTATTGTGACTCTACAATAAGATCCTAGAATTTCTCAAATAGCTCAGTCCAATATAAAAGATGATTGAATTCCAATTTGATGTATTTTTTGTGTTGGGATTATGTAAATGATTGACAGGAATGGAGTGGGAGTAGGCCTTGGATGGGGTTTTGGTGAAAATCAAAGTTTCAAGGTATTGATTATGAGAAATTCAAAACCGTTGTTGAGAAAGACAAGTCTAAAATTCTGGTCACTGAGACTCATAATAGAGTAGATTAGACATAGATAATGTTATGTTCAAAGAATTGCTATTTTTCTATTCTGGATATGATCAGAATTAAGAATTGTTTTGATTTACTCTCAGTTACGTTTTCCATTGCATTTTTCTTCAATATGAGTATTGGGATGCTCGTTGAATAGCCCCATAGTTGAGAGTAAGGATTTTAGATTTATACTAAGAGCACTCATGCATTTTCTTTTAATGAACTGAAAGGATTTTGGTATTTGTTTCGTGTACAAATGTGTCAAGGGCTATCAATGGCAAGCCCTAATGGAATTAGGGAATAATCTTGGTTTTGTGGTAAGCATAGTTATTTACAAATGTTTATTCATGATTGTCTAACTTTAAGTGCAAGTTTTCTTAACAAATCGCTATCTATTTTATTACACCTAGTCTTTCTTTATCAAACACCTTTTGTCAATGGCATTGCCTATGTAGATCATTATCCTACTCCCATTTTTCACAAAATTTCAATTTGATTCTTAGGAATTCTATCCAAGAATCTTAGTTCTTCAAATAAACAAATGAGCAATACATAGTGTCTGGCCTTCAATCAGGGTGAGACCTAAAATATGTTAATTTAAGAGATTTCATGAGATATATATTCTCAATTTACTTGAACTTGATTCATCCTAGTTTTCCCCATTCATAATATCGTATTCACAAAACATGCATTCTTCAATGGATTATGCAAAAGAATCATGGTATTAATAGATTTAGATATGGTCAAAGTCAAGAAATTGAAATAAAACACAAACACCAGGAATAACAAACTCCGAATTTAAGCTTATCTTTAATTTTCAATTGTCTCTACAAATCAAATGGGCAGTTACAAGCCAACCACATAGCTAATTTCATATTATGGACACAGAGAGGTTACTAACATATATACCTAATACAATTAACAAGAAGAAGACGTTGATAGGTAGTTATAAACATGTAGCCAGTGCACTGTGGAGCCATCTGTGTTGACACCTAGATAGCAATATACAATATGTGTGGCTCCAATAAAGGGTCAGAACAGTCCTATTAACTATATATATTGAGGCCTACACACTAAAATTTAAGGTGATATGTGATGGCATGGTAATTTATGGTTATGAAAAAATGATAGAAAATTTTGCTTTAAAATTTTCAAGTATAATAAAGGATGTTTATTGAAACACTTCAATTAAAGAGAGACTGTTCAAATTCTAAAAACATCCACCAATTTCTCCATTTTTAATCACAGTAATTTTGAGCTACAGATATAAGTTTATGAAGTTTTTCTCCTACATTTTATTGATTGCATGCCTTATGTTGAGAGCCACACTCTACTCTTACTCTTCACATGTGCCCATCAATCCACATTAAGGAGTAAGGAATAATACTAAATAGATCCACCATTTATAATCTTCAAATTTGGCTTATGTTACATGTAGCCACAGTGATTTGCCCCAAAACAAACATATGCACAAAATAGGAGAAATAATCCAATATACTGTAAACATATATTCATAATAGTTCATATATGATATGAATGACAACTCAAGGTCAATGATACTAAATAACATAATTAGGGAGGTAATTATGATGAATAGCATAGATGGATTGATATATATTATTAAGGGGTGTTCCCACAATAGTGGTTTACAATGTTCATCCAAACTAGACACTGAAATAATTATTTCTAACTAAATCTACACTTTCGGGCACCTATAGCGGCTAAACCATGAGGAATTTGAAGATGACGCAAACTAGAGTTTTGTGAGATTTTGTCTATAGATTCTAAATATATTTTTTTGAAAATTTTTAGAATCAGATTGCACCTTTTTTTTCTTCTCCCACAACATTTTTAAAGAGTGACGCTCACCATATAACGTATGGTTTTTTTTCCATGAAGGATAAAATTATAATTCTTTCAAATTTAGATTTGTAACTCCAATATCTAGTGCCTTCACTTAGTTATATAGTGTTTTATTGAATATTTTTTTCCTTAATCAAGTTTTGAATTCAAACCAATTACAATTCATTCATAGGCAGACTGTATAATGCATAATTTTTTTTTGTATGTATCAATGTTCAATTTTTTTTGTTGGATCAAGGACTTCAATATCTGGTGCACTCATATTTTTCAAAAAAAAAGTTTGATAATCTTCTATTTTTCTACATGTGCAGAACATAGAGCATTTTTTTTGGTGAAAAACCTATGTTTAATAAAACTAAAAAAAAATAGATAATAAAATCAAAAGAAATTAAAATTATAATCATTGGATAGCTCATTCTAAGGGCTACCTGATTCTAGTTGGGTTTGTGAAGTCTCCTCCATTTTCATCCTCAACCTAAGCTTCGAAGGGAAACAATTCTAGTTTTTCTTTTACCAGAGAGTAGGGAGGTGGGAAAAGGGGGTTTTCTCAAACTAGGGGAACCCCCAGGGGTTAGAATGAACCAAGGTTCATTCGAACCCCCTTTCAAAAAGGGGTTTTCATTTTTATTTTTGGTGGGATGGGGTCCACCATGCATTTAACTAGTTCGCACAAACTAGGGTTCATTCGAACCCCAAAAACCAATTTTTTTTTGTATGGGATCATTTTTTGCCACTTTTCCTTCCTCACTCAAATTGTAAATCACTTTTGTGGGTTTACCCAAATATACAATACATTATGACTGGAACTTTCAAATGTTACTGCTTCTTTGATCGTCTTTATGTTACTTATGTAGTTTGAGACTATCTGGTCTTATGTTGATGCTAGAAGTGGAGGAGTAGCATGCAATATGATTTGAGGGGATTATCTCTGAAATTTGATGTGTTAGGATTCTTCTCTATTTTTTGTTAGTGGTTTTTCATTTTGTACTTGAGGAAAAGTCAAGTAGATGCTCTTGATGATCCAAATTTGTACTTTTGCAGGCTTGAGTATTGGAGGGATCTCTGTCTTATCATCATTTTTTTGTATCTTGACTCTGAGTATTGAAATATCTATATTTATATAGGTAAGCATAAAGGATTTGGGGCCCTTGCCTAGATAAAAAAAAATTGAGTTCAGATTAGATTACATTTACATTCACCTACCAATTGAGGCTACTAGAGGCTACCAAATGAAGCACACAAAAGGATTTAAACAAGAGGTTTACTTATTTTTGAAAGTTGAAAGAACCATACTTAGTAGACTCTAACAACCTTCTTAGGAAAATGACCAAAAACTATAAACCACAAGGAAGACTTCAAATTAGCTATAATCTATCTTATGCATAACCTGGCTTTTAGAATGCATATGAAAATTAGAGGATCTTGAAGCCTTAAATCTATCAAGAAATAAAAACTGATGCCACCCATGAAGAATGAAGGTGTTGATCATTAAATCAAACCTGGAACAGATAATTCTGAAGCTAAGTGAAAACCATGATCACAAATTGCTCTTTTCCTCAATGTTGAAGATCATAAGTGAGATCAAAAGAAGTCAAAGATAGATTGCACTCATCTCAAAATATTTCAGAAGTTAACATGGCAGTCAGATAAGACATATTTACTCCTCGCAGTTATGTCCATGCCTTGATAGAATCAAATATATTTTAAACCAACTGCTGCCCATAATAGGATGGCCGCACTAAAATCTAAAATAGCAATGGTACCATATTATGCATGTGCTAAAGCTCTAGCAAGAAACAAGCCTCAAGTTTGCAATTTTTTCAAACTCTGATATTTGCATCAGTTACTTCAAAATCTTACTACAAACTGTAGATCAAAAGTAAGAGGAGACCATACTTCACTAAAGTAATAGATTTACAATTTTATAGAGAAAGATAGATGATTATCTCAGTTTGTATACAACATAATCCTTTTTAGTCAGCAAGAGCTAATAGCATGCACCATTAGAAATAATTTTATTAAACTTGTGTTTCAAACTACTTGCTATACATAATAAATCAAACTGGAGAAAGGATAATCAAGATCTTTGAGGGGCAATGTAAAGAAGCTAGTCAATCTGGAGGAGCCAGGCTTTAGATATAACTTTTCTTTGAGTCAAGGTAGCCAATAGTAGAATGGGAATAGGGGAAAGAGTAATAACAACAGAAAGATGTCAATGTTCAAATTAAAGGCCTCCATGTGGTCATATTTCTCATTTGAAATCAAAATATGTGTGTCTAAAAATGGATACTTGAACAACAAATAGAATTTGATTTAAGAAACATGGGAATCACCTATATCTTTTGGTTGGAGGAGTTTTAACTTCTTATCTTCTAAGTTCATAAAGGAGGGAAGGTATAAATTTGAATCCTTTACCTTCCTTAGTGGTGATGCCAATACCTTTGTTAGCCAAATGCAACTTTGATTTTGGTTCTACAAATATGCATAAGAGGTGGTTGATTCAAAGTTTTTAGTAGATATCTTAGATGACCTGATTCAGTCACAGTTATGATATTCACCCTTGGATGTTGCTATAGCCAATTCTTGAGGGAAATAGGCAGTTTTGAGACCAATTGCATGCTATAGTTAATTCCTTAAGGAAAAATAGTCATATCCTTTTGGCACCAAGCCTTGATCACTTTTGCAATAGAAGCCTTAATCATGGAAATGCTTCTTGCAGTGCAAGCAGTTTCATTTAAAATTTGAAGTTTCTTTTTAACCATATTTTAATGTTATCGTTGAAGGGCTGGTCTCTAGACTTGTTTGAAACCCAATTCTCATAGAGCAAGATTTTTCCTAGGAAGAAATATGAGGGGATAAACCCTACATGGGCTTAGGGAAAAACCATTGTCAAATGTGTTTGGAGAAGGGGTATAAAGGAAGTAAATGGTTTAGTCTCTTTATGTTGATGGCAGAGAGGAAATCATTAATGATCCTATAAATCTAGTTTTGGCAAGGTCATTGAGATAGAATTCTTCTGTGGGAATCTAACTATGGCAAGGGAGTTGACTTAGGAAGCCTATCCTTTAAGTGGGTATAATCGCAGGAAAGGAGGAAGTATCTGGTAGAGTTTTTGAAGCTGTTCCATACCAACTTTGGCAGACAAGGTCCCAATTTTGGAATTAACCTGGATCTTAAATTGGCGGTGCTAAAGTTGAGCATAGAATATTGTAAACTAAGGTCTCAAGTTCTGGAGGGCAGTCCATGTTAAGTTTTTTCCACATTATGAGGTTTTGACGATCTGCAACATAATCATTCATGATATACTAAAATGTGTCTATCAGAAAGTCCTTAATGGCCTGAAAACCCTTAATGCTTAGATAGAGGATAGACAAGAAATCATGCCTTTTCACAAAAGTCATTAGAGATGAATTCATTGATTTCCTATGTTTGCAATGATTTTACAAGGTCTTTGAGAAGCAATTGGACTTCAAAAGAGTAGAACCTCCAAAATAGGATGAGATAAGATTATTTCCAAGGTTAAATTTTCCAAGTTCTTTATTCTTAGTTTATTTTAAAGGTGACCCTTATTCTGACAAATTCACCAAAAATGTTTTGTACGTAAGGCCTTGTTCATATGAAAACTTTGGATGTTGGCTTGTCCCACTCTTTTGGTGGGAAGCCTTTTTCCTCCGAGCACAGGGAATTTTCCTTCAATCTCCTATCTTGCTTAGAAGAAGTTCCTTTGGAGTTCAATAGAAAGATCCTCACTTAGATAACCTACTTTGTATTTTTATTGCATTTATGCCTGGATTAATGGTATGAACTTACAAATTTGAGGGTATGTGTGCAATTTTTGCATGGAAATGTGCTAATATGGTTTGTTCCTCTCACTTTTTTGAGAAGCTAGTTCCATTCCCATCAGTAGATACAATGCTAGGTTCACAAAGCATATGATTTTGATTCCAAACAACTGTACACTATGGGCAAGTGGATACTCTATGTTAAAATGAAATGAATGTATAATTAATGTTGCGAACTAAAGCTACTTCTAGATTTTATCATAAAGGATGAAGTTTTCACTATATGCTCACATTTGGCAATGAGGATTAATTTAGAGGTATAATTGATCATCTTCATTAGGCCACCTCAGAAGACTGTATTGTTCTACTAGTGGAAATAATCTAATAGACTACAAATTTGGTTTATGTTACAGGTAGCCACAATGATTGACCCAAAACAAACTTATGTACAAAATAGCAGAAATAATCCAGTAGACTACAAACATATACTCATAATAGTTCATATCCGATATGAACAACTCAAGGTCAATGATCAATACTAAATAAAAAAATTAGGGAATTAGAGTCACTTGAGGTTCAATTAGAACAATGTGAAAAACAAATTAACTTCAGAGGTATTGTGCTTCATTTGATTACGCAATTCCTATATACAAATGACATTAGGTTTGGTATTCCCAAAGCCCTAGTGAAGTTGAAAATAAGGTTTCGGCAAAGGTTTTAGAGTATTTTTATTAAAATAAAAATTACAAAGAACATCCTAATAGTGAGCACATTTTCAAATTCAAAGAGAAGAGTTGAACAAATTCATGAGGGCTTAAATTTTGTCATAATTTATACTATTCATGCAACTTGAAAGAGACGACTATGTATACAAATTTTTATGAATGTACATTCATATAAATGTATGCATGCATATATATATTATTTACACTAGGACTAGATACACAATGGTTCCTCTGCCTATAGGATCTAAACTACTCATAGCACTATTGGTTATTCATAGATACCCCACAAGGAAGTAGCTTGCATTTTGGTTGTACATCATCATTATGGTAAAAAAATGCTTGCTCTTTTATTTCTTTAAATCCTATGGCATACATCTAATTGCTCTTTTTGCTTGGGGGATGATGCCTATTTATGTAAATTAGGAAAGAATATCTACAGATTTTATGTGTTGAGGATCTAGATGATTTTAGTAAAGTTAATTAGATTTTAGTAAAGTTAATTATTAGTCATTACAAAACTAAGTAAAATATGTAACTTTAATCTATGTAATAATTATATGCATATGTAGATCCAACAACATTGAAATTATGGAATCAAATATTATGTGTTTCTCTCATCAATTTCTATGTGCTTATTCTTACCAGCAATTTCCCTTTATTCAATCTTCTTAGATTCTGAAAACCAAATGCATTCATGAAAAATCACTGCTTGGATGGGTAACATCTCTTTACTAACACATGGATTGTTGTAGCATTTTAAGTTTTATTGTTGGTAGCTCTATCTACCATTTTTGCATTTAACTAGTGGTGATTGGCTAAAACTTGGTGCAGTACTAATTGATCTTGGCTTAAATGTAGTAGAGGTATGCCACCTTCTAAAAGCACAACTAGAGCATCTCAGAACTTTGAAGTGAGCAAAATTATTTTGTTATAAGGGTTGTTTTCTAATGGAAGACAAAGTTGACTCTATCAATAATCAAATTCCTAATTTTAGGCGACAATTGCTTTAAGATGCCATAAAATGAAGTATTTTAGTTTTCATTATGCAATTGTTTTACAGAAATCCTAACCAATTGTTCCTAAAACACAACAAACACAACAAATATAAACAAAACTATTCTAAAACTTTCTGGCAGAAACTTCATTGCTCTGCAACTCTTGTTTATTATTGACTTTTAGGTTAATGTTTTAGACTCATGATTGTTAGATTAAAGTGACTTTTTTTTATGTTTTTTAGTTTATATAAGATATAAATTTTGATTAATAATCATTTTTTTTTAAAATTTTATTTATTATAGAATTATTTATATATAAATATGTTTTAAATTTATATTTAAATTTTATTCTTGATGTTTTGATAAATTTATTTGAACATGTAATTATTGTTGATGTAAATGGGAACAAACTATGTCAAAAGAGGTAATTCTATTTCGTAGAGTTCTATTGGTAACTAATTGTGGTGCTTAAATGAGTCAATATAGAAAAAGTTAAGAACTTAAATGTTGACTAGACTATGATATGAAGAAAACTTGCATTTCTTGATATAAATGGCTAGATAGAAGACAAAGAAAGTGAACCTCAAATAAATAAGTTTATAGGTGGCATTGTTGTTCTTGCCACCAAGGTTCAAACCCCGTTGGGGTGGTATTGTTGAATGGTTGTATCTGGTTCATAGCTCCGGTCAAAAGCATTTACCCCTTGAATAAAAAAAATGAGTGTTATGAAAATTCCTAAAAATCAAGGTAACTTAGAATATTCATGAACAACATGAACCACTCCAATGATTGGATAGCATAAAAATGGTGAGATGCCAAGAAAGTGGTAAACCACTATTGTAGCACACTGCTAGAAGGAAGGTCGATTGGAAAAGGTTGAAAATATCACATGAATTATAGTTGATGGAATGTTTCCATTTCAATGATATGAATCCTAGAAAAGTATATTTAAGGAGTTAGTAGTCTTCCCAACTCAATCAATGAAATTCAAGTCTAAAAAAAATTAGAAACTAGTTAAAGTAATAAAAATGAACTTAGGGAGATGGTTTTGAACCTATCATAATCATGTGTAGGTTGGTCTAGTGGGTAATCCAAAAAGGAGAGGAAAATTAGAATAAAAAAGAAAGGAAAAGAAAAAATTGATGGAGTAATCAGTAGAGTTAAAGCTTGGTGACATTTAAATGCATGAAGAAATACTCTATGCATATTATTGTGTGAGTGTTTTTGTCTCGTGATGTTTAAACATTTTTTTGGATTTGATTGTTAGGGTATTCTTTCATCAACATTTTGGATCACACTTTGTGATCCATCTATAGGATGATAGAGAGATGGAGGAGAAGAAATGCTTTGTTGCAAGCCAAGAAAAGATAAAAAGATAGAGGGGAGAGGGGGTGAAGGTTGCACATGGTTCGAGGACTATGTTTAATCTAGAAAATAGAAAAGAGATAAAAAGAAACAAATGCATGTACATCAAAAATAATTAAGGAATATAACTCTACGAATAAGCTCTTTTATGGTAGATTTATATTCCTTATTTATTTTAAATGAGATGCATGTATTTTTTTCTTTTTAGCTCTTTTTCATTTTCCAAATTAATCTTAGTCTTTGAAATGTGTGCAACTTTCCCCCTCTAAGCCCTCTTTATTTTTACTTTTTTTGGTCTGCAACAAATCATTTCTTCTCCTTCACATCTCTATCACCCTAATGATGGATCGTGGATTATGATCTAAAATGTTGATGAAAAAACACCAACACAATCAAATCCAAAAATAATATTTCAAAACTATTATAAATTGTGGTAACTTGATATCTAATGAAGGAGACTGGACCCTTTCCCTACAAAATCTCACTATATACCATAGAAAGAACAACCAGATGCAAGAAGAGAAAAAATATGTTCATTTATTACTAGAATGAAATTACAGATTACATGCCATCTTATGGGCTACTTACATGCATCTACCGATTGGTAGATATGAGTTTCCCATATGTTGGAACTTCATCCTTCGTTCTCTGTTCACCATCACCCTCAGGATACTCCACTCCTTGTTTTCTTCCTCTCGGGCTACCTCTAATCTATGTTACAGATCTATGACAATTGCATTAAATGCATATCGATTACAATTTTAAATCCAACTTAGTTCAATAGAATTAACACAAACATAAATAAGAATAATGGAAATAACAAAGTGATGAAAACAGAATGAGAGAAAGAGAGAAAGAGATGCAGACAAAGTTGATAATGAAGTTCATCATAAAAATGACTACATCTCTAGGCCCCTCTCCAATGAGTGGAATGATCTGATTACTTCTCCAGAAAATCAGTACATGTCAGCATAATCTCCCCTTGGTTTACAAAGAAATTTGAAAATCCCTCCTTCAAAGTGCACAAGAGAAACCTCCTGAATAGCACAAAAATCGAGCAAAATTTCTCAAAGGAATTTTTCTTCAAAATCACTACTTAGCTTCCATCCTACCCTTCTACCCCTTTTTATACACCAATATTACCCCAATTGGTTACTAACCAAATGATTTTACAATATTACCCATACAAGTACAAATCTCCCATAATCTCCCTTTTTTTACATATGGAAACAATAACCCCCCTTCCCTTAAAATAATCCTCAAATCTTCAATAATTCATTAAAGACCTTTAATATGTTCTTCTTAGGCCTTAGAGGTTTTATCTCAACCTGTTTAACAAATTGGAGGATTACAAATTTTAAATATTTGGGTGAAAATTTTAAAATAAGAGATTTCGGTTTTTGGATTTTATCAAAACCAACCGATGCCAATATAATTTTAAAACCATTAATTTATTTTAAGCCTCCTTAACTACCATGTAATGGGCTTCTAAAATTTTAAAAGGATTAAAATCCTCATTTATAGGGATTATTATATTTAGGAGAATTAAATCTTATTTAAAGATTTATGGATATGGAGGGCTTTTCCTTTTCATGAACAGTGGGAAGTATTTTAAGGCATGGATTATGGGATCAAATCCCACTAGATCCTCTTTTTTTTTTTTTTTTAAACCATACATTTGTTTGATTTTTCTTCTAATAATTATGGTTTATTCCTTATTCATGCCAACCCACTACTCTTGCCATGCCACATGCCATGTGTCCCACCAAGTGTCAAGTTTTAGTGATGCCACATTATCATTTTGACCAAAACATTGACTTCCCATAATTCCTTCATACAGACTCCAATTTGTGTGAAATGAGCACTATTGGAAAGCTCTTCACATTGATGTCAACTTTGACCACTTTTGATGATGTTGAATTTTGACCTTTTTCTAATCTGAGCCCCTGAGTTACTAACATTTGACCAAGTATAACTCGAGTGTCGTAACTCCATTTGACTTCGTTTGAGTTGCGTTGGAGTCAGGATTTTGAGCTCTTCCTAGTGATGCCAATTTTGGAGACAAATGAGAAACTTAAAATTTTGACGAAGATCCTTCAGATCAGTCCTCCCCACTGGAGAGCTTTTAAACCTTTGAAAGCTTGATTACTTAGAAAGCAAGTGAGGGTAAAGTTCCCTACTTTACCAATCACCATCCATTTTTCCTTGCTTGGATTCATCCCCTTCAATACTACTCTAAGGTATTCAATAGCTCCTCTCTATGAAGTCCTAATTTTTTTTCTAAGATGACATCCTTTGGAAAATATGACATCTATTCTAGTGAAATATCATCAACTAATGGAACTTGAATGTTTGTGTCTTCATCCAGGATCATCAAAGGCTCGTACAACTTCAGATTCTCAACATTGACAACCGAATAGATGTGCATGTATGGATGAAGATTAAGGCAGAAGGCATTGGTTCCAATATTTTCCAAGATCTCAAAGGGACCATACCAATTGGATTGAGCTTCCTTCCTTCAACTTGCATTCTTTCCTTGCTGATATGTAACCAAACTATGTCTCCAACCTGAAAATGGTGATCACTGTGATGCTTATCATGTTGAGCCTTGTATTTGGCTTGACTCTTCTCTAACTGTGCTTCCAATACCTAATGAATTTCTTGGACTCTATGGATGAACTTTAAAGCCTTCTCTACATCATGGCATCCATCTTCAACATCATCCTTCCTAAAAGAAAAATACATCGGTGTTTTGGGCACATAACTGAAGAAAGTCTCAAAAGGAGACCTCTTTGTAGAAGACTATGTCGCATGGTTGTAAGCATGTTGTACATAATGAAGACTCTCATCCCACAACTTGGGATGTTTGTTGTAGTAACCTTTGGGTAGATGCACAACTATCCTATTCACTACATTTGTATGTTCGTCGGTTTGCAGATGGAAGGTTGTACTCTTTTTCATTTTGGTGTCCATGAGTCCCCACAGAGCTGACCAAAATTCTCGTAGGAATCAGGAATCTTGATCCGATACAATATAAGTAGGTAACCCAAAGTGAACCCATACAAATTGAAAGTACATTTGAGTTGTCAGTTCAACAATGACCTATTTTTTACAAGGCATTAAAATACACATTTTTTTAAACCGATCAAATACTACAAACAAATAATCATGTCCCTTCCTAGACAGAGGTAACCCCTCAACAAAGTCCATTGATACACTTTCCCATGGATGGGATGGTACAAGTAGAGGTGTGTACAAACCTAATTTTTTGTTACTAGGTTTACTTGCTGCACACATGACACAACCTCTAATATACTTAGTTATAGTTTCTTGCATACGGGGCCAATAACAATACTTTTGTAGCTGAGTAATTGTTTTGCTTACCCTAAAATGTCCAACAATTAATGAGGTATGTGCTTCTCTGATTATCTTCGCTTGTTCATCTTTTGGAATGTGTAACTTTCCCAAGTGATACAATAGTTTATCCTGCACATAGTAATCTTTCTCTTCTACATGTTTTCCAGCAATTAGAGCTGAATAGATTTCCTTAAAGTCTTCATTGTTAGCATATTGTTCTTGAAAAATTTCATGTACCATGGAACTACCTTTAAGGATAATCAATGCATTCATAACAGGATGCGGCCTAGATAGCATATCTACTACTTTTTTATGGGAACCTTTCTTGTACCTAATTTCCAAATGAAACTATTGAAGAAAACCCATCCACCTAAAGTTCCTACTTTGTTGCAGTTTAGATAGTGAATGCAAATATTTAAGTGGATGGTGTTCAGTGTGGATTACAGCTTCTTTTCCCATGAAATAGTGTTTCCATTTTTTAACACTTTGAACTAATGCATAAATTTCCTTATCATAAGTAGGATAGTTAATAACTACACTTGAAAAGGTCTTAGAGTGATAGCAGATTGGTTTACCTCCTTGCATTAGCATTGCTCCCATGGAAAATCCACTTGCATCTGTCTCAATCTCAAATAGTTGGTGTAAATCTAGTAAATCCAGAACTGGTGTTGTGCTCAATTTTTCCTTCAAAGTGTTGAAGGTCTTCTATTGTGGATCTCCCCATTGAAAAGTTGTCTTCATACTGGTCAATTCATGCAATGGTGATGCAATGTAAGAGAAGTTTGCAACGAACTTTCTCCAGTACTGGAATGCACCTTAGAAACTACTTACTTCAGTAACTATACTTGGCTTAGGCCATTTTACAATAACTTCGACCTTCGCAGGGTCTACTTTCAATTGACAACCACCTATGACATAGCCTAATAACACTAAAATCAAGATTTTTCACCAGACATTCACTTTCTTACACCTATAGCAGCTAAACCATTAAGGTTTTGAAGATGAATCAAACTAATTATTTGTTAGATATTTTGTGTAGATTCTAATTATATTTTTTTTAAAAAGTTAAAAAATAAATTGTGAATCATTTTATGTAATTTTTAATAACTTATTTTTTCTACTAATCATCATTTTTAAAAAGTGATGTTCACTTCAGCGCACATAACTTTTTTTATAGATAGGATACAATTTTGATTTTTAAAATGCAATTTTTTCACATCAATATCTACGGGATGGATATTTTTTCATAATTTTTTGTTACATTTTTTTTTTTTAATTAATTTTTCAAGTCAACGTAATTATAATTTGGATAGAGGTGTACTTCGACACGCATAACTTTTTTTGTATTCATTTGAATTAACTTATTTTGTTGTTGTTGGAATGACGACATCAATACCTAGGGTACATGTATTTTTTAGAATTTTTTTTCTCTATTTTTCTATTTTTTCGTATGTGTGAAATAAAGAACTTGATGTTCATTAAAAATCCTACATTCATAAGAAATAAGAAATAAATATAATAATCAAATTAAAAATATTTAAA